>CM031621.1:26897496-26922953 GCA_018398815.1 Conus ventricosus
GGTAAGATTCCAGATCTTAAAGTTTACAGTGTGGTTTGTAGCATCATGTTTTACACATATTTCAATCTCAAGGTATTCAGTTCCAAAACTGATGAATGCAAGTGTATACAAATTGTTTTAAAGAGTGGATCAGCAGATTTCATTTTATACAGGGAGTAACTCAAGTGCACAGGTTTCTTGTCCTTATAAAGTTAAAACTGAATGAAATTGTTTTTTGACTTAACCAAGTTAAAACTTGACAGTGAGTCATCAGAGCTTCAATAGTCCAGGGAGCTGTTGATACCAGGTCATCATGAGGACCACCACAGGAATACCCTAAGAAAATACTGTATTTGCTGAATGAGTCACTTTAGTGGTGGTGTGCTTTGCATCTTTTTATTTTAAGAAAATTAGGCAGCAGCCAACTTGCTGACTATTGCAGCAGTGCAGATTGTGGTATTTGTATTTATAAGTGACTGTGTAAGTGAAGTAAGTGATGATGAATAATGACTCTGTGTGTGTGTGTGTGTGTGTGTGTGTGTGTGTGTGTGTGTGTGTGTGTGTGTGTGTGACAGACTGCCTGGCCTTTTACAGCTTGGAGACGTGGCGGAAGCACTGTTATGTCTTCCTCATGGAGCACATCTTCTCTGTCAGCTAGTGGCCAACTTCCCTCAGTCTTTCATGGAAGGTATTTGCCTGTTTGTGGTTCCTATACTGGGAAAACTTTCATTAGGACCTAAAAGTGATTTCTGAAGAGGGCTGACTTATTTCACTCAGCATGTATGTAACATGCAAGGGGTTTTTATTTTCAAACAGGCGATTGTTGTAATAAAACAAGTCATTTTGATTTTTTGTCAGTCACAGTCTCTCTCTGTACATTATTTTTTTTTCACCTTACTTTCTGTTTCTTTGCCAGCCTGTCTGTCTCATTGGACTATCCCTCTGTCTTCACTGGGGCAGTTGCTGATAAACTTTCACCTCTCATGTTCATGAAACAAGCATTCAGTCTGATTTTTACAGTTGCACTGATCTTCTACTGGTTTGGAAAGAGAGTGTTGTGCTGATTTTTGCTGAGATTTCCTATGAAATGGCCTTATGTTCCTGATTTAACCTTGGTGGTCAGTTGATGGTGTTTATAGATGAGCTGACATCAGGGACCATATATGGGCCATCAAGGTCAGTTGGGCTATAAACAACATAATTTGACGTGAATGTGTAGGTGTACTTTCCTTTTTTTTTCTCTGGGGATGTTTTTTCAACACACACTTAAGTTAGTGCGTGGGTTGTAGTTTCTGTTCTTTCTAATGATGCAAATGAGATCATGTACTGTCATTTATTTTCATTATTCTTTCCTTTTTGTGTGTGTCTTTGTGCCTTTGTTCTTTCATTTGTTCCCGAAAACTTTGAGGTTCACCACTGAAGAGATTAATGGGTATGCATTTATTTTGTTATCCACTATTAAAGTAGCGACATTTCATCTTCAAGGCTGGTGTCAAAAGAGGATGCTAGAGTGCTTGTGTTTTATTTCTGTCGTCCAACCCTCTGGCACACTGTGGCTTTTACGTGAAGGCAAGATCTTTCATGCATGCGTTCATGCAAGGGATCTGAAGTTAAAAGTGTCACCTGAAGGACTGAGAGACTGGAGTTTACACAGATGTTAACTCTAACAAAAAAAGAAAAAAAATTTCTCCCCACCTGGCTGGCTTGAGCTGGAATTGAACTCAAGAGCTTGGTGTAAGTGTCTGACACCTTACCCATAAAACCAATCAGGCTTCTGTTTTCAGTATCAAAATAAGAGTTGACAGTGAATGTTTTTCTCATTTTCAAGCAAAAATTAGGACTTGACAATCGTGTAGTTGTTATTGCTTTTATTCGAATGATGAAAATGAGTTGAAGTAGTTGTCATGGTTTTTATTCTGTTGTTGTTTTTTTATCAGCCTGACCACAGTTGATGTGATGGTCAGCATTTACCATGATTTTCATTCTCATGTTAAATAGAAGGTTTATGTTTGCAGTGTGTACAAGTCTTGTCATGCGGGGGGGAAAAGGTGGAAGAGGATTCCCTGGGAGGAAATCGTCGCCTTCACATGCTGAAAATGTTGGCCACCTATGAACCCCAAAGATGCTCTCAGTATTCGCGCATTATGTGTAAGATATTTTGTGAATGTTGCTGTTATTTATTTGTAAGTCTGTGTGTGTGTGTGTGTGTGTGTGTGTGTGTGTGTGTGTGTGTGTGTGTGTGTGTGTGAGTGAGTGAGTGAGTAAATGTTTGTGTATATGCTTGTGAGAAACTTAATACTTCATACTTCAGATACATTTCATCTCAGAGTGATATTAGATGAGAAAAGCTTGTGTGTGCTTGTGCTGAGAGGGAAAAACAAGTCAGAAATGGAAAAAATCTTAACAGTATATGGAACAGCAGGTCATTATGAACAGTATTTGCAAAAATGGGTTATGAGGTTGCTCATGGCAGATTTTTTTTTAAACACGATTTAAGCACTGTTTGTCAAAGGGGACTGAAGGAAGGAATAAGGGGGACAAGAAGAAAACAATGTATACATAATTATACTCATATTGTTCTCTTATCCAGTTTAGAACTTATGGAAGGACATGTATAGAGAAATATAATCTGACAATGAGATGAAGAAAGAGAGAGAGGAAGGGTAAAAACAATGTAAAACAAATGATCATTAGTATGTGACATATGAAGTTGCTGAATCAAAGCAAATAAAAGGATTGCTGGTCAGTCAGGTAAGGAAAATACCAGTTGAACCATAAAGCAAACAATCCACACACAAAAAATAGTAAGCTAACGATTGTTTACTCCGTGTGTTTTAAGACAAGGATGTGTCGAATAAAAGTTGATCTCACAGTTGTGTCAGAATAAAAGTTGATCTCACAGTTCTGAATAAACTTGTTCTGGTTTTGGACAGTGCAGTTAATAGATAAATATATACAGATAATTGTTTTCCACAGTCACGCAATAATGATATATGTCTGTACTTACATTTTATACTAATAGCATTGTGTAGAATCCTTATTTTTTTTCAACAGTGAGAAACAGTTGAATCAACAAGACAGATAACTGTCAAAGCCTTTCCTCCCACCTCAGCACCTCTTAGAAGTCTGTTCACATTATACTTCTTCCAAAGAAAGCTGTCTTTCTGAATGTTTAAATGGCATGTGAAGAAGTCTGTTCACATTATACTTCTTCCAAAGAAAGCTGTCTTTCTGAATGTTTAAAATGGGCATGTGAAGAAGTCTGTTCACATATACATTCTTCCAAAGAAAGCTGTCTTTCTGAATGTTAAAATGGGCATGTGAAGAGTCTGTTCACATTATACATCTCCAAAGAAAGCTGTCTTTCTGAATTTTAAAATGGGCATGTGAAGAAGTCTGTTCACATTATACATTCTTCCAAAGAAAGCTGTCTTTCTGAATGTATTAAAATGGGCATGTGAAGAAGTCTGTTCACATTATACATTCTTCCAAAGAAAGCTGTCTTCTGAAGTTTAAAATGGGCTGTGAAGAAGTCTGTTCACATTATACATTCTTCCAAAGAAAGCTGTCTTTCTGATGTTTAAAATGGGCATGTGAAGAAATCGTTTCACATATACATTCTTCCAAAGAAAGCTGTCTTTCTGAATGTTTAAAATGGGCATGTGAAGAAGTCCTGTTCACATTATACATTCTTCCAAAGAAAGCTGTCTTTCTGAATGTTTAAAATGGGCATGTGAAGAAGTCTGTTCACATTATACATCTTCCAAAGAAAGCGTCTTTCTGAATGTTTAAAATGGGCATGGAAGAAGTCTGTTCACATTATACATTCTTCCAAAGAAAGCTGTCTTTTCTGAATGTTTAAAATGGGCATGTGAAGAAGTCTGTTCACATTATACATTCTCCAAAGAAAGCTGTCTTTCTGAATGTTTAAAATGGGCATGTGAAGAAATCTGTTCACATTATACATCTTCCAAAGAAAGCTGTCTTCTGAATGTTTAAAATGGGCATGGAAGAAGTCTGTTCACATTATACATTCTTCCAAAGAAAGCTGTCTTCTGAATGTTTAAAATGGGCATGTGAAGAAGTCTGTTCACATTATACATTCTTCCAAAGAAAGCTGTCTTTCTGAATGTTTAAAATGGGCATGTGAAGAAGTCTGTTCACATATACATTCTTCCAAAGAAAGCTGTCTTTCTGAATGTTTAAAATGGGCATGTGAAGAAGTCTGTTCACATTATACATTCTTCCAAAGAAAGCTGTCTTTCTGAATGTTAAAAAATGGCATGTGAAGAAATCTGTTCACATTATACATTCTTCCAAAGAAAGCTGTCTTTCTGAATGTTTAAATGGGCATGTGAAGAAGTCTGTTCACATTATACATTCTTCCAAAGAAAGCTGTCTTTCTGATGTTTAAAATGGGCATGTGAAGAAGTCTGTTCACATTATACATTCTTCCAAAGAAAGCTGTCTTTCTGAATGTTTAAAATGGGCATGTGAAGAAGTCTGTTCACATTATACATTCTTCCAAAGAAAGCTGTCTTTCTGAATGTTTAAAATGGGCATGTGAAGAAGTCTGTTCACATTATACATTCTTCCAAAGAAAGCTGTCTTCTGAATGTTTAAAATGGGCATGTGAAGAAATCTGTTCACATTATACATTCTTCCAAAGAAAGCTGTCTTTCTGAATGTTTAAAATGGCAGTGAAGAAGTCTGTTCACATTATACATTCTTCCAAAGAAAGCTGTCTTTCTGAATGTTTAAAATGGGCATGTGAAGAAGTCTGTTCACATTATACATTCTTCCAAAGAAAGCTGTCTTTCTGAATGTTTAAAATGGGCATGTGAAGTAAAGCAAATTATTATCATGAGTCATTTCATTCATTTATGCCCGTCGCTCCCGGTGGAGCATAGGCCATCAACGACCCTTCGCCATCGCACTCTGTTCTGGGCTGTTCTGGTCATTCCAGTCCAGTTTGTCCCTTGTTGTTTGAACTCCGCCTCAGTGTCTCGTCTCCAGCTGTTGCGAGGCTGGCCTCTCTTTCTCTTTCCCTGCGGGTTCCAGGTCAGGGCTTGGCGTGTGGTGCTGGATGCTGGCTTCCTGAGGGTGTGTCCGATCCAGCCCCACTTCCTTCGCAGTATCTGCTTGGCCACTGTTCCTGTCCCGCATGCCCCACAGATCTTCGTTTCGGACCTTGTCCTGCCATCGATTTTGTAGATGCGCCTCAGACAGGTGTTGAAGAATGTCTGAATCTTTTGTTTGCATCGTCTGTGTTGTTCGCCACGTCTCGCATCCGTAGAGCAGAACTGATTTCACATTGGAGTTGAAGATGCGGATTTGGTTCTTATGCTGATTCCTCCAGATGCCCAGATGTTCTTGAGCATGATGAAAGCGCTCTGCCTTGCCGATTCTGGCTGTGACGTCTCGGTCCGTGCCTCCCATGTTGGTCAACCACGCTTCCCAGGTAGACGAAAGACTCCACCTCCCTGATGGGCTCTCCATCGACTGTGACTGGTGTGTTGGCAGTGGTATTGATTTTCATCAGCTCGGTCTTCTTCCTGTTAATCTTGAGCCCTGTCCCGGCTGATGTGGTCTCCAAGCGAGTGGTCTTGTCCTGCATCTGGCTGTGGCTGTGTGACAGGAGCGCCAGGTCGTCAGCGAAGTCAAGGTCGTCGAGCTGCGTCCAAGTGTCCACTGTATACCGTTGTTTCTGCCTGTTGTAGTGGTCTTCATGACCAGTCAATGACCAGGAGGAAGAGGAACGGCGACAGCAGGCATCCCTGCCGAACTCCAGTCTTCACCTCGAAACTTTCAGACAGGTGGCCGGCGTGGGCAGTCCTGCAGTTCATGTCCTGGTAGGTGCACCGGATGAGGGAGATGATCTTCTCGGGACTCCGTAATGCCTCAGCAGCTTCCACAGCATCTCTCTGTCCACACTGTCGAAAGCCTTCTCATAATCTAATGAAGTTGTGTAAAGGGGGAGTTCCACTCCAGCGACTGCTCCACGATGATGCGCAGGCTGGCGATCTGGTCGGCACATGATTTGTTCTGCCGGAAGCCTGCCTGCTGTCTCGGAGCTTGGGGTCGACAGCCTCTTTCATTCTCTCCAGTAGAACCCTGTTGAGAACCTTGCCTGGCGTTGACAGGAGCATGATCCCTCGTAGTTGCTGCAGTCCCTGAGGTCTCCTTTCTTCGGCAGCTTGATGACGATTCCTTCTTTCCACTGAGCCGGTACCCCTCCTTCTCCCAGATCTTGCTGAAGAGGCTGTATAGCATGTTGACAGCTGTCTCTATGTCTGCTTTGATGGCTTCTGCTGTTTCTCGTCCGGCCCTGCAGCCTTCCCATTTTTCAGAGTCATGATGGCCTTCTTGATCTCTGCCTTTGAGGGTTTGTCACAGCTGATGGGCAGGTCTGTCTCTGCAGGTGGGATGTCTGGTGGTGCGTCAGGGCGGGGCGGTTCAGCAGCTCCCTGAAGTGTTCTGCCCATCGTTTCAGCTGTTCCTCGGTTGTTGTCATGGGTTTCCGTTCTTGTCCTTTACTGGCTTGTCTGTCTGCTGAACTTACCCGTCAGCTTCTTGGTCACCAGGTACAGGTCCTTCAGATTCCCCTGTCCGGCTGCTGCCTCTGCTTGGCTGGCCAGGTCTTCAAAGTAGTCCCTCTTGTCCTTCTTGATGCTCTTCTTTACTTCTCCGTTCGCTGCTGTGTGCTCTTTCCTGTGCCTTTGCCCTAGCTGCTCTTGTTCGGCTCATGTTCAGTGTAGCTTTCTTCTCTCTCCTTGTTTCCAACTTGTGGATGGTGTCGCAAAGATCCATTCTTTGTGCTGGGCCTTCTTCTTGCCAAGGATCTCTTCACATGTGTCATGCCAGAGCTTCTTGCAGTGTTCCCACGTGTGTCTCGATGTCCGCTCACTGTCTTATATCAGCTCTTGTAGCGGCTGGAACCTGTTGGAAAGGCTGATCTGGAATGCTGCTATGTGTGTCCCTGTTCCGGAGCAGTCCGACATTGTACCTTGTACGTGTGTTGTTGGTGAATCTCTTGAGGCGAGTCTCACTGTTGTTAAAGAAGGTGGTGGTCTGATGACACGTCAGCACCTCTATCACTCGTACATCCCGCCATGATCTCCTGAATTTGCGGCTAATGCAGATGTGGTCAAATCTGGTTCTCCGTGACATGGTTCGGGGATCTCCATGTGGCCTTGTGGATGCGCTTGTGTGGGAGATGCTTCCTCCTATCACCAGCTGGTTCAGGGCGCACAGGTCTGCAAAACGCTCACCATTCTCATTCATCTGTCCCAGTCCATTGTCGCCATGATGTCCTCGGTAGCCTGGTTGTCCCTTCCGATCTTGGCATTAAAATCTCCCATCAGTATGGTTATGTCCTTTGCTCCTCTTTTGTCTATCACTGTCTGTAGTTGCTGGTAGAAGTCATCTTTCTTCTCTCTTCCGCATCATTGGTGGGAGCATAGCACTGGATGATGTTTCAGCCTGATGTCATTCTTCTTCGTGGTAAACTTGGCTGTGATGATGCGGGAGTTGACAGGTTCCCATCCGATGAGTGCCCCTTGTGCCTCCGGTGCCAGCATCAGGCCATACCCTCAGTGTGGGGGGTCCATCCTCTGTGTGTTCTGAGTACAGCAGCTGTTCTCCAGATGAAAGTCTCAGCTGCCTGATTGTAGCCACCTTGTCTCACTCATCCTAGCACTCCGATCTTGTAGTTTTTCATCTCTCTCGCAACTTGGATGGTTTTTTCCTGTTTCAAACATCGTCCTGATGTTCCATGTGGCTACTTTCGTTGTTGTCCTGGGTGTTAGAAGGGGAGTCGGCCTTGCAGCTTCCTTTCGGCTTTCACTGCACTGCGTCATAAGTCTCCGGGATGGAGACCCTTCATTGCCCAGGTGAATGCTTTGGTTCATGTCGTCGATGCTTCTGTAACTCGTCTTTTTTTACAGGCAGGGTTGTTAGCCCTACGCAAACCCCTTTATCCTCGGGGCGAGGTGGTCCTGCCTTAGTCGCCTCTTACGACATGCATGGCAGGGCAGTGGGTCAATTCTATGCGCAACCCACAGAGCAATTATCATGAGTATGACTCTGAAATGAAAAAAAAAAAAAAAAGGTACTTTTGCAAATGCGTATGAAAAGGATGAAGAAAAATTGAAGAAATAAAACTGAAATGCTTCCAACTTAACATAAGTCATAGAAAGCTGGTAAACTGTTTTAAAATGTATGCATATCGTTGCATCAAAGAATTCTGATAACAGTGTTTTCAATGTATGAAAGTTATGGACAGCGATAAATGTAATTTCATTAATAGGGAGAAAGACTCGATCACCACTTATGGATATGTGAATTTACATGAGTTATCTGGCAAGAGTTTGAAGGTAAATCTAAACATAAAATCTGTACACTGAGAATGATTTTTGCTGCAGTATTTGATCTGGAGCTGATGAGAAAATAAAAACAGACTTGAAAATTCTAAAGGGAAAATACTTCATTTATGATGTTGACTGAATGAAATAAAACTGAAGGAGCTAGGCAGAGGACATAAAATGGAAAAACACATGTATTTGATGGAAATGAATTATGCAAGGTACCAGATGAAATGTTTACTATATATGTAAAACAAACAGAGGATACATGCTAAGTTTTTTTCTGCGTAACTTTTCTGCTTACATGTTGTCTGCAACCTTGGAGCTTTATTGGAATGCTATGATGATGAAATGTGGTTGTATTGTTGGCCATCTTCAAATGGTATCATGTATTTATAGTGAGATGGTTTGTGACATGATTTGTAACATCATTTGATATTTGCACATGCTGTCACTGTTGCGCATTGGAACATTTTCTTTAGTTTGTATATTAAAAAAGAAAAATTAAAGAAAATTTTTTTTTGCTAGGACATGCCGATGCTTTTAGTTAGAATTGTAAAGATGATCACAGTGAGTTTGGAAACATTTGATGAATTTCAAAATGAAAATCCTGTACCAGCTCGGTCGCTTGGTAATGACTGTCCAAAAGGTGGACCACTGCACCATGCCTGGTCTAGCTGTTTCCCTGTCTCTGCAAGTGTCATCCGCACAGTGCTGTAGCGCCACACAGGCAGCGATGATGTTGTGGCCTTTGCATCCTCTCTGCTGTTGGGCAGCGACGCCAGCGTGCGCAACTGGTTTGCCCAGTTTGTCAAAGCTGCTCAGAAGGTGAGGGTGTGGTCATATGACTCGTTCATTCATATGTCCAAATCAGTATTGGTATCAGGCAGGGTTGTATGATGTCTTCTCTGGAAGGTAATGCTTATCAACTGCGATAGTACAGTCATTTTGTACCGCCCTTTTGGATTACCTAGCATAAAGCAGAACACCCATGCCAACCGCCTTTTGTGGATTTCTATTTTCTTTTTCATCATATTTTTACAGAAGAAAGGAAGAAATTTCCATTTGTTCATCTTCAAAAAAGAAAGAAAAAAAAAAGAAGGAAAAAACAGATCCAGCGATTGCACTTTTTTTTTTTTCTTGAACAGTTACATTTTCAACTGGATGAAATAAAAAGAAGTTGAAGTACAATGTTTAGACATGTTTGAAATGTCTGAACCTTGCTCTGTAGGTTAAGGCAGGGTTGGGGTGGGGGTGTATGTTTGGGAGGAGGGGTGGAGGACAGGGTATAAATTCTTTCTCCCTGCTCTTTTTATTTTTATCGCCCCCTTCTGCTGCAACATAAAAAAAATCAAAGGAAACAGATGTATGCATGCCAACTAACTGAGAGCCACTCTTGGCGAGATGTTATATATGTGACAAATGTTGCGTCATAAGAAAATAAATGCATGCATGCAAACAACAGAGTGCCAGCGTTGTACTGTTGCTGAATTGTTTTGATGCTCTGTTGAATTTGCTCAGATGTATAGTCGCTCAATTCATTTTTGCATAATGAGAAAGTCATGCGTACTTGAAGCAGATATCACTCAGAAGTTGAATGTTTTATCAGTATTATTAAATTTCCATAGTGTTAGACATGTGCTCCAGCTACTACCCAGTTATCTATATTGTTGTAATCAGTGAGAAGATGAGATGCTCTAGTAATATGACTGCAGACTTTTCGTCCTTTATTTATTTATTGTTTATTCAGTGCTGCGGCTGGTTGAGCACAGCTATCCAAAAGAAGAAATGTTGTCGCTCTGAAGCTTCCATCCACTTCAAGAAAATGTCGAATAGAAGTTTACAATAGCGAAAGATTGTACTGACAATTATTTCCCAGTTTGTGTTCCAAAGTGCAGCATAAGGTTGGCACCTGTCAGACAACACGTTTCAGATGTACACATACAGGCGTGTACCCACAAGCTGTCAGACAACACGTTTTCAGATGTACACATACAGGCGTGTACCCACAAGCTGTCAGACAACACGTTTCAGATGTACACATACAGGCGTGTACCCACAAGCTGTCAGACAACATGTTTCAGATGTACACATACAGGCGTGTACCCACAAGCTGTCAGACAACATGTTTTCAGATGTACACATACAGGCGTGTACCCACAAGCTGTCAGACAACATGTTTCAGATGTACACATACAGGCGTGTACCCACAAGCTGTCAGACAACACGTTTCAGATGTACACATACAGGCGTACCCCACAAGCTGTCAGACAACACGTTTCAGATGTACACAAACAGGCGTGTACCCACAAGCTGTCAGACAACACGTTTCAGATGTACACATACAGGCGTGTACCCACAAGCTGTCAGACAACATGTTTCAGATGTACACATACAGGCGTGTACCCACAAGCTGTCAGACAACATGTTTCAGATGTACACATACAGGCGTGTACCACAAGCTGTCAGACAACACGTTTCAGATGTACACATACAGGCGTGTACCCACAAATTGTCAGACAACATGTTTCAGATGTACACATACAGGCGTGTACCCACAAGCTGTCAGACAACAGTTTCAGATGTACACAAACAGGCGTGTACCCACAAGCTGTCAGACAACATGTTTCAGATGTACACAAACAGGCGTGTACCCACAAGCTGTCAGACAACATGTTTCAGATGTACACAAACAGGCGTGTACCCACAAGCTGTCAGACAACATGTTTCAGATGTACACATACAGGCGTGTACCCACAAGCTGTCAGACAACATGTTTCAGATTACACATACAGGCGTGTACCCACAAGCTGTCAGACAACATGTTTCAGATGTACACATACAGGCGTGTACCCACAAGCTGTCAGACAACATGTTTCAGATGTACACATACAGGCGTGTACCCACAAGCTGTCAGACAAACATGTTTCAGATGTACACATACAGGCGTGTACCCACAAGCTGTCAGACAACATGTTTCAGATGTACACATACAGGCGTGTACCCACAAGCTGTCAGACAACATGTTTCCAGATGTACACATACAGCATGTACCCACAAGCTGTCAGACAACATGTTTCAGATGTACACATACAGGCGTGTACCCACAAGCTGTCAGACACATGTTTTCAGATGTACACATACAGGCGTGTACCCACAAGCTGTCAGACAACATGTTCAGATGTACACATACAGGCGTGTACCCACAAGCTGTCAGACAACATGTTTTCGATGTACACATACAGGCGTGTACCCACAAGCTGTCAGACAACATGTTTCAGATGTACACATCAGGCGTGGTACCCACAAGCTGTCAGACAACATGTTTCAGATGTACCAAACAGGCGTGTACCCACAAGCTGTCAGACAACATGTTTCAGATGTACACATACAGGCGTGTACCCACAAGCTGTCAGACAACATGTTTCAGATGTACACACACAGGCGTGTACCCACAAGCTGTCAGACAACATGTTTCAGATGTACACAAACAGGCGTGTACCCACAAGCTGTCAGACAACATGTTTCAGATGTACACATACAGGCGTGTACCCACAAGCTGTCAGACAACATGTTTCAGATGTACACAAACAGGCGTGTACCCACAAGCTGTCAGACAACATGTTTCAGATACACAAACAGGCGTGTACCCACAAGCGTCAGACAACTGTTTCAGATATAACATACCGTGTACCACAAGCAGGCTTTCATGTCATTTCACTGGCTTCCATTTCACAGAACAAGATATCCATCACAATCAAATTGAAGAGAAGCCGGGTGTAGCTGTGTAAGATGGAGCAGGAATCACAGCATGGGATTAATGCCAGTAAGAGAGCCTAGAAGAGCAGAGAAAAAAAGAGGAAGAACAAATGCAAAAAAAAAACACTCACAAAAATGATGCACAGATAATTGACTATACCTGAAGCTGATTGGTGGCATGCTTGCAGCGGCAGCGGGAGGCCAACAAGGAGTGCATGCTGCAGGAACTCCGTCAGTACCTGCTGCAGCAGCTGAAGGACCTCATCCCTCAGGCTGGGAAAGCTCTGGCCGAGTCCTCCCTCATCCCCGCCTCCGCTATCATACGTCTGTACTCCGCCCTCAAAGGCATCGCCACCTTGAAGTGAGTGTCGGGACTGGTGGGTACGGTTTGTGTCCCAGATGGATGTGGCTCGTCTGTTTTTGTGTGACGTTGTGACGGCAGTTATAGCTGAACTATTGTGACTGGTGTCAGAGAGAGTACTATGACCTTGTTCTGTATTTGTGTGACGTTGTGACGGCAGTTATAGCTGAACTATTGTGACTGGTGTCAGAGAGAGTACTATGACCTTGTTCTGTATTTGTCTGATGTTGCCTGTAGCTGTAGCATAAGGTTTGATGTCAGCGTTGCAGTTAAGAAAAAGATACACCCAAAGGTGCATTTGCGACCCAGAGAAGTACTGTCCTCATGTGCTAAACAAACCAGCTGGGAGCAATCCTGCTCCACCCTGGAAGCCTGCGCTGTGTTCACATAGGGTGCAGGCACGCATATGGCATGCCATTGAGACGTCAAGGGACATAACTGCTCCTTGGCAGATGCCATTGTGTAATGGCCACTGGATGTGACATGACAGAACCTCCAAGGGAAATATTTTGTGGTGGTGGTTTTAAAAGTTGTTAATTAGTGTTAAAGAGTGTCTGTGTCTTTTTATGGTTTTCATGGTTGTTTGTAATTTATTGCACCGACATAATTATTCACATCCAGTATATTGGTGTGATGTTGTGATAGTGGATTTAAACATAGAATCGTGTATGTTGTCACATGGAGTTTGATGGTGTGATATAACGATGGTGGTTATAGTAACATTTGGTGTCGCATACAGTGACCGTGGTTTTAGCTGTAGTATAAAGTCTGATGTCAGATAGAATGTCATGGTGTATTGACTGACATTGGTTTTAGCTGAAGTGTAATGTCTGTTGTCACACACAGGGTCATGGTGTGACATACTGACAGCGATTTTACCTGTAGTTGTAGCCGTTGTTAACGTCACATACAGTGCCAGTGTATGTGATGCAACAGTCCACCATAGTATACTGTTTTGTGTAACGTGCAGTGTCATGATGTGATTTAATGAAAGTGGTTTAAACCTTTTCTCATTTTGTCCCGCCACAACCCAACGACCACAAATCCGTGCATTTGTTTAAACCCGCCTCACCTGGCTGCCGCCCTGTGCGTATTGCTCAGGCCTGATGGTGATTTTCCAACACGCATTAAGCTCTTGCTCATCCTTGCTGACTGAATGAAGCTTCCTGTTCAAGCCAACCTGGCAATTTTGAAAGAATGGTGCTAGTTTTCGCACTGCATAGATTTATGGCTTTGTGTACATAAAGAACAAACATTTTCGAGTGGTAGGAAGAGTTTCTCGATGACACTTTTAAGTGCTAAAGGGTTAAGCTGTTGAACAGTAGTTTGTTTCACATACAGTGTGATGTAGTTTGGTTTTAGCTGTAGTAGTGTTTGGCACCATATATAACGTTATTTTATAATGCAGAAATATTTTTAGCTACAGTATATTGTTTGGTATCAGAAACGATGCTGTTGTACGATGTAATGACAATGTTTTAGCCGTAGTTTAATTTGGCACTTTGTACACTGTTGAATTTGATATTATCATGGTGATTTTAGATGTATCAAAGTCATTGTCATCATGGAATGTTGTAACTGTATTTTTAGTTGTATTTCAGTGATTAATACCCGAGACTGTTATTTGGAATGCTGTCCAAAGTGTTGATATTGGTTATGCTTTTTCATATTTATTAGGTGTTAATTTGATAACAAGAAATTATTTCATTCTCCTAACCTTCTATCAGATTTTTTAACATATTTTTCTGTTTCTTCTTTTTTTTCTCTTTTTTTTTATAGCTTTTTGAAGCTTTCATACATGGACACTACATAACATCCAAGAAACAATCCCATCCAAATAGTTTTGCAGTGTTTTTTTTTCTTTCTTTTATAATTGATGTAGGAAAAGTTTGTCACTAACCTTTGATTCGGATCGATCGCTTTCTTTCCTCTGTCTTCTGTGTTCCTAACTTGCCTTGTATTTCCTCACTATCTACTCCTGTATGCTTGCCAAACCAAGAGTGTCACTGGAAGCCATGAGACTGGATTGGAATCAACACATAGATCCCACCCCCTCATCGCATTCTAGTTTTTTTCCCCGTAACACTCATGAAAACAAGTGCCAACACCAGTAAATAACCTTTGATTGTGAAACTCAACGGCAGGCTCAGTTTTCAAGAACCCGGTTTTTAATTCTTTCACAGTGAGCCTGGCAAAGCATTAAGGAATGCTAAACACAGTTCTAAAAGAGGTCAAAGTCGTGCGTCAGCTACAGCCGTAAGTATGCGCGGACCACATTGCAGCAGGAAGATCCCACTTTGCTGACATACACTCTGTGCAAGTTTACAACTGTTGCCAGTGCGTGGTTTTGTCCCCTTTTGAAATCAGTTTGTGGTTTGTTTTTAGGGAGGGTTGTGTTGACTTTCAGATACGGGGAGGAAGAAATGAAGTATTTACTGCAGATGCTGACCACTCAGCCCCCTCTGTCCCATGCTGGCACACGCTTTGTCACACTGACCATGTGTGTCATCATCTCCAGCCCAAATCTGCTACGGTCAGTACACTTCACTGTGGACTTCTGTCTTCCGCTGCCAGCTGGTTGACGTCTGGGTTATTGTCCGAACAGCCGTTTCATGTAAATCTGTCTGTGTAGATGGTCACCTGTTTGGTAGTGTGGGCTGGTCACTTCTTTTTTTTTTTTTTTAAACACTGTTTCATGTTCTGTGTCCCCACAGTGGTACTACTCCCTTGTCACTCATCTTGTCATTCAGTCATTCCATACATAGCCACAGCTGGATTTATCATGTTGCAGCCTCAAGACTGGCCGTCCACAGGAAGCAAGTAGTATCGGTTCACCTATAGGCAAACCACCAGAGGAGACATTGCATTGCAGCCAAATCACTTCAGTGATGTTCAGTGGTGCCTTTTGGATCCGGCATATGCAGAACTTACCTGCATACCTTCTGGCTGAGAACAGTAAAGCAAAATGGCTGGTGCTCCCACATGGCCAAGTTGTATCTGCCATGAGGATATCAAGGATTGCGTTGTTTGTTTGTTTTTTAACAATGTAAATTTTAAAGGATCTGACCTTTTCAGGATGAAACTGTTCATTCCAGTCTGTGTTTGACAACCACAAAGAGACCCTTGATGATTAGTGGGGTTATGGAGATCAAAAAAAAAAAAGAAGAAAAAGTAGCTATCAATCTAAGCCCTATACACATGATGATGAACACACAGTGATTGATGAGCATCCCTCTATTGACAGTCCAGATAAATTAGCTGATACCGATGTCATAGGTCAGAACTCTCTACCGGCATGGATGGGTAGAGGAAATTCAAAACTGAGGTCACCACAAAAGCTGGACATGAAGAGCCTCTGAATCTGGGACATTTTTCATGAGGCTGAAGATAAGTCTGCAGAGTTTCGTTCTGTTCACAGAGAACTTGACAGGGCTGTACTGTACGTTTCCTTCAATATTCCGGCATCAGCCAGCCCCCGGAGATACAGACTTGCGGTGCTTGGTGATGAAGTTTGAGCAACACTCTCCAAAACACATCCATAACATGAATGAAATTCAACCGACTGTTTCTATTTCAGCCCCTAGGCTTAACCCATAATTGATTTGGAGCGGGCTCGGATCGAAAAATTCCCACAAATAAATGCTTCTGGTGGGTCTGCAACCCACAGCCTCCCAGACTGAAGCTGCTGAACTAGCCTCTGTTTCTTGGCAGCTGGTGTGTCTGTCTTTACCCTGTTCATCTCCCTTTTGGGGTGGTATGTGTTTCATTCAGTTTAAAAGTACACTCAGAACGTTTACGTATTCATAAAGGGACAATGAGGACATTGTTAAATAAATTGAATACTAAAAATCTTAGGCAGTTGCATAGGGACTTACTATTCCTTTTGATATTTCTTTTATAAACCTCAACAATTCCCCTTTTTTTCTGTACTTTTTTTTTTTTGGTTTAGCTGTTTTGTTTTAATAGTTATTGTTTTCATTTATTTACGTGAAATCAAATGCTAGGCATACATTTTTTTTTCTGTGGGAGCTTGTGTGTTTTTTTGTTTTTTTTGTAAGAAAGAAGAAAGAACTGTCTCTATGAATATGAAAAAAGTGACAGGAGCTCTTACACATTCACCCCTTCCTCTCTCTTTTGCCTCCCATTTTGTAGCATCAGGGAAACAGATGCTGCTCCTTCTACCTGACCCTCTTATTTTCTGTTCATCTCTCTGCATTTGATTGTGTTCTTTCTGTGAACACAGTGGTCATTGTTTCTCTCTTCTTGGTCGATACGATGATTGTGTCCTCATCTTTTTTTCTTTTTCAGTGGCACAGAAGAAGAGCAGCTGATGATAGCATGGATCCGTCAACTACTAGCCAAGGAGAACATTGTTGAAATGTAAGCTACAGTGTTTTCTAACACACAGACAGCAAGGTACTTTGTGAGTTGCATGTTTTGCTTTTCAGAGAGTGTTGTATAATGTGTGGGTAAGTGAATCAAGCATCCTTACGTGTTTGTGTTTTGTGACCATGCATGATGGCCAAGGTGTCTGTGTCTGTGTGTGTGGTTGTGTATGTCTGCTAATGTGTCTGTGTATACCTAAACACTGTACGTCTGTGTCTGTGTCTGTGTGTGTGGTTGTGTATGTGATTGTGTGTGTCTGCTATATGTCGTGTATACCTGAACACTGTACATGAACATGCCTACAATTTTTCAGAAAGATCGGCCAAGTACTTTTTGAGATATTCTATAAAGAAGAAGAACCGTTGCAGCCGTTACTAATGGCTGTAACGGTAAACTAAAACATCGGGCATCATCCGTGACCCATAATGAACATACCTGCTAATTTTCACAAAGATCAGCCAAGCACTTTCTGAGATATTCCATAAAGAAGAAAAACCATTGCAGGCCGTTACAGCCGTTAGTGATGGCTGTAACGGTAAACTAAAAACATGGGCACCATCCTGACCGATAATGAACATACCTACAAATTTTCAGAAAGATGGGCCAAGTACTATTTGAGATATTCCATAAAGAAGAAAAACCGTTACAGGCTGTTACAGCCGTTAGTAACGGCTATAACGAGGTAAACCAAAACATCGGGCATCATCCGAGACCCATAATGAACATACCTGCTAATTTTCACAAAGATCAGCCAAGTACTTTCTGAGATATTCCATGGAGAGAAAAAGCGTTACAGGCCGTTACAGCCCTTAGTAACGGCTGTAACGGTAAACTAAAACATCACGCATTATTCGTGACCTATAGTGAACATACCTACAAATTTTCAGAAAGATCGGCCGAGTACTTTTTGAGATATTCTATAAAGAAGAAAAACCGTTACAGGCTGTTACAGCCGTTAGTAACGGCTGTAACGGGGTAAACTAAAACTTCGGGCATCATCCAAGACCCATAATGAACATACCTGCTAATTTTCACAAAGATCGGCCAAGTACTTTCTGAGATATTCCTTGGAGAAGAAAAAGCGTACAGGCCGTTACATCCGTTATGTAACAGCTGTAACGGTAAACTAAAACATCACGCATTATTCGTGACCTATAGTGAACACTACCTACAAATTTTCAGAAAGATCGGCTAGGTACTTTTTGAGATATTCTATAAAGAAGAAAAACCGTTACAGGCTGTTACAGCCGTTAGTAACGGCTGTAACGGGTGTAAACTAAAACTTCGGGCATCATCGAGACCCATAATGAACATACTGCTAATTTTCACAAAGATCGGCCAAGTACTTTCTGAGATATTCCATGGAGAAGAAAAAGCGTTACATCCGTTAGTAACGGCTGTAACGGTAACTAAAAACATCGGGTATCATCCTTGATCCATAATGAACATACCTACAAATTTTCAGAAAGATCGACCAGTAGTTTTGTCTGGAGCAAGTGGAACACATTTTGACCACGGACACCACACACAGACACACACACACAACACACACACACACACACACACACACAGAGCATTTCTTCGTTCCCATTCTAAAGTACTCCCTGTTCTATAAGAACTGGGAGTACAAAAAGTAAAAATCAATCAAACCAGACAAACCCTGCAGAAACTGCATTTACAAACTCAGTAATAAAGTAAGTTTATACATAGATCTATCGAACATGGAGACCTATATATTGCTGTGCAGATCTACTAATGCGCGGATCTGCCAAACAATCCAGTCAGTGTGCTACTCAAATGCAACGAAGGGTGCATTATAATCCGGCTTGAGTATAAACTGAACAGTTTTGAATGATGAATTATTGGCAGAATAAATTTCCGACAATGTTCTCTCGGGGTTTCAGTTTGAGATTGGTCTCTGAACGACATGGATGATGCCAAGATAGATGAACTGAAGAAGTACATCGGAGAAAAGATCATACCAGACAGAATCAAAAAGAGTTCTGACACAACAAAAGACATTTTCGAAGAGACAGCAAGAAGTTCTTTCTTTCTGAGAGCAATTATCTGTTTCACAAGAATCGACAAGGTGACAGTCTGCGAGTTCTTTCCACAGAAGACATTAAAATTCACAGACTGTGTCTACCAAATGGGAATGGGAAAGCATCAGACAGGCCCACCGTAACTTTTAAGTTCAATAACCATGTTCCTTCTACAGCAGTTTTGCTCGGCTCACGGGGGAGAACCCTTCCAAAACGGCTGCTTTGTCCGGGAGAGGGGGGGGGGGGGGGGGGGGGGGGGGGCACTCGATAGATCCCCTTCTCGATAGATCCCCGTCTCGATGGATCCCCATCTCGATAGATCCCGTCTCGATGGATCCCCGTCTTGGACAGATCCCCGTCTCGATAGATCCCATCTCGATGGATCCCCGTTACTGTTTTTGGATCTACCGAGACGGGGATCTATCGAGATGGGGATCTACCGAGATGGGGATCTATCGAGCGGGGATCTATCGAGAGGGAAATTCATCCACATGTAGTGGGGGATCTATCGAGACGGGGATCTACCGAGATGGGGATTTTACCGAGACGGGGATCTACCGAGACGGAAATTCGTCCACATGTAGTAGGGGATCTATCGAGACGGGGATCTACCGAGATGGGGATCTACCGAGACAGGGATCTATCGAGATGTACCTGTCCCTGTTGCTGTTTTTGACCTGTCTACACCTCGAGCCGAGCCTGAACTGCTGGAGGAACGAACGCGGTTATTGAATGGAAATCACAGTAGGTCTGTCCTTTCCATTCACATTCCCTCCGGGGGTTGCGACCTTGTCGTGGTCGGAGGGCTTGCGCGGTCCAGTGATCCCTTAGGCTTTGCTGGCGGGGGCATCAATACTTTAAAGATAGGCTGGTTTTTTCACACTGCTTCTAGGCCTGAGAGGTGCAGATGCTGTTTGGCCTAAGCGTAACGTGGTAAGGAGTTGATGCCCCTGGTAGGGCTTCCCATGTCAGATAGGCTAAGGTGTGAGGATCCTGACTAAGAGTAACCCGCCTTTCTCCTTTTCTTGTTTTCTGCCTCCTTATTTGGCCCTTTTCTATCTTCGTCTCCCCTTCAAGTCTTCTTTTTCCACACTCCTTTTCTCTCTGTGGTCTCCTTAAGATCCGCCGCGTTTGCCGTGCGGTGCGACCTGTGTCGGAGGGGAATGAGATCCTGGTGATTGAGAGGGCCAGCGCTCTCAACACATCACTTTGGCTCGGACCTCTCCTAGACAGGGAGTACACTTTGGCCCGGGTGTACTAATCGGCTCCCCTTCTTGGGGTTGGGTCAAGACGGGCAGTTCCCCAGCTGGCCAAGTAAACCCCTGCAGTGCTCAGCTCTCTGTTCCGGGAGTTGAGCATGATCAGGGGGGATAGGGTTGGTTGCTTCTGCTTGTCGTATGTCTCTCCGAAGCCTGGAAGGGGTCAAGACATTGGTTTCTTGGCCCTGGCCCCTTAGTTGGACTCCAAGGTGGGTGGGTAAGGGAGGGATGAATTACAATAAATTAAATATGACTTCTTCAAAAAACTACCCCCCCAAAAGGAAGAGGAAGGCAGTCTCCCCTATTTCAGGGGAATTTGAAACAGACAGTGATTCTGACAGTGAGGTAAGACAGAGGACAGGTTTCTGGGCTTCCTGGCTCGTGGTGGAAGGGACAGAGCAGGAAAGACCCCTTTCAGCTCTGAGCCCTTTTGCTGTCCAAAAGGGCTTTCATGGTATAACAGGTGAACCTAGGTCCATAAAAAGGTTGAGGAATGGTTCGTTTCTTGTTCAATGTCGATCACAGAAACAATCTGAACAGCTGTTGAAAGCAATAAAACTAGTGGATAGGGAGATCAGGGTGACTCCCCATAAACAGTTAAATTCATCCAAAGGTGTGATTCGCTGCAGAGATCTAGCGGGTGTCTCAGAGGCAGAAATAAAAACGGAACTGGCGTCCCAGGGTGTGACGGAGGTGCGCAGGGTGACAGTCAAGAAAGGTGCAGAGAGAGTGGCCACCAACACCCTCTTTCTGACCTTCTGCAACCCTGTGCTGCCTCCGGTCATCAAAGTCGGCTACCTGATTGTCCGGGTTCAGTTGTACGTTCCGTCCCCGTTGAGGTGCTTCCGATGCCAAAAGTTTGGCCATGTCAGAGACCGTTGTTCTGGGCAGGAGTGTGTGGTATTTGCTGCAAGGCAACCCATGATGGGCCGTGTACAGATCCGGCACATTGTGCAAACTGCGGTGGCGACCATCCCTCCTCTTCACGGAATTGTCCTCTGTGGATTCAGGAATCTGCAATACAAAGGGTTAAGACAGAAAAAAAGATCTCCTTTTTTGAAGCCCGCAAGAGGTTGGGGCAGTCCGTCGCCGCAGCTTCTATAGCTTGGCCGTTAAAGAATTCCAACAGTTCAACTCCGTCAGTCGCTGTCAGATGATAACTTTACGTTTTCGAAGTTGCAAGGAAAAACTGTAGCTTGGGGGGAAGCAGGTCCCCCACCTCTATCCCAAGTGAGTGCCCTGGTGGGGCCAAAAAATCCGCCCCCTCGACTGCCCAGCGTCTCAACATCTGCTGTGGGCGATTAAAAACCAGCACCCCGACCTCGAACCCTGTCAGTGCCCATGCGGGAAGGGGTTAACCCAGTGTGGGTGGTGGGAAAAGGAAAAAAACTCCATTTCCCCAAACCCAGCCCTATTCACCGTTGGAAGTCTGCCGAGGTCTGCGTAGCCCAGTGAAATTAAAGCAAAAAATTACAGCTTTAGCGGCAGATTTTGGGGGGGATGACTGATCTCTCCCCTTTTCGCCCTCTGCCCCATGGATAATACAATATCCATTGGAATACCCGGGGTTTAAAATTTCCCAACTTCGGGAGCTGCAGCTTCTGTGTCAATCTATGAAATTTTCGTGGCTCTTCAAGAAACCAAAAATTCAAAGCCAGAAGACTTTCCTTTCTGGCTTTAATATTCTTTAAAACCTGCACAACTCCAGTTGGGCTGCGGGCGGTGTTGCCCTTTCCTTCACAAAACTTTGTTGTTAGTCCTGTCGCTCTGTTACCCCCCTTCGGGCTGAGCTGCGAGAGTCATCCCCACGCGTCACAATCTGTTTCTTTTTCTACCCCCATCTCCCCCGGGTTTGTCGTCGGACCTTGTCAGTTGTTAGGGGAAATTTCCTCGCCCTTTTTTGCGTTGGGTGCTTTAAGGTCAAAAACCCTCTTTGGGGTATTTCCCGGTTCGTCACCCGAGGTCTGCGTTTGGGAGTCCTTTCGGTTTTTGGATTTGTGTTGTTAAACGAGGATCGCAATTACCCCCATTCTTCCACAGGTTTCTTTCGTGTTTAGTTTTGTGGGTTTTTTGTGCCCCCCGCTGGCCCTGGACTTGAGTGGGTCCATGAGTCTGCACGGAAGTGCCCTTTCCTGCCCTTCACAACCTGAATAAATGAACACGTCTCTGTCTCTCAGCATCTAAATTAAAGAAAGCAAACTGGGTCTTTTTGCAGCCCTGTTTCAAAGGATTTCCGGACATGATTTTTTTCAGAGTCTGCCCCAGCTAAATCACTGACTAACTATGATTAAATGGGTAAGGGCCCTGTTTTCCAGTGTTTTCCGATAAATTTTCAAATCCCAAAAAAAACCCCCTGGTTCGTTTCAGAATGCCAAAAATTTTTCCCAAAAGTTAGAAAAACGGGTTCAGCGTCAGGATCCAAGCCCTTTCGGGTCCCAACGCCGACCCCATCAGAAACTCCGGCTAAATCAAGACCCCATTTTTAAAATCAGAAAACGTCGGTCCTGGGAAGTTTGCTAGGCTGCATCAAAAATTTCCCAAAAAAAAAGTGTGGAACTCTTTAAAGAAAATCAAAGGGAGAACACTGTCCCTGTGAACCCTCTCAAGTTTTCGGATTCTTTATAACAGAAAAGAAGCTTTTGCTAACTGCTTGCTTAAACCATTAAAAAGAATTCCCCCTTTTTAAAAAAATCAGTCACTTTTGTCAAAATAAAGCCCTAAAAGAAAATCACCCTGCAATTTTTTCCCCGAAACATGGAGACTACAATTTCTTTTCACATTAACGAGCTGAAATCGCTTACTCTCTTGCAGCGTTTCCTCTCCAGGTATAGATGACTTCATTTCAACTTTTTGAACTTTTCCGCAAAAAGGTTGAAATCCTTTTTAAGGTTAAAACCCCGTGTGGAAAAAAGGTTGTTTTCCCACCTTTTGGCGGAAACCCCTCATTATTCCCCCCCCCAAAAACGGGGAAAAGTCTTTCTATCCATCTAACTCCCGTCCCATAGCTTTGACCACTGGTCTGAAAATTGAGGGAAAAAAAAATGGTAAATGCTAGGTAGTGGAAACTCGAAACCCATGGCCTTTTGGCGAAAAACAGGTGGTTTCCCCAAAAATCGTTTACAGTTGACCCTTTGATTCGTTGGAATTACACTTTGGCCTTTTTTAAACAGCAGCATCGTGGCAATTTTCTTCGACCCTTTGGGGAAGGCCACGATACCACCCGGAAAATCGGGGATACTTCATGATCTCACGATTGGGGTTTTTGAGGGATCTTCCCCTTTTATTCAAAATTTTTTGGAGAACGACAGTTTAGGTCCGGTTGGCACCACTCTTTTGAGTCCCCGAGCAGGGTTGGGTGTTTCCCCAAGGGGAGATAGTCTTGCCCTCTTTAGTATTAAAATCAAAAAACATTGTTAATCAAATTCAGCAGGGTTCGACTGCTCATTTTTTGTGGTGTTTTTCTGTCTCGCAACTGGAAGCCTGTACCCGGTTTTTCCGCGCAGGCTCAGCTTTGGTAGATAAATCCCTCAGGGGGCGGATGAAAAAGGGTTTACCTTTTCTGCTCAAAAACAGTGTATTTACTTCATAATTCCGTCAGTTTTTTCCCGATCCCGAAAATTACGTCGGGAAATCTCCCATCCCCGCTGTTAAGGGCCAAATTTCTGGGAGCATTTTTTTACCAAAAAAAATTAACTTTCTCAGCCCCATCAAAATCAAAACTGCATGCCAGAACATGAAAATTGCGGGGCGTAGCGACACCCATGGGGCGCGATAAGAAAAATTGCTGCACCTCTACAGAGCCCTGGTCCCTTCCAAAAAGGACTACGGTTTTTCTGTTCGGTCCGCAAGATGTTTTACCTCAAATCTTGGACCCTACCCCACAAGGGGTTGTCTTGTTTGGAGGTTCGCCCACCCTGTGTACGCCTGTAGCAGAGGGGGGTGAACCTTCACTGTCCAACGCAGGCTGAAACGTCTTTTAAAATTTTTATATCCGGACGTTTCGAAAACCCCAGAATCCTGCCCTTTTTTGTTTTCTTTTACCCTCCGTTCCAAAATAAGTTTGAAAAATACCCTAAATGTATTCCGCCCTTTTGGGTTTTGTTGCAGCCTCCGTGCGGAAAGAGGTCTACATTTTGGGGGTGTTTTCCGTTTTTCCAAATTTGGATTTACCCCCATGGACATTTTTTACACCCGGGATTGTTTCGATTTGCGGTTTGCAAAAAGTCTACCGCTCCGGGGGTACAGGCATTTTATGCTGAGCTCTGTTCGAAATTTCCCCTCCCATCAAAAAGTTTTCATGCGGTTCCCAAGTTGAGGGTGGAGTGGGGTGTGCAGCCTACTGCCCCGGGGGCCCCTTTTCAGATCTGTTTGGGAAAATATCCATTCGATGTTTGTTATTTGCTGAACTTACTGCTCTGGTCTGGGTTTTAAAATAAACTAAAATTTTCAAAGGGGATTTTGGGTTTTGTCGGGGGTTTGCTGTCGCTTTTGGGAAACCCTAGTGGCCCCAACCTTCGCATCCAGAACTTTTGATTTTTTTTGAATTTTTTAAAGTTGAAAGCGGAGGTTACAAAATTTTCTCTTTTTGGGTTCTGGTTGTTGGCATCGGCGGGAAGAAAGGTTGATCGTTTTCAAAAAACGCCCCAAAAAAGAAAGTCCCCATTTATTCCCCTGTTTTAGTGTGAAACCCCAAAATTAACGATTATGTGAGAGACCTCTGGGGAGGAGGGGTTGGAACACACAGACGAGTAACAAAAATCTTTCAGATCCCTCCAAAACCCTTTAAAGGGCTTCCCCCCTCCACGTCGGGAGGTCGTTTAAAAAGGAAAAAGGTTCTGTGCCGGCTGCACACGGCCATTGTATTTTACCCATGCTTTCCTTTTAAAGGTGAAGAGCTCCCTGTGCATTCCAGTCATCGCCATCACAATGAAACATGTTTTTTAGAGTGTTGGGACTTGCACGATGTGAACACAAACATTTTAAGCGGATCCCTGAGGATCCCGTTCAGGGTGTCCCGCTGATGTGTCCTTGAGTTTTGAGGAGTTAACATTTTTATTGATTTAAAATTTTTGGAAGAAAGATTTTTAAAAAAAGTTTTTTGCGTTTGTAGACGATGTCATTTAATGAGATGTATTTAAAGTGTGTGTTTTTTTTTTTTTTTTTTTTTTTTTTTGTGATGGTGAGTTGATTTTAACGTTGGTGACAGCCCTGATAGGCCTTTGCGGGCGGCTGGGCTAAAAACATTATTTATCTTATCTTTTCCCTTCCTTCGGGGCACCCGAAAATTTTCACCCCTTTTTTTTCGGGA
>CM031621.1:26923053-26945553 GCA_018398815.1 Conus ventricosus
ATGAACAAGAATTCTGAAATTAACCCTTTCCCTGGTAGTCGCGACTATAGTCGCGCTGCTTTGTTTATACTGTCGACTGGTAGTCGCGACTATAGTCGCGCTGCACAGTGACGCAAATCAGTCGCTTGGGGTTATTGTTCTTGGCTTAGAAACCAGGTCAGGGGCGCTACAATTTGTGGAATACAGGCTAGAGGGGCCCTTCAACCTGTATATTCAGTGTTCAGGCAATGTTTTCAGTGTCTGTGCTATGATTATACAGACTGCTTGTCGAAGCGTAAACAAAACCACCAAGATGGCGGCTGCGCGAAACGTGGATCGTGGTAGGAATGTTTTTCAGGACTTTTTCGAAGATTTGTTCCGCGATGTAGAGAATGTAGATGAAGAGGATGGTAACTTAGAAGATTTACAAGCTGTTCTACAAAATGTGATGCTTGAGGGCGACATCAGAGACATGAATCAAGCCCCAAACAACAGAGACTTTGAAGATGAGTGTTGGAGTAGTGAAGGGGGTGATGGAATAATCAACATGCCGTTCGAAGGTGAAAGCCGGCTGCTTGTTGACAACTTTCCTGCCAATCCTCATCCTTTGGACTATTTTCAGCTTTTTGTTGGTGACGATATTTTGAGGTCGATCGTGGAGCAAACCAACTTGTACGCTCAACGGAAAATTGAAGCCGGCAATCTGAAGCCCAACTCAAGATGAGCCTTTTTTTGTGCGAGCCTCTCTCTCCCTCTCCCTCTCTCTCTCTCTGGCAAACGCATGCACGCACACATGCACACACACCATTATTTTTTCATTTAGAATTCAGATAAGTAAAAATGACTTTTTGTCTTTTAGATAATTGATTGCTAATGTAATGTGATGAGTGGGCGTGTCTGCATGTGCATCTGACATATGTGTGCGTGTTTGTGTGTGTGTGTGTGAGCGTATGTGTGTGTGTGTGTGTGTGTGTGTGTGTGTGTGTGTGTGTGTGTGTGTGTGACAGCCCTGATATGGCCTCCGTGGTCGGCAGGGCTATAAACCCCAAGAATGAATGTGTGTGTGTGTATGTGTGTGTGTGTGTGTGTGTGTGTGTGTGTGTTTGTGTGTGTGTGTGTGTGTGTGTGTGTGTCTACTTGACTGCTGTGGATTACATTTTTGATCAAGTTGTGCATATTGGTGTGATTCCGAATTGGATTACCTGTATTTTCCAATATAATCCAGGTGAGTGAATTACAGTTGACCACTAAATCACTAACATTGTGTTTTTCGTATTCTTTGTTCATTTCTGTACATTTTTCATTCTGGGTATATTGTTCAAATATGCACAAGAAACAAGATAGAAGCCTGTAAAGATGATGCACGTTTTTCTGAGAATTTCTGTCTGTTAATTCACCAGTGGCTCTTTAATATCTATAGCGAATATATACCAGGTTAAGGGTTAAGATGTTAAAATACCACAAAACAATAACCAGCTCAGCAGTCACCTTCACAGAAGGATTCTCTGCCCTTTTCTTCCTGTGGTGAGCTCTGTGGAGATGCTGCAGCCGTGTCCAGGCTGACTGACACATGTTGATCAGCCGCACATCAACCACACAGTGTGTGGAAGCAAGGTTGTACACCCGTCTGCAACACACAGTGTGCAGAAGCACAGTTATACACCCGTCTGCAAAAATGCCACTGTCAGCATCAGAAAAACATGACATGAAATGTCGGTAATATGTGTCTTTCTGTCACTGGTGTGTTTCTATTTAAATGCCATTTGCAAGTTAAATTTAACCCCTGAAATATAAACGACACATGCATGCACATGCGCGCGCGCACACACACACACACACACGCACACACACACACACACACACACACACATACATGCATTCACACACAAAGTTTAAATTAAAAAAATCAGGGGGGATACTGAACTGTAATTACATTCTCTTACAAAGCGACCACAGTCATCATTAAATTTCATCACAATGTTTTGTGTTGAGAAAGTTGCACAATACTTCCTGAATCAATGAAATTATTACCATTATAATGCAACACTTTTTGAATCGATGAAATGATTATCATTTGTAATATAACAAAATACAATTCATATCCAGGGCATGAACTTCAAGACCAAAAGAGGACTAAAGAAACCTTTATCTTGTTCTGTACCTTTCAAACAGTAATTCAAAAGCGAAGTGTTAGCCGCTCAATACGGAAAAGTAAAACACATTCCAGAAATGTCAAATACAGTTAAAGAGAGAGAAAAAAAAATAGGGTGCCATATGTTTATCAATAAAGCCCAAGATGATTTTGGGAAGAAATGATGACTGTGGTCGCTTTTGTGTCCCTAACACAAACAACAAACTGCTGCAGAACAGCGGGTCAGTTGGTCAAAACACTTTGCCCAAATCACAGAATGGTGGCTAGTTCCAAGAGGAACAGATTACTCGAGCACCATTATTTATGGCTAATAGAATGTCTTTAGGGCAGTGGGGGTTTTGGGGGGGGGGGGGGGTTTGGTCTTGTTTTGTTGTTGTTTTTAATGGAATCTGGGTAAGGGAGGGGGAGGGGGCTGAGTTTGCAAAGGTTGTTGAGATTTAAATTTCTCTGACTTTTTTCTATCTGTATTTTTCTTTATTGTGGTTGCTGCTGGGCTAACTGGTGATGGGTATAGGACCTACTGATGGAGCTTAGTTGACAAAACAATTTGTTGAGCTAAAAGAGATATGATACAGGGCTAGCTACAAAAAAAAAAAAAAAAAAAAAAGAAGTAGAAAGAAAAATAACTCTGCCGGAGCTTAACAGACAGAGTGCTTTTTTTTTAAATTGTCAAATTTCTGTTAAAAAAGCTTCCCTTGAATTCTTCAGTCTACACTATCATCAATAACGATTAGACTGGCATGAGGGTAGGAGACAAGTAGTTAAACTGGTCTTTTTTTCCCCAGTGTCAAATCTTTTTTCTAAAAAAACTTCCTTTGATTTGAATTATTTAATCTTAAAAAGTTTAAGTACTACATCCGCCAAATATGAACAAACAAATCACAAGACAAAACACGACGTGTTTCGACCTCATAGGTCTTCTTCAGGCAAGATACACAACACTCTGGACAACGAAAATGAATACAACGCCCATCTTGCACTGAATTTTATGAGACAAGTGACTGCTCATTCTTCATTTTTGTTGTCCTGAGTGTTGTTTACCTTGCCTGAAGAAGACAGAAGAGGTCAAAACGCGTCGTGTTTTGTCTTGCGATTCATTTGTTCATGTTTGGCGAATGTAGTACTCAAACTTTCTAAGATCTGTTTAGATTTCCGCCTGCAGCCACCTCACTTTGCAACTAACTTTTGAATTTTTTAGTCAACGTTGTCATAACAATGTTCCTTCCAGAATCTAAACAATTTTGCAACTTCACATAGCTAAGCCTGATCATGATATACCCAAGGAGACAATCACAGCACCAATGTGTGCCCGACCCCTACCTGACGATAACCTTAGACTTGCGCCACTGTCCGCGCTGCAGGAGGCTGTAGGCCCAGAACATGTGGCAGCGCGCCACAGTCAGCGGGTCCCCCAGCTGCAGAGCGACCTTCAACTGCTTCACCGAGATCTCCCCTGCCTGTTCTGCCTGCAACCCACTCTGACCATCACTCATTCCATCAACAGGTCTCCTAGCTCTGCCTGCAACCCACTCTGACCATCACTCATTCCATCAACAGGTCTCCTAGCTCTTCCTGCAACCCACTCTGATCATCACTCATTCCATCAACAGGTCTCCTAGCTCTGCATGCAACCCACTCTGACCATCGCTCATTCCATTAACATGTCTCCTAGCTCTTCCTGCAACCCACTCTGACCATCACTCATTCCATCAACAGGTCTCCTAGCTCTTCCTGCAACCCACTCTGATCATCACTCATTCCATCAACAGGTCTCCTAGCTCTGCATGCAACCCACTCTGACCATCGCTCATTCCATTAACATGTCTCCTAGCTCTTCCTGCAACCCACTCTGACCATCACTCAATTCAATCAACAGTTCTCCTAGTGTAAGAATCTCTCAACAACCACCCCCTGTTATCCTAAATATTGGGTCTTCCAAAGGGGAGGGATTTTTTTTTTAATCTGGAGGTAAATCTGGAAAAAAAAAACCCGAAGACACGCATATTCCTTTAAAACACACACACACAAACAAGTCTTCAATTTGTTTTGAAGAGAGTCTTTCATTGGACAAATTGTACTGGACTGAAATCTACCATATACAAAGAAGTCAAAGATGTTCTCAAAAAGAAGTTTTTAAAGAGCTAAATGGTTAAGGTTTACAGTCCCATAACCTGATAGCTAAAAGGTAAAGGTTTACAGTCCCATAACCTGATAGCTAAAAGGTTAAGGTTTACAGTCCCATAGTCTGATACCTAAAAGGTTAAGGTTTACAGTCCCATAGTCTGATAAGATAAGATAAGATAATGTTGCTTATAGCCCAGCCGACCGCAAAGGGCCACATCAGGGCTGTCCATAGTCTGATAACCGCAGGAACAGTGAACTGTTGCAGGTTTACCAATGTCTGGGATACAGCAAGATGGGAGGCAAAGCCCATCTCCCCTCTTTGCCACTTTTATTTCCCTTAACCTGAATAATCTACTGCTGGATGGACAAAGAGGGTTTTCAAGTGGTAGAAATCTGACCCCATGAGTGGTTTGAATTCATGACCATCAGATCTGGAAACATACCCTCTAAATGTAACCATTAGGCTACACACTTCTCTATATGGAGAGAGCCTTTAAATGGAGAATCCTTAATCAGCTCTGGCTAAATCTTTTAAAATACAAAAAGGTTCCTGGAGAAAAAAAAGTCTCGAAATGCAGGGTCATTAATCTGGGAATCTTCAACTACAGGCTAACCCAATAGTATCAACAAAGACAACAATGCTCAACTTAAAAAAGGCAAATCTTTACATAGAGGGAGTCTTTCACTGTAGACTGTTTGTCAAGATTTCTCACTTCCATCCAAGCATAATGAAGTATCATCTGCAAACTGAGTCAATGAAATTTCCTTGTTCTTCACACTGACCTCTTTTATATTCAAATTTTTACGGAGTATTTTTGGTAGCCATCTGCTTGCTGTCAATTTACTAATTATTTAGTATGTTTCCATTTCTTTTTAATGATTTTTCCTTATTCATTCCCACCTTTTCAATTTTTCTTTTCCTGGTTTCAGATTTCAGTCTGTCTTTATTTATTATGTTTTTGCTTACAATCACCTTAGATTTTATCACATGTATCCAACATAACACCTGGTAGTGAATTCTTGCTGATTACTTAACCGCCGCATGTTTAGTCAGAAAGTCTGCCTTAAGATTCTTTATACGGATTATTATGAACTTGTTTCTAGCCTATCACTGGCAAAGTGCTAGGAAGTATTTTCTTGTACACGTGTCGATAGTGACTGCATGTTCAACAGTATTCACGTACACAGACTGTTTTCTCTCACATTTACTGCTGGTTTTGCACCCAAGTGTGGTTCTAGAGGAAATGTATTTTTAACTCAGTAATTCTTTGCATGTTTCTGATTGATAACCATTTTTGACCGCTGGCTTACTCTGATTGATCAGCATAAAATGTGAATGGTGATAAATCATAAATTGAAAGATAAAGGAATGGTTCAAACAGTTTAAAAGGAGAATTGTGTGTGTGTGTGTGTGTGTGTGTGTGTGTGTGTGTGTGTGAATGGCTTGCAAAAATCTTTTCTTTTCTTTTATTTGTTAACCAAATGCACCCCTCTCACCCCCCCCCCCCCCCCCCCCCCCCCCCGCCCTCAAGATCCCTCTTTACTGCCCAAACTGGTCTTGTCAAAAGACCAAACCCAAGGCAATCCCTGTAATGATAATGTTCAACTGAAAGAAAACCTGCACATCCACACCATTCTGACACTTAAAACAAAGGTATATCATCCTAAAAACACTTTTACACAATATCAACACAACCACACAACTTAGGCATTCACTAGGGAGAGGGGAATCCGAGATCTAAACTTCTCTTAGGGCCAGCATTATGAGATGCCCTTCTCCTTTCCCTTCCGACTTTGTCTTTCCCCTACGTAACAAGGAAGGGATAATTCACAGGTGCGTAAGCTGAAGTACTGTACTCACACAAGGGCATAATTCTGATAACCATGACTGGACGTAACCTCAGCTTTCATAAACTAGTGTTTTAAGCACTGCTCTATCCAGTATCTCATTCTCTATCCAGTAAAAACATAACAAGAGGTTTACTATGTCAAGACATGTTATCCATGTCTTAGAAGCATTATGTTATTCTCTATGCGGCAGATACGTTTTCAACTGGAAGGAAAAGTGCAAAACGAACCAAGTGCAGGAGCATCTGTGGTATGTTATAGTTACTGCTGTTCTACTCACATGATGACGAAAATATTCTCCAAGAGATGAATGAGCTCCCCCCAGAGTGGACAGCCATGCCATTGCCTCTTCCAGCAACATTCGCTTCGTGAGAATATGGTTGATATGCCATCCCCTGAAAAGACAGGCACCAAGGCTTATAGCTCTAGACTATGCCACTGACTCTTGCAGAACATGTCTGTACATTTTTCCGGGAAAAAAAATTTATTAAAACTCTGAGTGAAGATCTGTTTAATCGACTAACTTTCACTCATTAACTAATGCTGAGAAGCTGTCAATTAGAGAAACAGCATTATCAAGATAAGATGGGGATCTCTCCTACAGATGCAATACTTAAAATTGTAATCTTTAAATTACCTGCTGTGTTGGGATCTGTTTAAATTGTGTTCAGCAAATATCATGTGCAGCTAGTGTCATTTATGCCAAAGACAAGGACATTTTCAATTAACAACTTTTTAACATTATAACTTAACAAAATGTGTTTGATGTTATTGAGGGTGGTGTGTGTGTGTGTGTGTGTGTGTGTGTGTGTGTGTGTGTGTGTGTGCATGAATGTGTGCATGCATAAGTTTATACATTTTGTACGTGAAGGGGAGCAGGGATAGACTCAGAATTCATATAAGTGGCTGGAGTGAAAAAAGTCCCTACGTTTGGAAGACAGGACAGCTTTAAAAAAAATTCAGTCTCACATCTGTTTGAACCAAGATAACACAATGTTTATAAAGAAACAAGACTTCTCCTTCCTCATTCCCTTAAAAAAATCCTTTCATAAAAACTTCAAATGAAACAACAACACTAAGAAATGTTATATCTTATTAAAAAAGGAAAATGACAGTAGTTGATCAGTCCTTCAATCTCAAGAGAAAAATGTGTGATAAAAAATCAAACTTTTCATTTCAAAAATAATCTTTTTTTCATAATAAATGGGAAATGTAACTCACCAGCTATAATCTAATCGCTGCACAGGCCAAACAGATACAATGTCCAAAATATATTTTACAATCACATTCACTTCGCTTTCATGGTTACCAGTGTTGCAAGATGTAGGTCTCTTGAACTTCTTTCTCAAATTTCGCAACAAACACCAGCGGAACACTTGACTGGACTTCACACATGTTGACAAAGCGCCTGCCACATGAGCATTCAGGAAGACAGTGCACACTTTCTCTGGCACAATGGTCATACACAAACTGTCTTGCTCTTTTTCAGTCCGTACACTACAATCAGATAATGCAGTTTCTGACTCGGAGCACGGCGTGAGAGCATCATCCAGGTTGTTGTCCATTTTGTCCTCTGTGCGATAACTTGCAGCCTTTTCTACAACGCTCTTTCCTGATGCAGCATCTGAGCAGGTAATACGAGATCCATTACTGTTGTTTGGTTGACCACCTGTCTTTGCCTGAGATGAAGGGTTATGAGAGTGTCGGAAAAGGTCACTGAGGAAGACAACATCTCGCAGTCGTCTGTGTGGTCTTCTGCTAGAGTGAGACGGAGATAAAAGCGGATCACATGCAGATGTCTTCTGTTCCAGATTCCAGAAATTGGGCAGATCACTGTGCAGATCTAGCCAGATCGCAGTTTGTCGGCCTTGAGAATCAAACTTGATTGGTTCATAATGCTTGGTGAATATGTGACATTCCTTGATCTCCTCGGATGTACGTACCACAACCATCAGGAGCATCATAATGAGAGGCGAGAACGGCTCTGTCACCTGACACTGTTGCCTGAAGGACTACAGAAAGGAGTAAACTCCCCTGTGTCTCCAAGAGTTCCTGAAACAGACATGATAAAAGGACAATTACAGAGATAAAGAAGAATTGATAGATAAATTGACCGACAACAAATAGACGGACATAGAGACAGACAGGCAGATACATGGGTAGGTAGATAGACAAATTGATAGATCTATAGATACATAAATCTATAACAAACAAAATGAAAATACAAAAGATGTAGAATTCTCCATTTACTCTCAAAAACAATTTGATCTGAGGCTTTCAATCACATCTTGCTAACTGTGCCAAAATGGCAAGTGTTTACATTCATGTCAATGAAACACACACACACACACTAACACATTAAAAGGTAAGGCAAAACCTGATCACATCATGGATTAAATGAGGAGCCAGTAGAAGTTCTGCCCACCTCCTGTCCAACCTGGCCCACCCACCGCCTGACATCCCACTCACAAACACATCCCCCCCTCCACCTCCCCCTTTCCCCTCCAGCCATAGTGTACACCCACTCACCCACAGAGGTAAGGTTTGTTCTCGACTAAAATGATATGAAACATACACATCAAAAACACTTGCGTGTGAGGGCACACACACATGTATGTATACACACTCTCACAAAGTGACCAACACATAAATACACAGCACATCCCCCAGGCCTCCAGTTTCTGGATGCCTTGTCATGATATTCACATCACAAATCATTGCTAGACTCGTGTACTTGCCCATGTGATGGAGGGGAAATAAGGCTGAGAAGAAGTGAGAGGGGAGGTGGGTAAACGTCAGAACACAAAAACAACCCCTGACATGGACTGTTGAACACCTCTAGGGGTGGGAAGTCTTTTTCTATGTTTCTTCGTAAATGACTAGCTTGTCAAAATCTTCCTGAAGTGTATTCTTGATCCTTAGAAATAGAGAACTAGTAGGAACCTTATGGAGAATCTGCACATGGACGGAGATCCGCATGCAAGGTCATTGATATAAAACAGATACTTGGTTGGTCCAAGTATACATTCTGTTATGTTCAGCTCTGACATCATGATCCATATGACACACTAGCACTTATTCTGGACATTAATTCTGATAATAAAATTATCAGTGTGATTTGAAATGTTAGTCAACATGTGATCTGCTGATCTTTATGCTGTGACAGTGACAATGCATCTAATAACTCATAAACACCTAACACTGATGCCAAGTGATTGCGTTAAATCATGAACCAAGAGGGGAAGAACTCTCCTGTCAAAAGGATACATTCTTCTTCTACCACGTCAGCAGTTTGATGCTTTTGTCGTTTTGCAGACTGTGGTTGCAAATATGGAGCACTTGATTGACCAACACTGATTGCATTCAAAACGTTTCAAAATGCTGTTATGATTGCTCTGACGGTTGAAATATGTGCATCATAGACTATAGTTCAATAAAAAAACTAGAAAAAAATAGTGGCGGTGTATGAGGAATAAGTTTGCAATGGCTACACCCTGCATGGCCAAGTCCTGCAAACGGTCAACTCTGTCAAGTACCTGGGCGTGACAGCAAAGCCAATAAGATCAGAAAAACATAGGAGCTCACTTATCAAGCCTTAGTTTGCCCTCTTGTTGAATATGCCTCGTCTGTCTGGGACATTTACCAACGCTGCCACATTGACAAAATTGAGACAGTCGAACTCAGGGCACCACGCTTCATTCTACACCGCTACTGCAACACCTCCAGTGTTGGAAGCATGCTGCAGCAGCTTGGCTGGTCCTCCTTGGCTACTCTTCACCGCAATGCTGGACTCTTCATGTTCTACAAGGTAGTGCATGGCCAAGCCCACATCAGCCGTCCCAGTCTCAAGGAGAAAAAGCCAACAAAAACAAAACTGCGGAACCAACATCATCTGCAGTACCAAAGAATTCAGGACAAGCCGGACTACAAGATATTCCAGCTACTTCCCAAGGACAATCAGGGACTGGAATAAACTGTCTTTGGAAGTTGTCTTGTCCCCCAAGCTTGACGCCTTCACTAGGAGGGTATCAAGCCTTGCCTACACCACCCCCTCTCCCATCCCCATCCCCCCACACACCTCTCCTCCCACCCCAAATCCTCCCCACCCCACCCAAGCCTTGTTGCAGAGTTGGACCGGCAAAGCCTGGAGTTGTGTTGGAGACCATTGCGGTGTCTGCACTCCATTAGGTGGAGGTCTGAACATGTCCTCAAGGCTTCTCACCCCCAATGCCCCCCCCCCCCCCCCCCCCCCCCCCCCGGCCCTACCTCAGCCGGTATAAATCCTCTTTCCCTCTGATAGCTGGTACAATCCACCCTTCAACCCACCACCCCCACCCCCTTCAACCCACCACCCCCACCCCACCCCACACACACACCCTCTTTGCTATCCAACTTCAAACTCTGTTCTCTCTTTTTCTTAACTCTCCGCACCCCGAGTATGACAGTAATGATAGGTGTTACGATCGATGGTCATTATCAGAATCATGAAGTTGAAGGAGGAATTTCACATACACGAAAAATCGCAAATCACCGATCGTCATGTCAGACTAGGTTGCCGATTACAGAATTCAACAGCGTGTTCCAAGGACGGACCTCTGAGGAACACTTGACTCTGCTGAGCGATGACCTGGTTCTGTTTCTAACCACTAACTGCGCTGCCTGAGTGTCTGTAAGTTTTGTGTCCAGACCATTGCTGGCTATGGGAGCCGCTCTCGTGGGTAAATCACTAATTACTAAAATGTATAAGGGCTTCACTCGGTTTTGTCGAGGGGAAAAAATACCTACCCTCGAGGGTTAATGTATATGTTCCCTTTATTTACAGCTGTAACTCATGGTGTCAGGTTCTGAGGGGAAAAAATGACAACTTATTCGAGTGGTCTCGAATGTTCCGTTCAGCAGAGCTCCAACGTTCCGTTTGAGGCCACCAGCATTACTTCCCTTGCCTCCATGGACAAGGTCATGGGCACTTTTATCTTTTTACTACAATCAGAACACAAAAAGTAGCGAAACGCCTGCCAAGTTACAAAATAATGATTATGGTGAAATGGGGAAAATATGATGGCAATGCTCTGTCAGGGAAAACAAATAGTGCAACATTTCCTTAGTTCATCCAAAGTAGCATTAATCCAGGAAAGGTAAATATGAATATACGTCCACTGAAGTATTAAACGAGACTGGCACATGCAGTCAACACCGCCAGAGGAAACACTACTCCACCACCAGAAACTCCAGCAACGACTTTCTTCCACACGACAGGAGGCCACAAATCACGGTCTGAACATCTGTGGCATCCAGAGCATGGAATCGGGGTTTACTGGAAGACTGGGAGTGCACGACACACCAGACCTTCCGGAGTGGGGAAAACCATGTAGGCTAGCAGAGATCACCAGGAAGCGTGGCGTGAAACCGGACTTGTGCTCCAAGCAGGATCATCAAAACTGACTGATTCTTGATTCTCTGACTCTGACTGATTCTTGATCAGTTCGTCGTAGGATTCAGGAAGCACATTGATACTCTCCAGTGAGTGCAGAAAGGTGCAACGCGCTTCATCTTCCAACACTCTAGGACCACAGGAAACAACTACGTTCCATTTCTTATTTCAAGGTGGTGGAGCGGATTGGTGCGGGTCATACCTTCAGACACAATTTTCACCCCAAAGGAAGCCCGACGGCTCCGTACAAAGAAGGACAATAATTCTGTGTCAAAAGATATCGTTATAGAAGAAACCACGGTTGATGCTTCACCATCTACACCTGCAAAACGGACCAACTATGCTATTCGGTTGTTGTTGTTGTTGTTGTTGTTCCCCATTGTACCATGATCGGACTGGAACTCTCTTAGTGTCAACCCTGTGTAGGCTACTGTAAGTCCGTCACAAGCTCCTGGACATTATTGCTCAATTAAAGAATCCACCATCAGCATGCCAACTGAGGCCCTACACGTCGCAAGTAATACTCCAGTCATCTGGATTCAGTGACGACAAGATACCCTACGATTATATGGTACGACATGATTGTGTGTGTGTGTGTGTGTGTGTGTGTGTGTGTGTGTGTATGTGTTTTGTGTGTGTGTGTGTGTGTGTGTGTGTCTGTGTGTGTGCGCGCGCGCGCTTGTGTGTGTGTGTGTGTGTGTGTGTGCGTGTGTGTGTGTGTGTGTGTGTGTGTGTGTGTGTGTGTGTGTGTGTGTGTGTGTGTGTGTGTGTGTGTGTGTGCTCTGTGTATGTGTGTGAATATTTGTGTGTGCTGTTCTGTGTGTGTGTGTGTATGTGTGTGTGCGCGCGCGTGTGTGCACGCGCTCGCACATGCATTAACATCAATAAAGACACCCCTGATATGCCCCTAGCGGTCGGCTGGGCCATAAACAACATGAATTGAATGATATCATATCACACAGATACAGGGAAACAAGTTTTGCAGTTACTTTCTGTCTTTGCAACACTTCTGTTGGGTGTGACTGTGTGAGAGTCCCCGTAGACACGATGGGCGGGGTGAGGGTAAAACATGCCTCAGTAATTTAAAACACACACACACACACACACACACACACACACACACACACACACAGAGGCGAAGCGAAAGAATTCAGTATGCTACAGCTACAAACACTGTGGAAAGGAACACCCGAACGGAACTGCAGGCCTGAGCTGCCAGCTAAATATAGTGGCCTCCTTGTATTACTGGACAAGTGACGAGGTTGGCCACTGCGACGAAAGTAGGCGAGTTCTACTTCCTCAAGTCACTGGATTTCAAACAGCTTACTTCCATCGTTTTCTTTCTTTCTGCAGTGCGTTCCATTGACATTGCCCACACTAGATAAGTGTTTGACGTTTTAAGCTAATACCTTTAGTGTGCTGAGCTTTAAGTCATCACAATCATATGTCTACATACGCAGGATTTGTGTCACTGACTTGGTTATCAATGTCGATGGTAAGTGATCTGCATGCTTGTCACACACATGCTGACGTTGTTGCCCGTATAACGCAGCCGTTTAGTTTCACCTGTGAATAATGTGATTGTTCACTGAAAGTTTGTTCACTGAAATATTGCTGTGACCTACTCTGTGCTTTGTGTGACTGCCATGCATAGTTGTTAGTTTCGCGGACTGTGACCGGTCGATCACAGGTTATGATTTATTTTGAATCATCACCACTGACGACATGAAAAAGAGGTCACTCTTAGCTGTGCCATTTCTGAATAACAGGACTCGGCCAGGAGGCACGTTTTGACAGAGAACGAATGTTGGCGTGCGTTGTGTTGATTTGTAGGTCGTGGTCCTGAATAGAAGGTGAGATTAACGTCTTCGTGGTCTGAAACTCTAAGGACAAATTGTTCCCAGACTTAAGTCTTCTCTCTCTCTCTCTCTCTCTCTCTCTCTCTCTCTCTCTCCCCCTTCCAAAATCAAATGATTTGTCGGATCCAAATAATTTCAGACCTATATCCTTACTATCGATTCTATCCAAACCCCTTGAAAGACACATACACACACACGTATCTCAGTTCATGGAGAAAAACAAACTATTTCACCCACTCCAATCTGGATTCCGATCTAATCATTCCTGCCACACAGCATTATCACGAATGTGTGACTCATGGCTTTCAAATATGAACCAATCACAAATAACAGGGGTTGTCTTTCTTGACTTCAAAAAGGCGTTTGATCTTGTTGATCATTCCATTCTTCTAAAGAAACTATCTCTCTACTTGAACCATACCCCGACAATCTCATTATTCCAATCATACTTGAACGATAGGACTCAGTATGTGGCGCTTAATGGCAAAACCTCCACTTCAGACTTTGTCAAACATGGAGTCCCACAGGGCTCTGTACTAGGCCCCCTACTATTCTGCATCTTCATCAATGATTTACCATTGTCCGTATCAGATGAAAAGGTCACAACAGATTTATTTGCTGATGACTCGTCGCTCCAAACGAATGGTAGTGATCTACAGACAATAGAAATTTCTCTCCAGGAAAGTCTAAACGACGTGTCAGACTGGTGTAACTCAAACTCAATGGTCATACACCCAGCCAAAACCAAATCTATGATTTTCGCTACCCGCCAAAAACACCAGTTGACTCCTCTTTCCCTAAAACTTCAGTTGAATGGCACTTCTATCGAGCAGGTAGACGAGCATCGTGTTTTAGGGTTAACGATAGATAAAGAACTGAAATGGCAATCTCATCTAAATAACGTTTGCAAAGTAGTCTCAAAACACCTTTCCTGTTATCTCAATTAAAGCGCTACGTCAACAGTAATGTGCTTAAACTTTTCTTCAATGCACACATAATGTCACGTATCAATTACGCTTCAACAGTGTGGGACGGCAGTAGTGACGTCCACAAAAAAAGGCTGAATTCTCTCCATAGACGTGCAGCAAAGCTACTCCATCCAGCTGTATCTCTAACAACAGACGAAAAACTAAAAGCGCTGAACATACTTCCTCTGAATAGGCAATTGGAATTCAACAAGGCATCATTTATGTTTACAATCTTGACAGATACTATGCCATGTTATATCAATGCCCTTTTTACAAGATCGAACAGCTTTTCTGGCTCGACGAAATTCCTTCTTCCCTACCCACGCATTGATCTATACAAAACAAGCCTAGCTTACTCTGGACCATATGTCTGGAACTCACTTCCACCGAATCTACAAAACATGAATACTTTAAAACTTTTCAAGGAACATTTGCATAAACATTTTATGTCTCAGTAGTTAAATTACTCGATTACAATGATTAGCGTCCACTCGCTAAGTCTTCTGTGAACCATACTTTGAACAAATCGTCTAAACATAAAACTTACTCCGTTAAAATCGCTCATCCCCACTCCCACTCTGTCTACCATCCCTTTTCTCCTCCCCCTACCTACCATTCTCTCTTCCCCACCCTCCTCTGACCTGTCTCTCTCTCTCTCTCTCTGTAGTTTTTGTTTGTTTGTTTGCTTGTAAGTTTCCTTTTGTTTTACCATCCCCCATCTCATTAGTGCTTTTATGAGTAGTTTGCTTATCATTGTAGAATTAGATTATCATGTTGCTATGTTGAATTGTCTGTATGAATGATATGTGCTGAAATAATGTATGCATGACAAGGACAGATTGTAAGACTAGGCTTTGGCCTAAAATCTTCATCCTTGGGTATTAAAGATCAATCAATCAATCAATCAATCTCTCTCTCTCTCTCTCTCTCTCTCTCTCTCTCTCTCTCTCTCTCTCTCTCTCTCTCTCTCTCTCTGTGTGTGTGTGTGTGTGTGTGTGTGTGTGTGTGTGGATGACGGTAAGCACACGGTAAGTCATGTCTTGGCAATCTCATATGCTCTTAAACCCTTGCTATACTCTATTAAAAACTTGATTCAAAGTCATACCCCCTTCCACTCCATTTACCTCCTTTCATGTACCCCCCACCCCCACCCCCACCCCATTCTCCCTCATCCATCTCCATCTCCTCTACTCTGGCCGTTTTTGAGTTATGCATATAATTCTTACAAGGTGTACTGTTTACAAAGCAATGCAACTCTGTAAAATTGTGTGTGTGTGTGTGTGTGTGTGTGTGTGTGTGTGTGTGTGTGTGGTGTGTGTGTGTGTGTGTGTGGTGTGTGTGTGTGTAAGAGAGAGAGAGAGAGAGAGAGAGAGAGAGAGAGAGAGAGAGAGAGAGAGAGAGAGAGAGAACTAGAGAGAGAAAGAGTGTGTGCGTGTGTAAGTGTGTGTGTGTGTGTGTGTGTGTGTGTGTGTGTGTGTGTGTGTGTGTGTGTGTACTCTCTGTTCATACAATGTAAACACGAATTCATACACCATGTGTGCTTGCTACGCATAACATTTACTTCAGCTGCTGATGTAATCGACCGTGCTATATCCACAAGCAGATTTTCTTAATTTGCTCTCAGTGTACGAAACTCGGCTACTTCAAATTAGGATGATTTCAATCAAGATAAAGGATCTTCATGGCTTGTCTCCCTTTAAAACCAAGTTTAGCTTGAAAAGGGATTGCTGTTTTGCCTGTGTGCCAAAACGCGCTAAAATGAGCGGTCAAGACTCGTTTACTCTTTCAAATAAAGTATATACACTGAAACTGACTGAAACCAGAATTATTATCTTTCGTCATCGTTGAGACGTCTCTCCAGAGAGACTAGAAGAAAAAAAAAAGAAGAAAAAAAACATTTGAACACGAGAGAAGAACTAAATGACAAAGAACGAGAAAGTTCAATTGATCCAGTCTAACAAGGCGGAAGCGTCAGCAAAAAAAAAAAAAGAACATTCCACGGCAGTGAGCCAGTGCCTGCCTTCGCCTATCCAAACAAAGTACCCTTCACCCGTTTCCCTCCCCACCTCCCCTCCCACACACCCCTGGTCCTCCCCTCCCCACCCCCACCCCCACCCCCGTCTGTCTTGTAATGCCTTGACTAGCTGTTACACACGCCGAGGGGCCAGCAGATTGTAAGGCCTGTCCTGCAGGGGGTGGAGTTAAGGTCAGCGCTGGTCAGTTGCGGTCAGCTGACACAGAGTGGTCTGATGAAGCCAGCTCTTGGAGACTGGTCTAACACAATCATCTATCATCGACTGGTCAGGTGATGTCAGTGATTAGAGACTGATCAGATGAAGTTTTTTTGTCATAGACTGGTCAGTTTAAATTCAGCGGTCAGGGACTGATAAGGTGACGTCAGCACTCAGAGACTGGTTGGGTAGAGTCAAGTATTAGAAACTGGCCAGGTTAAGTCAACCATCAGAGACCGGTCAGGTCAAGTCATTTATCATGGACTGGCCAGGTAAAGTCATTTATCATGGACTGGCCAGGTAAAGTCATTTATCATGGACTGGCCAGGTAAAGTCATTTATCATGGACTGGCCAGGTAAAGTCATTTATCATGGACTGGCCAGGTAAAGTCATTTATCATGGACTGGCCCGTGAACGATATGGTAAAGTTAGCTATCAGACTGGTTAAGTAAGGTGGCTTAGGAGACTGGTCAGGTAAAGTCAACTGTCACAAATTGGCCTGGTGATGCCAGCTATCAGAAACTGGTCAGGTGAATTCAGCTGTTGGACACTGGTCAGATGACGTCAGCCATCACAGGCAGGTCAGGTTACTTATGCCTCCACAAAATGCATAGGGGAAATCCGCTAACGTACGCTGTAAAGGGGGAATCAGCTACCACAGACCGGCTGGGAAATACCAGTTATCAACAGCTGGTCAGGTGAAGTCAACTGTCAGAGAATAGTGCCTTCAATCTGTAGTCAGAGTTGTGTGTCAGTGAATTACATTGTTCCGTACATGTCGTTGCCACGAGCTGAGTCGTGACACATTTTCTCCTCAGCTTTGTCAGGTAGTTGTTATGTCAGGACTTTGGGGCTTAAACCCTGGTAAACACAGATCTACTTGGAACAGACCTGTTATTGAAGAAAAAAGGTGTCATACGAGTATGAGTGTGGAGGGAGATCGAGAGAACTGCAAGCCGTTTACCTATACCACCAAAACTCAAGGAGTTAAACTTCATATTTGTAATGTCTTAGCTATGTGCATGCTATGTATGTGTGTGAAAAGGCGCGCGTGCGCAAGTGCACTGGTGCGTTTGAGCGCAAGCTTGTATGTGTTTTGTCTCTGTGTGAAAGTGTGCGTGCAACGTATGCCTGAGCGCGTGATTATGTGTGAGCGTGTATATGTATGTATGTATGCACGCGCGCGCGCGCGCGCGCGTGTGTGTGTGTGTGTGTGCACTCATGCGTGCGTGCGTGTATGCGTGTGCCCCTCTGTGTGTGTGTGTGTGTGTGTGTGTGTGTAACTTGCTATTCGATCACGACAGCTGGCTGTGTCTACACCATAGCAGATAGGATACGGCTGTTAAGGCCACGTATTCAGTGGCATATCAATCAAACGGTGTGCATGCGTGCATGTGTGCGTGCGTACGTGTGCGTGCGCGCGTGCGTGTGTTTTCCTGTTGCAGAGATGGCTGAGGCATCATCCTTACTGGAGTGCCCTGTATGTGGGGAATATTTTGACACTCCCAAACTCCTGGCGTGCAACCACGTCATCTGTAGGAAGTGCATCGTGGACTGGTTGAGGAAGTCGGGCCGAAGTGGGGGCTGTCCACTGTGTCGCGCCTCCATCTTGCCCTCGTCCTCCTCCTCCCGCTCCTCCGAGCAAGATGATGACTTGGAGGCCCTGGTGGAGGCCCTACCCACCGACCTGGCCCTGGTGGCCAAGGTGGAGAGCGCCCGCATGCTCGACAGTCACCACGTGTGCATGTCGTGTGAGAACAGCTCCGCCGCCTCCTCCTTCTGCCTGCAGTGCAACATGAAGCTCTGCAAGTCCTGCGCCAAAGCTCACAAGAAATTCCCCGCCATGAAGAACCACGTGGTGGAGGAGCTGGACAGTCTGACGGCTGAGCGACTGGCGGAGATTAACCGCATCCCCTGTAAGAGCCACGATGACCGACTGGCGGAACTGTACTGCTCCACGCACCTGCATCTTATTTGTCTCCTGTGCTCATCTACTACGCACCGGTCGTGTGCGGATGTGAAATCTATTAAAGAGGCGGCGGCGGAGACGAGAGAACAGTTCAGACTGGAGGCGCAGAGACTGAGGGAGAAGGAGACGGCGATGAGACAGGAGGTACGGCAGCTAATGGCAGTCTCTATCCTATGTAGCCCCCAGGTTTTGTTCAGGTTGGAGGTAAAGGTAGTAGGAAGAAACTGTAGGGAGAGGTTGACAGAAGAACGCCACTCAGACACGTGTTTCGGCCCTAAACTCCTTACAATATAAGGCGGCAGGGCCGGATCCAGGTCATGACTCCCTGATGCCCTTCTGCTGCCAGCTTTTTTTTTTTTTTTTTTCCCTTTTCCTGGCGCTGCCGGGATTCGAACCCGCAACTTTTGAATGGATGGGCGTCTGAAGGCATGCCTTTTTTTTTAGACGGATGACTTACCCCACTGCTAACAGGACAGCTGTTCGAAGTTTGGAAATTAAAGCGTTTTGTACAGATCAGCCCTTCCTTCTTGAGAAATGCGCAGCTGGTTCGGTCCATGAAATGGACACCTGACCAGTATCATAATATGATTCAAATCTCCTGACATAAATCCCCGTTTGCAGCTTCCATGGAGTGAGTCCCAGTTCGGCTTTCTCTTCAGTAGATGGCTTTCTGTATGATCGATGGATGGCTTGACCAAAGTGCATAGAAAGAAGAGAGAAAGAAACTGCACTTTCACCACGTTGAATTCCTGTATGGAGAATATGTGCGTATACTGACAGGCAAAGGATGTGTTCGCTTCCTTTCTTTTGTACATGTGATAAGGGTGTATCGAAAAAGGTGGTGTGTTATTGTTCAACACATATCACTCGTCAGTTAGGTGGGGGGGGGGGGGGGGGGGGGGGGGGGGGGGGGGGATGAACTCCCTTTTCTTTCTGTCAATTATTCAGACCAAATATGTTGAAAATATGACAGCCTGCGTTTATTTGGCATTTGCAATACACTTCAGTTTTTTTTTGTTTTTTTTAATTAGCATTGCTTGATCTTTGACGAAAAGAAGATAGATGAGAAAGTGAGTGTTGAAGTTCCCGGTTTGCTGTGCTGTGTCCTCATAGCCAGGCCCTGTATGCCGGACACAGAATTCACTGGGACTGACCTGGGCCAAGATCGAACGGATGCTGATTCCTTTGACTTTATTTGATTTACTTTCATTTTAGTTTAGCTTAGCTTAGCTTAGCTTAGCTTAGCTTAGCTTAGCTTAGCTTAGTTTAGTTTAGTTTAGTGCGTGCGTGCGAGCGTGCGAGCGTGCGTGCGTGCGTGTGTGTGTGTGTGTGTGTGTGTTGCGCATAGTCCCTACTAGGTAGGGACTGAAACACCATGTGAGCTGAACCACGAAAATCCAGAGCCTATCCTATTTTTCATTGGAAAGGGTCACGCTTGGAGGCTATGTTTGCCATGCTATATAGAACAGCACTCGGGTGAGTGCATACCTCGGTCAACATCGAATAGATCTTTCAGCAGCCACGGAAATAACAATATGTACGGGTCGAAAGGATTACTTCCCGTGTACGTTGTGCAACAGAAATAGGAAACTACGAAATACCAATGTTCAGATTACAAGAAAGTTGAAATATTCCATGAAATATGTATTACTTCATAAATAGTTAACAAATCTTAAATATGCCTTTACAACATTCATGTCCAGCGGAAAATTTCTAATAATCTTTCTAAACGGATCAAGGATCTGCTGTTGAATCCGGATCAACTTCACAAATCTTCACCGCAGTCTCCAGGATTCGTTTTTGTTTAATAATCCATTTTCCCTTTTAAGTTTGGGGAACGTCATTTCAGGAAGCTTGTTTTTCTTAATAATCTTGCTGACAAACCAACCAACCAGCCAACAGACACAGATGAAAACATGCCATCCAGAGACAGAGGTGAAATTCACGATCAAACCAGAGAATTGTCAGTGTTTGTTTAAAAGAGCAAAAACAAGTTAGGTGACATTCAGGATCAAACCAGAGAATAATCAGTGTTTGTTTACAAGAGCAAAAACAAGTTAGGTGACATTCATGATCAAACCAAAGAATTATTCGTGTTTGTTTCATTGCTTTAGATCAAGAAGAGCAAAGACAAGTTTGCAGATCACCACGCAAAAGCCCAGAATGTCTTCGACAACTTACAGCAGTATCTAGAGAAACGTCGACAGGAGGTTATCGCCCTTATCCGCGCTGAAGAAGACAAGATGGCGCTGGATGAGCAGGAGCAGGTCAGAGCGGCCATCACGTCACAGGCTGTTGTTCTGGACAATCTGCTGGGCTCTGCTCCTGATGATGCCCTGCTGGACATGGAGAAGTCCATGGTGTCCAGGCTCCAGGCCCTTGAAGAGCAGACTGCCAGAGCACACGGGGTCCAGGAGCCAGCTGACGTGGTCTACGACCCACAGACTCTGACACAGCTGAAGTCGGCCATCTCCACACTGGGTGAGCTGATGTCTGACCCACATTCTATGGTGACTGAATCACTGACATTTTCCCCCAGTACATTCTTTTACTGTGATTCATGGAAACTACACGCCATGTTGTAAGTGTGCCCACATGCTTTAGAAAACTGATTATTTTGTGCAAATAGATTAGACCAGAACAACAACTCTGTATTTGAAGCAACCCCACCCCCGTCCCTCCCCTCCCCTATCTGATCCTGACCCCGCTTCACTAAGCTTAACCCTCAACCCCTTAGCCCCAATGGCCTCTCTTTCCTCTTTCGCCTCTTTTCCTATAGTTCGTTATCTGCTGTATAGTCACGATCCTGTTTTGAAATGGTCTGGAACTGATATCAGTTTTGTTGTTCTCAACTGAACGAAGCAGTTCTTTCATAAACTTATAACCCGGCGTTCATTATGTTTGAACATGTAATGCCAAGATTTGATTAAAAAAAAAAAAGAACAGCCGAGGGTGGGGTGGGGAGGGAAGGAGGGGACAGGTGGGGTATGAGATGCAATAATTTCTAAACCCTGTCAACTCCATGTTGACATGATTTGATTGACAGATATCTAAACTTTAATTTAGATTTGTTTTCGACCGGTCTTCTTGGTTAAGAAATGAACTTGAACTTTGGTATTTAATTTGGTCTTCAATTTGTAAACGGCTGTGATTTGAACTGACCTTTCGTTCTGATGTAGTCTCTGTTGCAGAGCGGACTACAAACATCATGACTTCACCGCAGTTGTGTGTTATTTATGAACATGTGTGCAATTAGGCCTGAATATGCCACCTGAGACGATGGATTGAATTTATTGTATGAAATTATCTGGGCTTGAAAGATATGATTCCATCAATTCACTGCATATACAGCCGGTACCAGTGCAGTAAACACGTCAGCTGTGGCACTGCTTTATCTTCTCAAGGTTGCTGGTTGTTACAGTTCTCTGCGGTTTGCAGTGAGACACTCCAGTTAAAAGTGTTTCTTTTGACGGCTTTTATTTGCCAGTGCGACATTCATCAATTTGCCTGCAAATTATTAAAAGTTTGCCCTCTCCCTGTTGCTTAAAATCCACTTTTTGAAAATGCATGGAAGTTGCTACTGACAGAATTCGACTGTATAAGCCAGGATCAGAGCCAAAGTTTGCCAAACGGGTCTGGACAGATTTATAAGAACAAACAAGGATTTTTGTGCTGTGAAAATTAACTGCTTTTTATCGCAGTGACAAACTGCTCAGACCAAACATTATCAGAGCAGCCCTGATATGGCCGTCTTGGTCGGTTGAGCTATGAATGATATTGCTTGACCCGGCATGGTATTAATGGCAGCTAACTGTGATTTAGCTGTGTACGGGCTGGTACACCCATGGGGGATGCTACTTTGGGGCTGTTATGAGCTGCATCCTGTAGTCTAATTTACCTCTGTTCAGGAGCAGTTATGTCCCTTGATATCTTAATGG
>CM031621.1:26962658-26970158 GCA_018398815.1 Conus ventricosus
TCTCTCTTTTCCTTCTCCTCCTCTCTTCTCTTCTTCCTCTTCCTCTCTCTTCTGTTTCCCTCTTTACTCTCTTCTGTCGTTTTTTCTTCTGTTCTTCTGTCGTCTCTCTCTTCTTCTCTCTCTCTCTGTCTCTCTCTCTCTCTGTCTGTCTGTCTGTCTCTCTCTCTCTCTCTCTCTCTCTCTCTCTCTCTCTCTCACACACAACACACACACACACACACACACACACACATACACACAGCGCGCGCGCGCGCGCGTGCACACACACACACACACACACACACACACACACACACACACACATACACACACATCACACACACACACACATCACACACATCACACACACACACACACACACACACACACACACACACACTGATTTGACCGTGATTCTCTTCAGATGCAAAACTTACAGTCCACTTCCCCCCCTCCCCCCCCCCCCCCCCCCCACACACACACCAGCCCCAGCCCCACCGTCCGCCACCTCCACCCCCCACCCCCACCCCCACCCCCCACTACCCACCACCAGCCCCTCGCCTCCCCCAAATCTCCGTCCCGGCAAGAAACCCTGCTGTGTGGGTTGCGTGTCTCTGTCACTTCTTTTCCATCCACACATCTTGTAGACATAGAGCATCATGCTGCTACGGAGATGTTGCTGTCACGATGCTGCCATGGCAACAACCTACGTCAGAGTTCTGAAAGGTCTGCAAGATAAGAGTTCATGAGAGCATTGCGCGCTATCGCCTGGGAGGATGGTAGCTTGTTCACATTCATGCAGAATTACACTTTGAGAAAAGAAAACAAAATGAGCAGGAATACATGGTTATACATCCCCTTTCTTCGTTGCTGTTGCTGTTGAGAGACACGACTACCGAGGTGGCCGTCGCCGTGATCAAGCTGCGACCAGAGTGTGAATTCAACCGACGATTCTTTCCACCAATCGCTGGGTCGCTAGGGTAAGGTTACAGTAGTTCGTAGTCCACACACACACACGCACACGTACACGCACACACACACCCGAGCGCGCGCGCACGCACGCACGCACGCCCACACACACGCACGCACGCGCGCGCACGCACGACAGACAGACAGACAGACCAGACAGATAGACAGACAGATAGACAGACAGATAAATAGATAGAGAGATAGAAGATAATAGATAGAGACAGACAGACAGACAGACAGATAGACAGATACAGATAGACAGATAGATAGATAGAGCGATAGACGGAGCATAGGTAGAGCTAAAAAATGAAGACGAAGTAGTTTCTAATTCAGCATCTTTCTATGCAAAAATCGACCTTTTTTAATACAAATACCATAAATATTATTTCACAGGGATAAAATACTTTGACTCGAGTAGTAAAGAGAAATTCAGTTTCTTGTCAGATGTCGAGATAAGGACGTATGTTAACGACCAATCTGTCGCCCCTGCCCAATTTGTCGCCCGACAGATTGGTCCTCAACACCAGGACCAATTTATCGCCCAGGCAACAGATTGGTCCTCAACACCAGGACCAATCTGTCACCCATTCTAAGTTTTTGAGGCGACAGATTGGGTCGCACTTCACTGTCCAGTCTGTCGCCCCTTGCCCAATTTGTCGCCAACTTACCTTGCTCTCATAAGTTAATGTTGAGCCACAGTTTCTCTCATTCCCACACTTTCTTTCACTTTAGGAGAAAGTGTGGGGCTCACTTTCTCTCACTTAAGAAGAAAGTGCGGGATTGAGAGAAAGTGTGGTCCTTCCCCTGTCGCACTTTCTCCCATGTGAGAGAAAGTATGAGGGCACCACCACACTTTCTCTGATTGTGAGAGAAAGCGTGGGAAGTGCCCCATATCTTTATTAATTTTTAATTTATCTATTTTCAATTTCGTTATTAGTTTCTTGTCTTTCCTTAATATCAAACTAAGAGCCAAATGATAATAAAATCTAATAAAAAATGATGGAATGAGACAGGAGTTTATTGTTGTTTTTCTATTGAATGGTCGCATTGAGAAATCTTCAGAGTGCATAATCAATCAGAAAAATCAAACATACAAGTGTCAAGTAGTCAAATCAACTAGTTATCAAATCCAAATAATATCATGCACGCTGGAAAGTAGGCAAACACACAAAAATGTTGCTTGTTATTTTGTTAAGTTTATATGGACATGGTATTAAACATTGGCCATAAACGTTACCTGTCCAATACTCTCCCTATCGAATGGGGTGACCACGAAGTAGTTCAGTTTATTGTAAAATCCAAATGTTCACTACTTAGGCTGCGTATGTTCTAATGGTAGTTTTATATTATTCACAACCTAGATAACTACTGGTCAGTGCCAAGACCAGTGGTCAGCTTCATGCAAATTTCACGTTTTCACTACTTCACTGCATATTGGTGTGTTATAAACGCTTCTATACGGTTTACAATATAGATGTCCGGTGGTCAACAAGATTGACCAGTGGTCAGTTTCATGTAAATTTAATATTTTTCCTGAGTTCACTCCAAATTGATATGTTTAATGCTTTTTTTTTTAATGTAGAAGACCAGTGGTCTGCAAGAAAGACTAGTGGTCAGTTTTATGTCAATTTCATATTTTCACTGTCCCATTCTGTATTGATGTGTTATACGGTGTATATGCTTCTTAAAACGTGGCATGACTAGTGGTTAGCAACAATGACCAGTGGAAACGTAATTGCTTACTGTTTATTATATGAATATTTCTGTGCTTCTTGCAGTTTAGATGACCAGTGGTCAGTGACAATGACCAGTGATCAGTTTGAAGCCAATTCCATGTTTTAAAAAAATTGACAGACGGAGTGTTGTTGCAGTGGTCAGTGACAATGACCTGTGATCAGTTTGATGCCAATTCCATATTTTAAAAAATGTTTGACAGACAGAATATTGTTGTGGTATGGGCGTTTCTCTGCTCCTTACAACGCAGATGACCGGTAATCAGCAAGAATGACCAGTTTTCTTTGTGATGTAAATTCCATGTTTTCTCTATTTGATTGCATATTATTGTGTGATGAGCATTTTTTTTACCTTTTATGACGTACATGACCTGTGGTCACTTTGATGCAGTATCTATCTATCTATCTATCTATCTATCTATCTATCTATCTATCTATCTATCTATAAATAAAGGGAAAAGGTCACTACTTTACTTTTCTATCTATCTATCTATCTATCTATCTATCTATTTTATATATATATATATATATATATATATATATATATATATATATATATATATATATATATATATATATATATATATATATATATATATATATTGATATGTACGTCTCCTCTTAATATGATGTAGGTCAAAATATATTGTATAGATTCCGTATCAAAGAGATCAAGAGCACCACTGAACTGACCATGTACAGTAAAACCCGGTTAATTGAAAGAGCCTTCGAACCACCTATGGACTTTTAATTATCCGAATTTGAAATTATCCGCGTGTTGAGTTAATCGAAATTTTTGCCCAATCTGAAACAAACCTAACAAATTGAAATTAACTGAGCAAGTCAAGGAATAGTCCCAAGGAATTTCAATTAACTGGGCTTTGTTGCAGCACTGGCATAACTAGGAACCGAAAAGGACGAGAGAGAGAGGAGAGAGAGAGAGAGAGAGAGAGAGAGAGAGAGAGAGAGAGAGAGAGAGAGAGAGAGAGAGAGAGAAACGAAAAAGTAAGCATCTGGGTGTTAATGATCGTTACATAGTTAGATCAACCAATAACAGGACAATAAAACTGAGGACTTGCACTTCAAACAAAAAAGAAACGAAATGATGCTTTGCAGCTTTTACAAAAACAAAAAAGGATAGTCATCTAGCTGATAATTAGCATAAATGAAATAGCTTATCTACAATATGAAAGAAAGAACAAATCATCCATAAACGGTTTGCTTCTTCAAAGAACACCAACTTCATGATTAAAAATAAGTGTTGAACCACCAAAACACAACGAACTAACAAAAATCCAGTTAAGCAATAACTATTTGCTTCTTCAAAGAACAATACTTTCATTAAAAAAAAAAAAAAGAAGCGTAGAACTGTCCAAAAAGCAACATAACAATCGTCCATTTCAGCAAAACCTGTTTGCTTCTCTAAAGAACATTACTTTCATGATAAAAAACAACAACAACAAGGGTAGAACAATCATCCATTTTAACAATAACCGTATGCTTTTTCAAAGGGACACTACTTTATTGAAGAAAAACAAGTGTAGAAGCAAAAAAAAAAAAAAAAAACCCTAACTATTTGATGAAAAACAAGTGTAGAAGCAAAAAACTAACATTAAAAACTTATCAAACAAACAACACAACACATTAAGCGAACAATCGAACACATGTTTGTTCATCGCCGTCTCCACGACACGTTTGTCACTTCATATGACCCAAACAACACAGCCCGCCAGAAAACCAAGCCTGGAACCATTTTAACCCTGTAACAGCAACTGTGTGCTTCTTCACTTCCTGCCATGCAAACAACACAGCCCACCAGTAAACCCAAGCCCGAACCATTCTAACACTTTGCTTCTTCAAAGAGCACTGACGTCATGATTAAAAACTAGCACAGAACCATTCAAAACGGAAAAAAGCCATACAAATACGAAAAAATAAAACCGTTGAAACAGAGGAACAAACAAGAGGAGTAGAAACACTTCAACTTCAAAAGTAGTTCGCTGTGACGCTGTTTTTTCTATCCGCTCAAATATTCCCTCTTCAATCATGATGTCTTCCCTATAAGGTCTATCCCATCAAAAAAATGCAACACCCGGGCCCAATCTGTCGCCCGGGCGACAGATTGGTCCTGGCGTTGAAGACCAATCTGTCGCCTGGGCGAACAGATTGGTCCTGGTTTCAAGACCAATCTGTCGCCGGGCGACAAATTGGGCAGGGGCGACAGATTGGTCGTTAACAAATGGTCCCCTAGACTGGCGAAAAAAAAGAAAAAGAAACACCCGAAGGTGCTGGGAGGACCCAGAGAAGCACCGTCTTCACCTGCCTTTAGAGCATCCTGTACCACCCTTGGAGGCCTGCGCTGTGTTGACGATGGGTACTGGCACGCGCAGGACACTCCATTAAGATATCAAGGGACATAACTGCTCCTGAACAGAGGTAAATTAGACTACAGGATGCAGCTCATAACAGCCTTAAAGTAGCATCCCCATGGGTGTACCAGCCCGTATTTCATGACTGCAGAGCCCACCGGCGAAAAACACCACCCTCCAGCTTCCGAGCACACCCCACAGACCCAACCACCCCCGCCCACGGACAGACGAAGACAGTGCCACTCCAGACACAGCCAAGCTTTTTGCCATACGGTCTTATGTGCCCTCAAGAGAGAATCCAAAGTTGTAGTCTTTCCCACTGTCAACAGGACTTTCCCTGTGGTCAGTGGGTCTTTCCTCACCGTCACTGGGCCTTTCTCCAGGGTCAGCCTAGTTAAGGCAAAGAAGAAAAAGAAACAACCCCAAGGTGCTGGGGAGGACCCAGAGAAGCACCGTCTTCACCTGCCCTTTTGAGCAGTCCTGTACCACCCTTGGAGGCCTGCGCTGTGTTGACGATGGGTACAGACACGCACAGGACACTCCATTAAGATATCAAGGACATAACTGCTCCTGAACAGAGGGAAATTAGACTACAGGATGCAGCTCATAACAGCCTTAAAGTAGCATCCCCATGGGTGTACAGCCCGTATTTCATGACTGCAGAGCCCACCGGCGAAAAACACCACCCTCCAGCTGCCGAGCACACCCCACAGACCCAACCACCCCTGCCCACGGACAGACGAAGACAGTGCCACTCCAGACACAGCCAAGCTTTCGCCATATACGGTCTTATGTGCCCTCAAGAGAGAATCCAAAGTTGTAGTCTTTCCCACTGTCAACAGGACTTTCCCTGTGGTCAGTGGGTCTTTCCTCACCGTCACTGGACCTTTCTCCAGGGTCAGCCTAGTTAAGGCAAAGAAGAAAAAGAAACACCCGAAGGTGCTGGGGAGGACCCAGAGAAGCACTGTCTTCACCTGCCTTTAGAGCATCCTGTACCACCCTTGGAGGCCTGCGCTGTGTTGACGATGGGTACAGACACGCACAGGACACTCCATTAAGATATCAAGGGACATAACTGCTCCTGAACAGAGGTAAATTAGACTACAGGATGCAGCTCATAACAGCCTTAAAGTAGCATCCCCATGGGTGTACCAGCCCGTATTTCATGACTGCAGCGCCCCACGGCGAAAAACACCACCCTCCAGCTGCCGAGCACACCCCACAGACCCAACCACCCCTGCCCACGGACAGACGAAGACAGTGCCACTCCAGACACAGCCAAGCTTTCGCCATACGGTCTTATATGCCCTCAAGAGAGAATCCAAATCCGTAGCATCATCTTAATCATCCTCATTCCCATTGATCAGCATTTAAACTGGCGTACTGTATTGAAAAAATGTTAGAAAACAAAGAAAAATTGCTGCTCTTTAACCGAAAAGTTTTGATAGGATTCTTGTATCAAGTGTCACATTAAAAGCCGTGGTGTGAAAAGTAACAACTGATGTAATTTGTATCATATTGAAAGAGTTATTGTTCGTCACTAATTACGTTATCACACTTTGAATTTATGTTACGTAACCTCAAGCACCCTCACCTGCTGAAGTTATTCGAACTGTACACCTCTCTGAAATCAGATGGATACAACATAGTTTTTGCTTGGGTTCCCAGCCATGTAGGCATTCAAGGCAAGGAACGGTGGATCAACTTGCCAGATTGCCACAAAGAAAGGGTTGAGCAGATTGTCTATCCTCACACTTGTCTGAAACCCCCAGACTTATGTCAAAGACCTCTGGCAAGAGAAATTGGACTCTGACATGGGTAACAAACTATTTGAAATCCGCCCAAACCTTAAATAGTTTCTACTATGTTCCCGAGGCGGCCGTAAAGAAGAAAGATTTTTGTGCTGTTTGCATACAAGCCAATCGTTTTGCACCCATTCTTATCTTTTGAAAGGTGAAGAAGCTCCGTGGTGCATTCCATGTCATGTACCACTCACAGTGAAATATATCCTTTTAGAGTATTGGGACTTGCATGATGTGAGGCATAAACATTGTGTAGCAGACTCCATCAACACCTTGCTAAGAGGTGTCCCGCCTGATGTGACCTTTGCGTTTCTGAGAGAGATGAACATTTTTCAAAATGTCTAAGATTTTACGAAGGAAAGATCTTTAACAACATTTCTTCCTGTGTGTGCTTGAAGATATGTTTTAAAGAGTTGTGTGCATGAGGTTTTTTAAATGACTTGTGAGTTATTTTCAACGTTTTAACAGCCCTGATATGGCCCTTTGGATCGGCGGGGCTATAAGCAACATTACCATTACAATTATTATAGACAGAGGGTTTTTTTTTTGCTTACACTTACGGACATAATCGTTTTAAAAACCTTGAATTTTAGGAGTGAGATGTGAACTGAAATATAGGTGAGATAAAGATAAGCATGCTGTCTGATA
>CM031621.1:26985158-26997658 GCA_018398815.1 Conus ventricosus
TCCGCGTGTATCCTACTTAAGTCCAACCTCGTGACTTGGTTCAGCTGTTTCTCCGGGTAAGATCGAAATGCTCTGTCTGCATGCTCCTGGAAGGTGCTGACGCTGGCAACGGGAAGGCAGTGGACCACGGTACCATCCCAGACTTTGCAGCCCTAAGTTGAAGGCGGTTCTGGTTGCACGGGCTGCTCAAGACAGGTTAGATTTGGTTTTTGGCAAATGGAGCTTGCCAAAGTCAGAAAGAGAGGGAGGAAAGAACTGTTCTCATGTTCAGAGAGCTCTTCCTAGTCACGGTCTCTATTTTGCACAGATATGTAGAGCTGGTCAAAGAGTGCCACATTGTTCTGAAGCACTTTGATCTACTTACCCCTGCTTAGATACTGCCTTGCGTTGATGTTTCTTGAGAATATAAGAGAATTCTTCTCGAGTGTATCATGGATGGAGCAGCTGCGCACCTCAAGCACGTTTTGACAAATTCCTGGTGCTGTTTCTTGCCTGTGTTTTCCAAGGTGCCAATGAGGCAACAGCTGATTCACCGGCACAGTTCTTCTTTTTTAGCTGTCCACCTTCAGCCAGCTGCAGATTCTGACACAAAAAAGGGTTTCCGGTAATACCAGAATATATATATGAAGATGCTGCCTGGATCAACAGCTTGAAGTGGTGGGGAAGGGAAGTAAGGCTTGGGGCCACCCACCAATGTGTTCAGGCCTCTAGGATGGGCAAAGGTAGACCCTTCTCCTTAGTGGGTGGGATGGAAAACAGGTGCGGGTGAGGGGTGAGGGGATACAGGAGAGGAGGTGGGGAAGAGGGAAGGGAACAGGAGGGGGTTAGATCCAGGATTTGAAGCCCTCCAGCAAGGCTGATGTTACTGCCTCAGGTGGAAGGTCGTTCCATTCTCTCCCAGTGCGTGGGAAGAAGCCATTCTTCCTGTAGTTCCTGTAGTAGGACTCAGTGGCGAACTGCAGCACGTGGGAGTTACGAGTGTCATAGTGAGGGTGTGGCGAGGAGGAACATGTACAGAGTCGATCATGATGTCTCCAGGATTGAATTTGAAGAATGTCGACAGCCGTATCTGACGCCGTAGGTCTTCAAGCGGTGCCCAGTGAAGTTGTTCGTACATCGCACTCACGCTGGAAGTCTGACGATAGCGGATGACTACCCAGCGCGCCGCCCTTCCTTGCATCTTTTCAAGCGCTGTTTTGTCTCCTTCCTGGTAGGGGTCCCATACTAAGCAGACATACTCCAGGGCCAGGCAAATCAGGGCTTTGTAGGCTCTATCCTTTGTCTTGATGGAACTACCTTGAGGTTCCACTTGACAAAGCCAAGAGTCTTGGAGGCTTTGTTGGCGATGTTGCTGATGTGGGGTTTCCATTTCAAATTGGTAGACAAAGTAACACCCGGGTACTTTTCGTCCGTGGTGGTCTGGAGATTTAGGCCGAGCAGGTGCAGGTGGCCGTGCAGGTGGTAAATGGTCTTATGTTTTTCGCCAAAGTGCAGTACGTGGCACTTGTCCAGGCGGAATGACATGAGCCTAGTCTGCCCCCATGCTTCCAGCATATCCAGGTCTTGTTGGAGGATGGATTGATCGCTAGCCTTCCGGATAGTTTTGTGGCAGGCAGTGTCGTCTGTGAAAAGTCGCATGGTTGTGGAGAGACCTATCGGGATGTCATTTATGTAGAACAGGAAGAGGCAGGGGCCCAAGACGGAGCCCTGGGACACCCGACTCAGTCCCTACAAACACCGACGTTGCTCCATCCACCACCACTGCCTGCTCTCTGTCTGTCAGGAGGTTCTGTATCCATCGGTTAAGAAGACCCCTGATACCATAGTGTTGGTGCTTATGGATAAAGTGAGTGGCAGACCTTGTCAAAGGCTTCGGAGAAATCAAACACCACGACGTCGTGCTGTATGCTCCTCTCTGGTCGAGAATGATTTCATCCACAAGTCCGAGCAGCTGACTGACACAAGAACGACCCCGGCGACACCCGTGCTGTTGTGTGCAGATGATGTTATGTTTCTCAGCAAAGCTCATCACTGTGTGGACCAGTATGTGCTCGATTATTTTTCCAGACACGCTCGTCAATGAAATTGGACGGTTGTTTCTCTGGCCTGTAGCGCTCCCCCTTCTTGAAAATTGGTGACATACGCTGTCCTCCTGTCCTTGGGAACAATTCCTGTATCAATGGATGACTGGTAGAGCAGGCGATAGTTCATCTGCGAGTTCCTTAAGTAAGCGGGGACTGATGTTGTCCGGTCCAGGCGCTTTCCGGGGGTCAAGGTTCTTCAGCAGTTTGCGCACTCCTTCTGTGATAGAGATGGTGTCGCAACATGGCCCGGGTGCGTTAGTGCTGAGACCTGTTCTTGCAGTGAAGTCGGTAGAAGAGCAAGGGAAGCTTTTACTGAAGGCGGACTGGAACTGTCGGTTTTAGAGTCTCTGCCTGGTCTTTGGTCTCAAAGATCAGTTTACTATCGACCTTGAGAGTGGAGACATTTGCTGGTTCTTGCTGCTTTGACTTGATGCAACTCCAGAAGTTCTTGTCCGTCTTCACATTCCCGTCACCTCTGTCCTCAATTAGCTCTGCAGTATGGGCCCAGTAATACCTTCGGAGCTGGCGCTGGACTCGGCGCTTGAACTTCTTGAGCACTGATAGGTGTCCTGGGTTGCCGGATTTCTTCCATTTTTTGTAGGCCCTGTCTCTCCGCCTAATAAGCCTCTTGGTTGTTGTTAGGCCTTAGAGTGGTGTGCGGAATGTGGTCTTTAACCATGGCTAGCAATCCTTCCTTGAACTTGCTCCATTATCTCCTCAGTATTGCTCGAAGTGCCGAAGGGGATGACAATGGAGTTGGAGAGTTTCACCGCTGCCTCCAAGAGGGCTGGTCAGTTAGCTCTGTTGTATGCGGGGACAGACCCCTTCGTGTTGTTTCGGCGGGCAGGGTGGCTTTGGACCTCCATGAACACAGCCAGGTGGTCTGTTGCGAGAGTCGAGAGTTTTTCTCTGACGTTTTTCAATTCTTCTTTTTTCTTGTCAATGATCATGATATCAGTCTCATTTTTCTCTTCATATTTTTGCTTATCTGAGAATGTCTTGTTCTAATCGTTTTTTCTTCACTAATTTTCCTTTTCTTTGCTGTTACGTATGGAATGGTTTTGGATCTTCTTTTCATCAACAAAAAAATTAAGAAAATGATCGTCAGAAATGACAAAACTTTAACTCGTCATCAGATATTTGAGAATCATATTCATTTTTTGAGTATTCTTCTTTAACTTTTTTTTAATTTCAGCTTTTATTTCGTCTGAACATGTTTTTTTTATCTCTTAAGAGGGGTGCGTTTATTTTTCAAAAAGTGTGATGCTTAAATTTGTCATAAAATTTCAAGTTCAGCGAAACAGCCGAATGATCTGTTCTATAACCGCACTCGATATCAACATCCACATACATAGGAAATTAGTGTATCTGAAATAGGAAAAGAATTCTAACTTGGCCTGTTGAAATGGGTCAGTTCTTCTCCAGGTAAAGTGGAGACATTCCGGATTTAACTCTCTCAGACATCGTTCAAAACACGTTTCCATCATGTTTTCCACGGCCCGTCTTGTTTGAGGGTTATTCACATGCTTATAATTACGATAGTCTCTGACAGAGTCCAGGACCAGATTAAAAACCCCACCTGTTATAGCGTTCTCTACACCCAGCCCATCAATTGTTTTTATTTCAAATTATCGTAAAATTCCGGGTAGTCTCTGTTTGGCCCGTATACATTGACAAAAAGGAAACTGCTTTTTCTCTGTTTCAACAAGAACGTTTACATAAGTACCTGAGCCATCCTTGATTAACACGCTTAACTTTGAATTTAAAATTATTGTTAAAGAAGATAGCTACTCATCTTGCATTTAAAGAGTAACTACAAATTTAACCCCGATATCCCCCATTCTGTTTAAATATATTTTCCATCTTTTCGTCAAAGTGAGTGTCATGCAGAAAGTTCCCGGAGTATTTTCATTTCAGGAAATGGAAGACATTACGTCTCTTTTTTTAAAGTTTTGAGGCCTTGAAAATCAACAGACAAAAACAGATTCCCATCCATTCCAATTAAAGACAAGAAGGCAGCAAAAAACGCACTAAAATTTAACTTGTTTAATACATGAATTCAGTCCCAAAAAAGGACTGTTGGCAACTGTAGAACATAAAACCATTGAAAAGAGCCAACAAAAAAAATTCGATCCAACCAAGCAGAACAATGTAATATAGGCCCGGACAAACACACATACGCAACACACAAATGCAACGGGATCGAAACTGCGATTCATAGACTAAGGACTCAAAATATTTATAAACACACAAAACATGATGCACGGTAACCCCCATTTGATAGACTGTACAAAGCAGACAAGTAATGTTCGACACAAAGTCTTCGTTTAGACGTGACTTGGGTTGCAGAAAAGAAGCAGGCCGCAGGGAGAGGTCAAGGGCGGAGGTGGGAGGTGGGGTCTGAGAAAGCAGGCCGCAGGGGGAGGTCAAAGGGGGGAGGTGGGAATGTGGGATCTGAGAAAGCAGGCCCCAGGGGGAAAGGTCAAGGGCGGAGGTGGGGAATGTGGGATCTGAGAAAACAGGCCGCAGGGAGAGGTCAAGGGCAGAGGTGGGAAGGTGGATCTGAGAAAGCAGCCGCAGGGAGAGATCAAGGGCGGAGGTGGGAAATGTGGGATCTGAGAAAAGCAGGCTGCCCGGGGAGAGGTCAAGGGCGGAGGTGGGAATGTGGGGTCTGAGAAAGCAGGCTGCAGGGAGAGGTCCCAAAGGGGGAGGTGGGAATTTTGGGGACTGAGAAAGCAGGCTGCAGGGAGAGGTCAAGGGCGGAGGTGGGAATGTGGGATCTGAGAAAGCAGGCTGCAGGGAGAGGTCAAGGGCAGGGTGGGAATGTGGGATCTGAGAAAGCAGGCTGCAGGGAGGTCAAGGGCAGAGGTGGGAAGGTGGGGTCTGAGAAAGCAGGCCGCAAGGAGAGGTCAAGGCGGAGGGTGGAAATGTGGGATCTGAGAAAGCAGGCTGCAGGGAGAGGTCAAGGGCGGAGGGGGAATGTGGGATCTGAAAAGCAGGCTGCAGGGAGAGGTCAAGGGCAGAGGTGGGAAGGGGGGATCTGAGAAGCAGGCTGCAGGGAGAGGGGTCAAAGGGGGGAGGTTTGGGGAAAATGGGATCTGAGGAAAAGGGGAGGCTCAGGGAAAAGGTCAAAGGCGGGGGTGGGAAAAGGTTTGGGGTTGAGGAAGAGGGGTGCAGGGAAAAGGTTTGGGGGGAGGTGGGAAGGGGGGATTGAGAAAGCAGGCCGCAGGGGGGGTTTTAAGGGCAAAAGGTGGGGGGGTGGGATTTGAGAAAGAGGCTGCAGGGAAAAGGTTTTGGGGGAGGGGGAAGGTTTGGGGTCTGAGGAAAACAGGGGTGCGGGGGAGGGAAGGGCGAGGTGGGGAAGGTGGGTTTTGAGAAAGAGGCTGCAGGGAGAGGTCAAGGGGAGGTTTGGGGAAGGGGGGATTGGGGGAAAGCAGGCTGAGGGGAGAGGTAAGGGCGGAAAGGGGGGAAAGGGGGGATCTGGGAAAACAGGCTGCAGGGAGGGGGAGGTCAAGGGTGGGTGGGAAGGGGGGATTGAGAAAGCAGGTGCCGGGAAAAGGTTTAAAAGGGGGGAGGGTTTGGGAAAGGGGGGATCTGAGGGAAAACAGGCTGCAGGGGGAGGCCCAAAGGGGGGAGGTGGGGGAAGGTTTGGGGTTGGGAAAACGGCTGCAGGGAGGGGAGGGGGCAAAAGGGTGAGGTGGGAAAAGGTGGGAAACTGAGGGGAAAACAGGCTGCAGGGGGGGAAGGGTCAAGGGGAGGGGGGAAGGGGGATCTGAGAAAGCCTTTTAGGGAAAAGGGGGGAAGGGGGGAGGGGGGAAGGTGGGCCCGAGAAAGCAGGTGCAGGGAAAGGGGGGGAAAGGGGGAGGTGGGAAAAGGGGGGATTGAGAAAGCAGGCTGCAGGGGGGGGTCAAGGGGGAAGGGGGGAATTGGGAAACTGAGAAAGAGGCTGCAGGGGGGGGAGGGGTCAAGGGGGAGGGGGAAGGGGGGGATCTGAGGGAAAAAAAGGGTGCAGGGAGGGGGGGTTTTTGGGGGGGAGGTGGGAAGGTTGGGGTCTGGAAAGCAGGGTTTCAGGGAGAGGTCAAAGGGGGGGGGGTTTGGGGAAGGGGGGGCGATTTTGGGAAAACAGGCTGAGGGGGGAGGTTTAAGGGCCGAGGGGTGGGAAAAGGGGGGATCGGGGAAAGCAGGCTTTCAGGGGGAGGTTTAAGGGCCGGGGGTGGGAAGTTGGGGTTGAGAAAACAGGTGCAGGGGGAGGTCAAGGGCGGAGGGGGGGGAAAGGGGGATTTGAGGGGGGAAGGGAGGCTGCGGGAGAGGGGTAAGGGCGAGGTGGGAAGGGGGGATTGAGAAAGAGGCTGCAGGGAAAAGGTCAAGGGCGGGGTGGGAAAGGGGGGATTGGGGAAAGCAGGCCCGCAGGGAGAGGTCAAGGGGGAGGTGGGAAAGGGGGGGGATTGAGAAAGCAGGCTGCAGGGGGGGGGTCAAGGGTGGGGGTGGGAAGGTGGGGTCTGGGGAAAGCAGGCTGCAGGGGGAAAAGGGGGCAAAAGGGGGGAGGTTTGGGAAAGGTGGGGTCTGAGAAAGGGAGGGGGAACAGGGGGGGGGGAAAGGGGGGAAAAAAGGGTTGGGGGGGAGGGAGGGGGGGTGGGAAACTGGGGAAAGAGGCTGAGGGGGAAAATTTAAGGGCAAAAGGTGGGAAGGTGGGGGTCTGAGAAAGCAGGTGAGAGAGAGGTCAAGGGGGGAGGTTTGGGGAAGGGGGGATTGGGGAAAAAAAGGCTGGGGGAGGGGTTTTAAGGGCCGGAAAGGGGGGAAAGGGGGGATTGGAAAAAAAGCAGGCTGAAAGGGAAAAGGGTTTAAGGGGAGGTGGGAAAAAAAAAAAAAAAAAAAACGGGGGGGAAAAAAAAAAAAAAAAAAAAAAAAAGGGAAAAAAAAAAAAAAAAAAAAAAAAAAAAAAGGGAAAAAGGGGAAAAAAAAAAAAGGGGGGATCTGAGGGAAAAGGCGCCCGGGGGAAAGGTTAAAGGGGGGGGGGGGGGGAAGTGGGATCTGAGAAAGGGTTTCAGGGAAGGGGGTTAAGGGAGGGGGTGGGAAGGGTGGGTTTTGAGGAAAACAGGCTTTCAGGGAGGGTCAGGGGGGAGGTGGAAAGGGGGGGTTGAAGGAAAACAGGGTTTCGGGAGAAAGGGTTTAAAGGGTGGGGGTGGGAAAGGTGGGATCTGGGGGAAAGCAGGTTTCAGGGGGAGGTCAAGGGGAGGTGGGAAGGGGGGATTGAGAAAGCAGCTGCAGGGAGGGGGGGCCCAAGGGTGGGGGTGGGGAAAGGGGATTGAGAAAGGGGCTGAAAAGGGGGAAAAGGGCAAAGGGGGGAGGTTTGGGGGGGTGGGGGTCGAGGGAAAACAGGCTGCAGGGGAGGGGCCCAAGGGGGGAGGGGGAAGGTGGGGGGTTGAGAAAGAGGGGTGAGGGAAAAGGGGGGTAAGGGCAGGGGGGGGGGGAAGGGGGGGTTGGGAAAGGGGGGGGGCGGGGGGGAAGGGGAGGTGGGGAAAGGGGGGGATTGAGAAAAGCGGGGTGCGGGGGAAAAGGGGGCAAAGGGGGGAGGGGGGATGGGGGGAAAGAGGGAAAGGGAGGCTCAGGGGGGAAAAGGGGGGGAAAGGGGGGGGTGGGGAAAGGGGATCTGGAAAGAAAGGGTGCGGGAGAGGGGGCAAGGGTGGGGGTGGGAAAGGTTTGGTTGAGGAAAGCAGGTGCAGGGAAGGGGGGAAGGGGGGGGGGAAAGGGGGATTGAGAAAACAGGGGTGCAGGGGAGGTTTAAAGGGGGGGAGGGGGGAAGGTGGGATCTGAGGAAAACAGGCTGCAGGGAGAGGTTAGGGCAGAGGTGGGGGGTGGGATTGAGAAAGAAAGGGTGAGGGAGAGGTCCCAAAGGGGGGAGGTGGGAAGGTTGGATTGGAACAGGGGCAGGGGTGGGGGTCAAGGGGGGGTGGGGAAGGTGGGGTTGAGAAAAACAGGCGGCTGAGGGAGAGGGGGCAAGGGCGAGGTGGGGAAAGGGGATCTGAGAAAGAGGGTGCGGGGGGGGGCAAGGGGGGAGGTTGGGGAAGGGGGGATCTGAGGAAAAACAGGTGCAGGGGGAGGCAAGGGCGGAGGTGGGGAAGGGGGGTTTGAGAAAGCGGCTCGGGAGAGAGGCAAGGGTTGGGGGTGGGGGAAAGGGGGGATTGAGAAAAGCGGCTGAGGAAAAAGGTCAAGGGGGAAGGGGGGAAAGGGGGGATTTGGAAAAACAGGTGCAGGGAAAAGGTCAAAGGGGGAGGGGGAAAGGGGTGGGAAATTTAGAAAGGGCGAGGAAGAAAAAAGGCGGGGGTTTTTGGGGGGTTTGGGGTTTTAAACAGGTGAAAAGGGGAAAAAAAGTAAGCGGGGAAAAAGGGGTGGGGAAGGGGTAATAGGGGGGAATGGTAAGGGGGAATTTAGAAACCAAAACTGAGGGAAGGGGATGGGGTTGGGAACCCCGGAAAAAGGGTGAGGGGGGGTAAAAGGGGGAACCCGGGGGAAAAAAAAAACCCCCTAGAGGGCGGGTGGGGTTTTGGAATGGGGTTGGGGGAACCCCTCAAAAACAATTTTTTTGGGGGGGGGGGAAAGGCAAGGGAGCGGAAAAGGAAGCAGTAAAGCTGTACTCTCTCTCTCTCTCTCTCTCTCTCTCTCTCTCTCTCTCTCTCAGGCCCATAACTACAGAAGTAGTCGTTGGGGAAACCAGAGGACCGCAGACGCAACCTCCCCTCTCCATCTGTCTCTGTCAGCAGCAGCCGGCAGCAGCTCACGTGTATGGAGTCCGGTCCATTCCTTGATGTTTTCATGTCAGTTCTTCCGCTGTCTTCCTCTTCTTCTCCCGCCCTCGATGGTGCCTTGCATGATTGTTTTGGATAGACTGGTGTGTCGAGTGTTGTGCCCAAACCATATCAGCTTGCGTCTCTTCACAGTTGACAGGAGAGGTTCCCGAGGTCCAGCAAGGTTCTCAATTCTGCTCCGTACATATTTGTTTGTCTTGTGCTCTATCCAGGAGATTTGAAGGAGTTTCCTTAGGGATTTGCTCTCGAAAGCCTGGATCTTCCTTTCAGTTTCAGCCGTCAGTGTCCATGCCTCGCAACCATACAGTACACAGCTGTACTCTTTGCTAGGCCTTCAGTAAAGCTGTACACAGCTGTCCTCTTTTGTCAAAACCTCACGTAAAGCAGCAACAACTTTTCTTCGGTGTAGCCTCTTAAAAAAGCTGTGTAGACATGTTCCATTCAGTATAGTTTTGAAGAAAAAGCGTTGTCATCTTCGGAGAAACCTTGAAAAAAAGCATCACATAGTTGTTGTCGTCTGCCATAAAGTCTTGAATAAGCGGTGCAGTTGTTCCCCTTGGCGTAGTCTGCTGTACAGTAGCAGACAGTTGTCCTGGATTCCCGGAGAATGGTCATCCTACACAGCCCTGCAACATTAACAACGAAAACAAAGTCAGCATCACTTTTGATGGAGGTCTTTGAAAGCAAACGCCGTCAAATCCACGGAAAAGAAGAACAAAAAATGAAAACAAACTCTAAAATCGAGTCGAACCAATCTCATCATTAATTAAGTAACCCGCCCTTTATGGTGTAAAAACAAAATGAAAGCCGTTGCTGCTTCTTCTTCTTTTCGCAGTTTCTAAATTTCTAGCTTATTTCATTCAGGAAAAGGTTACGGGTTATCTTGTTTCTGGAGCAAAAAAAACCTCATTTGGATCGCACTTGTAAAATTGTTCAAACATCAAAATCCGTGCTAGACTTCCTCTTGAAGTTTTTAATCTTGATGAGTATTTGTTTTTTTAGTATTGTTCTTCAGTTCAATGTCTTTTCTCTTGTGCAACATGATATAAACAAATAGGGTGTATATGTGTGCGTGCGTGCGTGCGTGCGTGTGTGTGTGCGTGCGTGCGTGTGTGTGTGTGTGCGTGCGTGCGTGTGTGCGCGCGCGCCTGTGTGTGTGTGCGCGCGCGCCTGTGTGTGTGTGTGTGTGCGTGTGTGTGTGTGTGTGTGTGTGTGTGCGTGCGTGCGTGCGTGCGTGCGTGCGTGCGTGCGTGCGTGCGTGCGTGCGTGCGCGCCCGCGTGCGTGCGCTCTTGCGTGTGTATGTGTGTGCATTATTGTGCACGGAGAAATTGTGACACGTGCACATGATTGTACCCACAAGTCTGCACACACGTACGTTGTACTCGCGTACGCACAAATATATGTGCGTGTATGCGAAAGGAGGAGACTGGAAGATAATGTTAGGGGAAATGAGAAGGGAGGTGTTAAAACAGCTAGGGAGGGGTAGAAGAGGCAATGGCTGAGATGAGGCATTTTGGTGTGTATGTACAAGAATGTATAACCCCGTATGAGTGTGTCTGTATTAAAAGCTGTTAAGATTTAACGTTTTTCGGAGAAAAAAATACTGAATATTTAGCTGAAGAAAGGCGACGCATGATGTAAAAAAATAACCGTGAGGGGATATGCCTTCTGTTTCCGCCCTCCCCCCCACGCCAAAAAATAGACATAAGCCATCAGGGTTGAACATCAGAATGTGAACAAAAGGTAGAATATCCGTAAAATTCTGAAAAAACACGCTAAGTATTATCTTGTTGCAAGTCAGCATATCTTGCCATATGCGGATCAAGTAAAACAGATACTTGAGTTGAAAAACTTTCGATCACCAACAAACAAAGGAACAATCCGCGAAATCTAGAGTCAGTGATAAAATCAAAATCCTATTGTTAGAAACCTCAAGACAAGAAATCAGTCTAACTGGCTCACTTGCTCTAGGGATGCCAATTCCTGAGGACACACAAAAGAAAGTAATCTATGCCATGGTTTTATATCCTTTTTTTCTGAAAAAGTTTGGAGTGTAAGCTGTTAGTGTGACTAATGCTCCAAACACATTACTTGAATTATTTTGGGATCAAAATGAAAATGTAAGTGTTCCAACACTATACGCTATCCGAGTTTAGTACCTGGAGGGGTGTGGGGCACCTTGTCTCTGGCCCGTAGTCCTCGGTGAAGGAACGCTATGGTCCTCTGAAAGACTGGCACCGCTTCTTGTACAGTGTTTGTCCTCTGTGGTCCTGCCAAAGAAAGACGTTAAGAGATCAAAATCGTTACAACGAAAACACCGACTAAACATCAAGAAAGAAGACAGTGATATCTATGAGGAACAAACTGTACCATTGAAAAGAATGCACTAAATCCCCAGAAAGAAGAAGCTATTGAATGACAAGTCTACACTATGTGACACTCTGTGAAAGAACAGTTTAAATCCTATGAAGAGGTGCTGGATCACATGAAAAATGAGGATACCAGACCTAACTAAGTACTCTGAACCATATGAAAGAAGCACACAGAACCGTATAAAAGGAAATACTAAACCCTATTCAAAAAAAGGACACGAGGCATGATGACGGGATAGTAAACACGACGACGAAACAGGCACACTAACTTCCAAAGAAAGACTATAAACCAAGAGACTAGACCCTAGACCCCAGTTCATGTTCACTCATTCAAAATTGAGCTTTGCCAAAAAAAGTGTGTATGTTCGCACGAACGAGTATGGTTTTTACAAGTGTAATGTCATGCATCCGTGTGCCCGTGTGTGCGCGCGTGTGTTTGTGTATGTGCAAGCGTGAATGTGCATCACAGTGTTTGTATGTGCGTGCTTGCACATGGACATGTATGGTGCTTTTCAGGGGCTTGGTACTGAGAAGCGTGGAATCAGTGTTCCATATAATTATGGTTGTGCCACCAGTAATAAAAACAAAATAAAACAAACACAACCAAGCCGAAAAAAAAAAGAGAATAGGTCCATTTCTAAAATTCCTCTAGGGGGAGATCACTACTATGTCCGTCCACTGACAGTTCCCATGTCCTGACGAACGCTTAAAACTTTGGTACACGCCAGAGGCGAAGATGTGAAGGGGAAACAAACGTTATGAGAAAAGGGCCATCAGAGTTTAACATCGTAATGTGAACAATATTTAGAACATACGTAAAATTATTTTAAAATATTTTGCATTATTCTGCGGAAATCCGAATACCTTGCTTTAAAACATGGCGTTAACCGTATTTTTGTCGAAGAATTTCGTCTACCACACAGCCCAAAGAATCTATGAAACCTGGGACTTGGTAAATCTAAACATTATTCTAAAAACCTTTAAGAGATGACATATTACTGCTCACTGCGGAGCACACCCCTAGAACAAAAAAGACAACAATCATGCCAGATGGTTATAATATAGATACCCTTACACCCCTTCTAACTATTATTGTTGAAACACTATGCCCTGTGTCCAGTATATACATAATTGGGACAAATGGGGAGGAAGGGGGGGGAAGGTTGTGGTGTGGGTGTGGGTTGTGTTGGGTTGGTGGGGGTGGGGGCGGGGTTTGAGTGTTGTGGGGGTGCGGTGG
>CM031621.1:27002658-27025158 GCA_018398815.1 Conus ventricosus
GGTGGTGATGGCGGTGTGGTTTTGGTGGTGGTGGTGGTGTGGTGATGGTCTGGTGTTGTGGTGAGGATATGGGGGTGGTGTAGTGGTGGTGGTGGTGGTGTGGTGGTGTTGTTGGTGGTGGTGGTGGTGGTGTGGTGTTGTTAGTGTAGTGGTGGAGGTGTGTTGGCGGTGGTGGTAGTATTGTGATGGAGGAGGTGTGGTGATGATGTGCGTGGTGGTAGTGGTGGTGTAGTAGTGGTAATGGTGGTGGTGTGGTAGTGTTGTTGTTGGTGGTGTGGTGTTGTTAGTGTGGTGGTGGTGGTGGTGGAGGTGGTGGTGGAGGTGTGGTGGTGGTGGTGGAGGTGTGGTGGAGGTGTGGTGGTGGTGTTGTGGTGGTGTTGGTGGTGGTGGTGTGGTGTTGTTTTGTGTGGTGGTGGAGGTGTGGTGGTGGTGGTGGTGGTGGTGTTGTGATGGAGGAGGTGTGGTGGCGATGTGCGTGGTGGTAGTGGGGTGTAGTGGTGGTAATGGTGGTGGGGTGGTGGTCGTACTGATAGTGCTGTAGGGTCAGGGAAGGTCAGTGAGGGTCGGGGAGGGTCAGTCTGGCCTGGACCACCTAGCCTGGGCCAGACTGGCCTGGGCTGGCCTGGGTCTAAGCCGGCCTAGGCCTGGGCCCTGGCCATGGGGTAAGGTAGGGTAGGGTCGGAAAGGGTCAGCCTCGCCTTGGCCACCTAGCCTGAGCCAGTTTGGCCTGGGCTGGCCTGGGAATATAGGGCGTGAACAAGAGCAGTAAAACACTTTTTGTTCAAATGCCCACCTTTCCCAGACACATGAACAATCTGACCCCAGCTGGCCGATGACCGATCCACAGATAGCTCCAATTCTCTTGCCTCACAATCATATCATGAAAAGGTAACAGTCACCTGCACACTGGTCCCAGGATGCACAGCAACTCCTTCAACTGCATCCATCTATGGAACACAACAGAAGGCAGCCAGCAACTCTGATTCCCGGGAACCATCACCTGATTGATGAGTCACCAGAATAGGGAATCATGCACAGAATGAATGGCAATGGTTACACCAGAGACAAATATGTACATATCCATCTATATGTACGTATTTCTCTAGCCAGGCTTCTTTAGTACCCCCTGCCCCTTTCTCTGCTCCCCACGTATCTAACTAATCCAACACAACATCCAGGCACTAACAGAACTAAATGCATGCAGTGGCGTTGTTGAAAGATCAATGTGGAAGAGAGACCCGATTTGTGACACGAATCGCGAATCGGTCACGAATCAGGGGCGAAATTTACATATCCTCGACAGCAAACACGACCGACATTAAAGCCTATACTGAAACCAGTTCCACGGGAAGTCCGGTGCGAACTCCATGCTAATATGACGCCATGACAGGTTCTCTGCAAAACAAGGGGTACTCAGAAAGTACCAGGGGATCCCAAGAGATACTTCAGCAAATGCATTCCTTTACCGAAGCATCTCGTCTGGTACCACTGTTCTGTACCTTTGGTCCGCAGACAACTGTCACAGAAACCAAAGCAGCCATGTGTCACACAGGAAGGCCAGTGGCACCCTACTCTATGAACTACAGCTCTGACAACTCCAGGGTCCCCACACCCTGATCGCTCCCACGCGGAGGAGCCGGTCAAGCTGATGCCACCGCAAACTGGATCTCGTGGTAAGGCCATTCCGATCCATTCAGACGGTTTTATGTAAATACTCCGCCAGTATATTTCTCTGTATATGTCTCCGACTACACGGCGCCAAAGTTTCTTCTCCACACAGAAGTTCAACACCGCAGTATCCTGCACACTTTCAGTCTTGCCAGCAGCTAAATGATGCGCTGGAACGGGCCTCCCCTAACCCCTAACACCTACCCCAACCTACTAAAGCCTAGCCAAAGCCACCACTCTGCACAAGACCCCCCTGTCCTAACAACCCACCATCCTAGGGGGACAAGTCTCCTGAAAGTCGAAGTTTCTGAACACCTTCTGCTGTATCCCACAGAGAGATGTAGTCAAAGAAGGCACCATGCACCATGGTTCCTGCTTACAGAAGACCCCCACCGATCCATGACAGACTGTGAGGCAACAGAATGTAGAGATCTCCGCAAAAACGTGCCATCGACAAACTGTTGTGTGGGTGGGTTGTGTTGTTGGAGGAGGCGGGGGCCATAATGTGTTGTGGTGGGGGTGTTGTGGGCGTGTGTTGTGTTGTGGTGGGGTGGAGGTGGTGGCGGGGAGGTTTGTTGTGTTGTGGTGGAAGTGTGGTGGGGGACGTTGCTGCGATGGGTTGGGGGGGGGGGGGGGTTGTTGTGGTATTGTGGCGGGAGTGAATGGTGTTGTGATGGGGGCGAGTTGGGGGTGTGTTCTGTTGCGGTGAAGATGTGGTGAGGGTGTGCTATGAGGTGGTCAGGGTGTAATGGGGGTGGGTTGTGTTGTGATGGGGGTGTGCTGGGAGGTGGTCAGGGTGTAATGGGGGTAGGTTGTGTTGTGGTGGGGGTGTGCTGTGAGGTGGTGGGGTGTGCTATGAGGTGGTCGGGGTGTAATGGGGGTGGGTTGTGTTGTGGTGGGGGTATGCTGTGAGGTGGTTGGGGTGTGCTGGGAGGTGGTTGGGGTGTAATGGGGGTGGGTTGTGTTGTGGTGGGGTATGCTGTGAGGTGGTGGGGGTGTAATGGGAGGTGGTCGGGGTTGTAATGGGGGTGGGTTGTGTTGTGGTGGGGATGGCTGTGAGGTGGTGGGGGTGTGCTGGGAGGTGGTGGGGGTGTGCTGGGAGGTGGTTGGGGTGTAATGGGAGGTGGTTGGGGTGTAATAGGGGTGTGCTGTGTTGTGGGGGGGGTGTGCTGTGAGGTGTGGGGGTGCTGGGAGGTGGGTGGGGTGTAATGGGGGTGGGTTGTGTTGTGGTGGGGGTGTGCTGGGAGGTTGTTGGGGTGTAATGGGGGTGGGTTGTGTTGTGGTAGGGTGTGCTGGGAGGTGGTTGGGGTGTAATGGGGGTGGGTTGTGTTGTGGTGGGGGTGTGCTGTGAGGTGGTGAGGGTGTAATGGGAGGTGGTCGGGGTGTAATGGGGGTGGGTTGTGTTGTGGTGGGGGTGTGCTGTGAGGTGGTGGGGGTGTGCTGGGCGGTGGTCGGGGTGTAATGGGGATGGGTGTGTGGTGGTGGTGGGGAAAAGAAGAGGCCACTGAATCCTTCGAACAAAGAAAGACTAAACGCTGTGGAATAAAGAAGCCACTAAGTACTGCCAAAGAAGTGGGCACTAAAACCTGGGAAAGAAGGCATGGAACCTTAAAAAGGACAGAACGCTAAATCCTGGAGAATAAAAACGCACTAAACCCAGGAAAGAAGGCACGTGTTCTCAGGAAAAAAGAATCCTGGCAAAGAAGATGGCACTAAATCCTAGAAAAGAAGAAGACATAATACTCTGAGAAAGAAGACCCAAAATCCTGGAAAAGAAGATTCACGGAAAGAATCACTGAAGACTAGAAAGTTAGGAAAGATACACCCTCCCCCCCTACCCCCCCCCCCCCCCCCCCCCCCCCCCGAAAAAAAAAAGACGAGCATCAGCTATGGAAAATATGGGACCCTAGTTTCTGAAGAAAAGGACATGAACATCTATGAATCAAGAAAACACTACCCCTGAATAAGAAGACTAGCATCTGCCACCGAAGAAGATTTTAGTACCGCAGAAAGGAGATTTCAAATTTGTGAGTGTAGAAAATATACTCCCTGCAAAAGACAGTAGAACGTTTGTGAGGAAAGGCGATACTAAACTCTGGGAAAGAAGACAATAAATCCGGGATAGAAGACGACACAACTCTACACAAGGAAACACAAAAACTCTAAGACAGTACACTTAACTATGAAAGAAAGGGACAGCTGCACTGGAAGAAGTGTACAGACGAGAGAGAAGAACGAGCGAAAAATCAACAACACTCCCCTGTTTGTGGTTGGCAGCATCCCCCGAGTTCGTTCACGTGACCTGGTCTCCGTCGTCGTTGCCCCGTTGATGAACCAGCTTTTTGCCCCTGTCAATATATAATCAGTATCTTCAGTTAAGATCTGATTCCATCTGCAAACAAATCCGATTCATTCAATTCATTAAAACTAACTTGGTTTAAGACACCTTTTTAGTTTATGCTTTTTCCATCTGACTATATTTGGTTTTACGCTATGTATTATGGGGAGCCGAGTAAAGGCTTGCTGTTGTCTTCAGTGTGAGTGTGTGTGTGTGTGTGTGTGTGTGTGTGTGTGTGTGTGTGTGTGTGTGTGTGTGTGTGTGTGTGTGTGTGTGTGTGTGTGTGTATGTGTGCGTGTGCGTGTTTGTTTTGTGTGTGTGTGTGTGTGTGTGTGTGTGTGTGTGTGTGTGTGTGTGTGTGTGTGTGTGTATGTGTGCGTGTGCGTGTGCGTGTTTGTTTGTGTGTGTGTGTGTGTGTGTGTGTGTGTGTGTGTGTGTGTGTGTGTGTGTGTGTGTGTGTGTGTGTGTGTGTGTGTGTGTGTGTGTGTGTGTGTGTCCGTGTGTGTATGTGTGTGCGTGTGCGTGTGCGTGAACGTGTGCGCGTGTGTGCGTGCGTTTGTGTGTGTGTCTGTGTGTATGTGTGTGTGTGCGTGTGCGCGCGCGTGCACTTGCGCATGCACGTGCGTGAGGCCATGAATGCGTGACTGTGGCCATGTGCTTGGATGCATATTTGTGTATGTTTGTTCATGTTAAGGCAATGAGCGTTCGAGTATAATTATGTATGTGCGCGCATGAGCGTCTATATTAACTCATTCCAAACTGAGCTTTGCAAAAAAGACTACGTTCATACGTATGTGTCTGGTTATACACTTACATACGAATACACCCATGAACATTACCACAGATACATCCATGCATATAGCTCATATCTAAATAGACATTTTCATTTAACGAACACTCTCACATACTGAATCAATGCCCTGATGATTGTAATTTACACCAGCAATGACTCCGATAAAACAAATGCGCTTCTTTCAATTTCTTTTTCATCATATCATTGCAGATTTGGCGGTAAAGATGCGCTGTAGTTATTCTTCACAGCTCCGCCAAAAGACCTCGCAGAACTAATGAAGACTGACACCACTGTTAAACGACACACCCTCCAGCCAGCCTTCCAGGAAAACAAGCTCTACATCATATTACTGAAAGAAGTCTCAAAACAAGATCACACATATTAGCAGGAAGAAAACAGGCGTGCAGTTCAAGCTCCTTTTCGGTGATGAAAACAGCCCTCCTTATCATACTACCGATTCTGAAATTAACAGAGATGCCAAATTGGAACATACCAGGTCTTCATACATATATTCCAGTTGTTCACAAAGTCTTTTCTTTTCATAAGTGCTCTCGATTATTTCTCAATGTTCAGTCATGAAACTTACAAAATTTTCTAGCGATTTGTGTGTGTCTGTGCATGTTAAAGCCAACACATGGACATTATGGTGGTTTTGAGGGCCTTAGTAGTGAGAAGCGTGGAATCAGTGTTCCATATACTTTCGGCCACCAGCAATTAAAACAAAACAAAAAACAAAAGAAAGCACAAACAGCAAAACAAAAAAGAGAAAACAAAGAACACGTCCATTTTTAAATCCTTCTAGGGGAGATCGCTCTATGTCCGTCCACTGACAGTTCCCATGACCTGACCAACTCTGAAAACTTTGGCACACGCCTAGGCAAAGAAGCAAAGCGGAACCAAACGTTATGAGAAAAGGGCCATCAGAGTTTAACATCGTAATGTGAACAATATTTAGAACATACGTAAAATTCTTTAAAACCTATTTTGTATTATTCTGCGGAAATCCAAATACCTTGCTTTAAAACATGGACAGTTTAAACCGATATTTTCTCAAAGAAATTTCGTCTACCACACAAACAAAAGAATATCTAGTGAAAGCTGGGATCTGTGGTAAATTCTAAACATTATTTCTGAAAACCCTTTTAAGAGAAAACATGTTACTGCTTCACTGCAGGGATACACACCCCTGAGAACAATGAAGGACACCAATCAATGCCATGATGGTTATAATAAAATACCCGTTACACACCCTTTTAACAATATTGATTGTTAAAACAGTATGACTGATGTTCCAAGTTTATGCTTAATTGCGGAACAAATTGAGAATGTAACAGTTCTGCTACCATAACGACATTCAAATTTACTACTTTAACAAGAAGTGCGGCACCTTCTCTCTGGTCTGTTATCCTGGGGTCGTCTGGCAGACTGGCACCGCTTCCTGTTTGGTCCTGCCACAAAAGACTGTGCTGAAATACTTACGAAGAAAATTCTAACTAAACAATAGGAAAGAAGACATTAACATTTATGAAGAATATATATTCCAGAAAAGGATGCATTAAAGCCTAAGAAAGGAGAAGTCGACATACGACGATATAATTCTCTAAGAAACAAAAATATGTTAAGCTCCGCGAAACAATAAAATTGTTCAAATCATATAATGACAAAAGCACTGAATCGTGCGAAAGAGGATACAAAAGCCATGAAAGTATGGTGAACCCTATAAGACAAACACGTAGAACTCTGTGAAAAGGTAACACTGCACCCTAGAGCTAAGAACAATTACAGAGGACGAAAGGACACTGAACTCGACAGACAGACACACCAAGTCATCAGAGAAAAGACACTAGGCCCTATGTAAAGAGGACACTAAACCGTATGCAAGAAAGGCATTCTACCTGTGAAAGGACAACAGACCATGGAAAACAAGTGACAGAAACATCAATTAAAGACAATAGTCCATATGAAGGAACACAACACAAAGGTTCATTAAAAAGCGAGATCGAACATAAATAAAAGGAAGAGCATAAACTTAAAGAAGGGGACACTACACACCAAGAATGAACAGTAAACTGAATCTCTAAAAGGAGAAAACAAGCCCATGTGAAGAAGAGGACGCTACCCCGTATGAAAGGAGAGAACACTAGCCCTGCGGAAGAAGAGGGCGCTAACCCCTATGAAAGGGGTGAACACTAGCTCCTGTGAAAGAAGACTCTCACCCCTATCAAACGAATGAACACTAGCCCCAACAACAGGAGAGAACACTAGCTCCTGTGACAGAAGACGACGCTAACCCCTATCAAAGGAGCGAACAAGAGAAAACTAGCCCTGTGAAAGAAGAGGATCCACACCCCTATAAAAGGAGAGAACACTAGCCCCTGTAAAAGAAGAGGATCCACACCCCTATAAAAGAGAGAACACTAGCCCTGTGAAAAAAAGGGACGTTAACCCTATGACATGAGAGAACACAAGAACCTATGAAAGAAAACAACACTACCTCTGTGAAAGAAGATGACACTAACCTTTATGAAAGGACTCAATACTAACCCCTGTGAAAACGCTCTGAAAGATATTAAATTGTATATGAAAGTACACAATGAGAAGGAGGGCTAATCCAATGAAAGGAGAACACTTAGCCATATGAGACGACACTTAACCAAAGATAGAAACAGGACCGTAAATTCTGTGGAAGAAAGGGGATCTTAAATGAGGCAGAGAGCAGTGAACAGTAAGTAATAAAGAAGTAAGGTTACTCTTGCTTCCCCATGAAGAAATAAATACACATTATTATTGCATTAGAAGGGGTGGGGTCGGGGGAGCAAGAGCTACCTGAGATCCCTGACACATGAGGCCTGCGATATCACTGGAGGGGTCATTTGATACTTTCCTGAACTATCCCCTCAGGTGCCTCCTGTTTTGCATCCATGTTCAACACAAGACTGACATAGGAAACAAGAGCATCCATGGCGATCATACGAAATAAGGCTGTAACCTAGGAAAGACACAGGCCTTAAACCCTGGGAACGAAAACACTCAAACCTAGAAAAGAAGAAGTCACCAAGTCCTGGGAAAGAAAGATACACCAAACCCTGGAAAAGATGAAGACACAAAATCCTGGGAAAGATGACATTAAACCCTAGAAAGAATAGGACACTAAACCCTGGGTTGGTGGTGTTGTGATTGGGTTATAGTGGTGGTGTGGTGGTGTTGTGATGGCGGTGGAGGTGTAGTGGTGGTGTGGTGCTGTTGGTGTGGTGGTGATGGCGGTGTGGTTTTGGTGGTGGTGGTGGTGTGGTGATGGTCTGGTGTTGTGGTGAGGATATGGGGGTGGTGTAGTGGTGGTGGTGTGGTGGTGTTGTTGGTGGTTGTGGTGGTGGAGGTGTGGTGTTGATAGTGTAGTGGTGGAGGTGTGTTGGCGGTGGTGGTAGTATTGTGATGGAGGAGGTGTGGTGATGATGTGCGTGGTGGTAGTGGTGGTGTAGTGGTGGTAATGGTGGTGGTGTGGTGGTGTTTTGTTGGTGGTGTGGTGTTGTTAGTGTGGTGGTGGTGTGGGTGGTGGTGGTGGTGGTGGTGGAGGTGGTGTTGGAGGTGTGGTGGTGGTGGTGGAGGTGTGGTGGAGGTGTTGTGGTGGTGTTGGTGGTGGTGGTGTGGTGTTGTTAGTGTGGTGGTGGAGGTGTGGTGGTGGTGGTGGTGGTGGTGGTGGTGGTGTTGTGATGGAGGAGGTGTGGTGGCGATGTGCGTGGTGGTAGTGGTGGTGTAGTGGTGGTAATGGTGGTGGGTGGTGGTCGTACTGATAGTGCTGTAGGGTCAGGGAAGGTCAGTGAGGGTCGGGGAGGGTCAGTCTGGCCTGGACCACCTAGCCTGGGCCAGACTGGCCTGGGCTGGCCTGGGTCTAAGCCGGCCTAGGCCTGGGCCCTGGCCATGGGATAAGGTAGGGTAGGGTCGGAAAGGGTCAGCCTCGCCTTGGCCACCTAGCCTGAGCCAGTTTGGCCTGGGCTGGCCTGGGAATATAGGGCGTCAACAAGAGCAGTAAAACACTTTTTGTTCAAATGCCCACCTTTCCCAGACACATGAACAATCTGACCCCCAGCTGGCCGATGACCGATCCACAGATAGCTCCAATTCTCTTGCCTCACAATCATATCATGAAAAGGTAACAGTCACCTGCACACTGGTCCCAGGATGCACAGCAACTCCTTCAACTGCATCCATCTATGGAACACAACAGAAGGCAGCCAGCAACTCTGATTCCCGGAACCATCACCCTAACTGATGAGTCACCAGAATAGGGAATCATGCGCGGAATGAATGGCAATGGTTACACCAGAGACAAATATGTACATATCCATCTATATGTACGTATTTCTCTAGCCAGGCTTCTTTAGTACCCCCTGCCCCTTTCTCTGCTCCCCACGTATCTAACTAATCCAACACAACATCCAGGCACTAACAGAACTAAATGCATGCAGTGGCGTTGTTGAAAGATCTATGTGGAAGAGAGACCCGATTTGTGACACGAATCGCGAATCGGTCACGAATCAGGGGCGAAATTTACATATCCTCGACAGCAAACACGACCGACATTAAAGCCTATACTAAAACCAGTTCCACGGGAAGTCCGGTGCGAACTCCATGCTGATATGACGCCATGACAGGTTCTCTGCAAAACAAGGGGTACTCAGAAAGTACCAGGGGATCCCAAGAGACACTTCAGCAAATGCATGCCTTTACCGAAGCATCTCGTCTGGTACCACTACTCTGTACCTTTGGTCCGCAGACAACTGTCACAGAAACCAAAGCAGCCATGTGTCACACAGGAAGGCCAGTGGCACCCTACTCTATGAACTACAGCTCTGACAACTCCAGGGTCCCCACACCCTGATCGCTCCCACGCGGAGGAGCCGGTCAAGCTGATGCCACCGCAAACTGGATCTCGTGGTAAGGCCATTCCGATCCATTCAGACGGTTTTATGTAAATACTCCGCCAGATATATTTCTCTGTATATGTCTCCGACTACACGGCGCCAAAGTTTCTTCTCCACACAGAAGTTCAACACCGCAGCATCCTGCACACTTTCAGTCTTGCCAGCAGCTAAATGATGCGCTGGAACGGGCCTCCCCTAACCCCTAACACCTACCCCCAACCTACTAAAGCCTAGCCAAAGCCACCACTCTGCACAAGACTCCCTGTCCTAACAACCCACCATCCAAGGTGACAAGTCTCCTGAAAGTCGAAGTTTCTGAACACCTTCTGCTGTATCCCACAGAGAGATGTAGTCAAAGAAGGCACCATGCACCATGGTTCCTGCTTACAGAAGACCCCCACCGATCCATGACAGACTGTGAGGCAACAGAATGTAGAGATCTCCGCAAAACGTGCCATCGACAAACTGTTGTGTGGGTGGGTTGTGTTGTTGGAGGGAGGCGGGGGCCATAATGTGTTGTGGTGGGGGTGTTGTGGGTGTGTGTTGTGTTGTGGTGGGGTGGGAGGTGGTGGCGGGGAGGTTTGTTGTGTTGTGGTGGAAGTGTGGTGGGGGACGTTGCTGCGATGGGTGGGGGGTGGGGGGGGGTTGTCGTGGTATTGTGGCGGGAGTGAATGGTGTTGTGATGGGGGCGAGTTGGGGGTGTGTTCTGTTGCGGTGAAGATGTGGTGAGGGTGTGCTATGAGGTGGTCAGGGTGTAATGGGGGTGGGTTGTGTTGTGATGGGGGTGTGCTGGGAGGTGGTCGGGGTGTAATGGGGGTAGGTTGTGTTGTGGTGGGGGTGTGCTGTGAGGTGGTGGGGGTTTTGCTATGAGGTGGTCGGGTGTAATGGGGGTGGGTTGTGTTGTGGTGGGGGTGTGCTGTTAGGTGGTGGGGTGGTGTGGGGGAGGTGGTTAGGGTGTAATGGGGGTGGGTTGTGTTGTGGTGGGGGTATGCTGTGAGGTGGTGGGGGTGTAATGGGAGGTGGTCGGGGTGTAATGGGGGGGTTGTGTTGTGGTGGGGGTGTGCTGTGAGGTGGTGGGGGGGGGGGGTGCTGGGAGGTGGTGGGGGTGTGCTGGGAGGTGGTTGGGTGTAATGAGAGGTGGTTGTGGTGTAATAGGGGTGTGCTGTGTAGTGGTGGGGGTGTGCTGTGAGGTGGTGGGGTGTGCTGGGAGGTGGTTGGGGTGTAATGGGGGTGGGTTGTGTTGTGGTGGGGTGTGCTGGGAGGTGGTTGGGGTGTAATGCGGGTGGGTTGTGTTGTGGTAGGGGTGTGCTGGAAGGTGGTTGGGGTGTAATGGGGTGGGTTGTGTTGTGGTGGGGGTGTGCTTTGAGGTGGTGAGGGTTGAAAGGGAGGTGGTCGGGGTGTAAATGGGGGTGGGTTGTGTTGTGGTGGGGGTGTGCTGTGAGGTGGTGGGTGTGTGCTGGGCGGTGGTCGGGGTGTAATGGGGATGGGTTGTGTGGGGTGGTGGGGAAAAGAAGAGGCCACTGAATCCTTCGAACAAAGAAAGACTAAACGCTGTGGAATAAAGAAGCCACTAAGTACTGCCAAAGAAGTGGGCACTAAAACCTGGGAAAGAAGGCATGGAACCTTAAAAAGGACAGAACGCTAAATCCTGGAGAATAAAAACGCACTAAACCCAGGAAAGAAGGCACGTGTTCTCAGGAAAGAAGAACCCTGGCAAAGAAGGTGGCACTAAATCCTAGAAAAGAAGAAGACATAATACTCTGAGAAAGAAGACCCAAAATCCTGGAAAAGAAGATTCACGGAAAGAATCACTGAAGACTAGAAAGTTAGGAAAGATACACCCTCCCCCCCCCCCCCCCCCCCCCCCCCTCCCCCCCAAAAAAAAAAAGACGAGCATCAGCTATGGAAAATATGGGACCCTAGTTCCTGAAGAAAAGGACATGAACATCTATGAATCAAGAAAACACTACCCCTGAATAAGAAGACTAGCATCTGCCACCGAAGAAGATTTTAGTACCGCAGAAAGGAGATTTCAAATTTGTGAGTGTAGAAAATATACTCCCTGCAAAAGACAGTAGAACGTTTGTGAGGAAAGGCGATACTAAACTCTGGGAAAGAAGACAATAAATCCTGGGATAGAAGACGACACAACTCTACACAAGGAAACACAAAACTCTAAGACAGTACACTTAACTATGAAAGAAAGGGACAGCTGCACTGGAAGAAGTGTACAGACGAGAGAGAAGAACGAGCGAAAAATCAACAACACTCCCCTGTTTGTGGTTGGCAGCATCCCCCGAGTTCGTTCACGTGACCTGGTCTCCGTCGTCGTTGCCTCGTTGATGAACCAGCTTCTTGCCCCTGTCAATAAAAATCGGTATCTTCAGTTAAGATCTGATTCCATCTGCAAACAAATCTGATTCATTCAATTCATTAAAACTAACTTGGTTTAAGACACCTTTTTAGTTTGTGCTTTTTGCATCTGACTATATTTGGTTTTACGCTATGTATTATGGGGAACCGAGCGAAAGCTTGCTGTTGTCTTCAAAGGTGTGTGAGTGTGTGCGAGTGCGTGTGCGTGCGTGCGTGCGTGCGTGCACACGCATCCCTGCCTGTCAATGCATGCAGTAATGAGCACCTAGAAGACACGTCATTACAATAGATATATTGGTTCTCTTTAGCTTTTCACCCCCAGATGAAAACAAACCAAACAAAAACCGAACAAATGGTGCATGTGTGTGTTGCGGGTCGGGGGTGGGGGGGGTGGGGGCTGAGGGTTATCGCTTAGTTTAAACTTCCAGTCTTGACACGTTTGGACAAGAAATCAGCCCTGTTTGTCAGCTTTCTGCACGGATGCCGGTTCCCAGAGAAAAATAAAAGCAGCAGAAAATCAAAGAGACTCACAGTATTAAGAACAACTAGTTTTTCAACTGCCATTTTGTCTAAGGTACGTTACACGATCCACCCAGGTCAGACGTTGAAGCCGACACACTGCCGACATCGCCGATTTCTTAACTCGTGCTCAAAATTAATTGTCAGCCAGAACGACCCTTCTTGATTTCTGCCGCCTGCTTCTTTCAGTCTACTATACTGGGGCCTATGGTAAAGTAGCGGTGGAATGGGTTGACCTAAAATACACTTTTTATCATGTAACTCGTAGGAATTTGGGTCCGGCCGGTGCGATTCTCTTCTGCCATTTCATCTTTCGAGCCAGAAATAGTCACTTGCATACCAGCAGACCCGATGATGCTCATGATGCTAAATGCAGACAAATCCTTTCGCCACACCAAGGCATGCCGTGAAATGCTTTTAAAGCACAAAATAGTTTGAAATTGTTACTTATCATCGAATGTCTGATGAAGACTCTAATCAGGGTCACACACAGCTGCAGAGGGAAAATGTAACTATGCAGGACCCTTAAAGGCAATGAAAAACTGTACCTCGTGTCTTAGAATTGTCTTTCCTACCCAGCGGTCTACGCTAAATGCTGTCCCTAAGGTAGAAAAACGCACATGAAAGAGGCGCCAGGTCTGAAATACAATGCATCCTGAAATCCTGTTCTGGCTTGTCTCAGACATATTTTATTGTTCAGGCAAACTGAAATACATCTTTTTTTTTCTAATCCAAGCGAATAGAAGTCGAAAAGACAAATCCCATCCCTTGGTAAGAAAACCCAGCATAGAAAACGGGACGTTCGGATTTTTAGAAATGATACAAAACGGTTCCAGACGGTTTGGGTCAATTTCTGAATTTCGGATCTCTCTCTCTCTCTCTCTCTCTCTCTCTCTCTCTCTCGCTCGCTCTCTCTGTATTTGTGCACGCGTATGCGTGAGTGCGCGCATGTGTGCAGATGTCATATTGAAAAAACAAACATGACCAATGGCGAGTATGGACATGTGTGGATCTCATATCCCCTCACTTCCAGCCATCTGCGGGGAAATCGCACTAAAACTTCAACAATGGTGTGTTAAAGTTGGGCATCACAGAATTGGGAGCAGTAATCTTGATAAAGAAAAAAAGAAGAAGAAAGAAAACATAACCATGAGCCATGCTTTGGTGTCATTTGTTTGATAAACTCACTCACAGAGACACTGGCGCGCACATACACAGCAGAGCGGACGAACGACAGGGGAGGGGAAGGGAGTGGGCAGAGGGGGGGGGGGGGGGGTATGAATGTCCCTCCTCTGGATGGTCAAAACTGCATTTTCGCCATGTTGCCCCTCTCCCTTTTCTCCATCCCCTACCCTGGGGAGTGACCCCCCGACCCCCTTTGAAAAAACACTTCTGATGTATGAATATCCAAGGGGTGGCGTTTCTTTCGTAAGAGGAGACACCACCACCACCCTCACTTTAACACAAAAAAGGACAGAAAAGGCCCCTGTACCCCCCCCCCCCCCCCCCCAATCTCCCTCTCGATTTAAAAGTAGTTTGGAAAAGAACACTCAACCATACCCGAGCCCTCCTCCTCCCCTCCCCCCATCCATCAGCTTTTACCAAATTTCCGCCGTATTTGCTCTACTTGTAGTTTCAGTTCATGCTGATTGATGCCTGGGCCACGTTTTCTCCCTTCTCCCACTGAGGAGGTGACCCCCCAAGACCTCACCCTCACCTCTCTGGAACTCCCCTTCACACACACACACACACACACACACACACACACACACACACACACACACACACAGAGCTCAGTTCTCACCTGCATCTCTGTCTAGGGGGTTCTCTTGTGTTGTCGGCTCTGGTCCTGGTGGAGGTCTCTGCGGGCGGCAGTGCTCCCTCCTCCCAGCGGTCCTCTCTCCCCTGGCATGTCCTCTCCTCTCTGGTTTTGTTTGTTTGTTTGTTTTTTGGTGTTTTTTGTGGGGTTTTTTTTTTTCTTTTTGGTGTTGTTGCATTGAATTGTTTGTCAATATCCGTCCCCGAAAAAAAAGGACAAACCGTTGACAAAAAAAAAAAGAATCTGAATTATTTGTTGATCTTTCTGTCGAGAGCTTGTCTTCTCTTACGGGGAATAAATGTGGATGTAGTCAATTCTTCAAGGCTTTAGGCTTATTTGTGCGAGTTGTCTCCTAGTTTATTTTTCAGAATGATCTGGTGTCTGGGGCAGAGCGGGATATGGACATGCAAGCATGTCGAATGGCTCTTCGCCTGTACAAAGTACCTTTAAGGAGATCGCCTTTACACACTGACGTCACACAGTCTGATCAGCCTTTGCAGAGGGGTGCCGTAGTCAAATGGTTAGAGCATTTGCCCGCGGAGGCGACGGATGTGAGTTCGAACCACACATGGGGTCGGATTTTTTTCGGCTCGAAAACCCTCTCTGTACGGTACCCGGTTCACTTTAGGGAAGGTTTAGAGACTGTGAAAGAGCAAAGATAGGCTCCGCCTTCCGACATGCCATGCCATAGACACGGTGAATCTCTGACAGTTCACTGCCCTATGGTCGAAAGTCTATGAGAACTTTAGACCTTTTACTGGCGCACTGCGGTGGTTAGTGTTGGGAGTCGCAGGCTGGGAGATCATAGGTTCGAGTCCCGTCAGAGGCGTTATCTCCCCCCCCCCCCCTCCCCCACCACCACCACCACCTACCGGATCTAGTCTACAGTGAGCGTGTCTTTTTCTTATCGCAAACAGAAAGACTAGTCCACGGATCCTCATTTTATTTACTTAATGGAAAACTGGTACTGAAACCCAGCAACTGGCCAACCATGGAGAAGGAATAAATGACCACCGCACAGAGCTGCCAAAGCCACCGAAAATGGATTGCACTGCAACAAAATGCACAACTCTCTTAAGGTATAGACCACACGTTCAAGTTCCAAATTCAGTGTTATATCACTCTGAAATGTGTCATAAAATGGATACGTTCTCGGTCCTGTTCCAGCCTTCGTGCGGGAGCTAAACTGACACCGTGCAGGCACGCAGGACACTCAGACACACAATGCCAGATGTCACAACTGGATTGTGAAGCGAGTCACTTTGGATACGGCTGAAAACGTTCAACCATGAAAGGGTCCTGTGTGATGCACTGGGCCATGGTAACGCGGAAAGTGTCAATGTTTGACAGCTTTAGGCGTTTGAACAATTAAGTAGTGGGGGAAAACAAGTGCAGGCTAACAATTCTTCAGTCGTTACAGTAATGACTTGGCAAAGATTTGAACTTTTTAAAAAAAAAATTTTTTAAAAATTGAATATGAAGAAAATGGGGGGAATATATTATAAATATGAGAAACCCTTCACTAGCTGCCTGAGGAAACCATCGTAATCCCTCTCAAAGGCACATCTATTTGTATTGCCTGCTCCTAGGCCTTTCGTCCGCTGGATCGGACTCATCAGGGAGACACAGCTGATTGCGTCTGTGCTCTTGGTGTTAAATAGAGACACACCACAGTCCATAATTCTGTGGTGTTCTCACCTCCAAGGGTTCAAAAAAGAATCCAACAGCAGCCTCAAAAACAGTTTTAGGCGTTGTCTTCAACAAGCTGACCGGTCATTTTGACCAGGTGGCTCCCACTCATAACAGCTGTCCATGATCTTTTGTAATTGTAGGACAGCGTCTAGCAAGCACGATTCCTCTCACGGGGTTCCCGGGACCGGAATGCCGTGTTCCACAAAGCAATGGAGGCCAACACAGCTGGCACCTTTGTATCCGGGGTCTCCCGCGTGTTGCCTGTGTGACATTTGTTTGGTGTTGTTCAGGGTAGACCAAGTATTGGCAAAACATGATTAAACAGCTGCTCAGCGCACGGTCAGTTAGCAGTCAAGTATTTATTCCCAGTTCTCTCTCTCGAAGCTCTTTTTAATTTTTTTTAGATCAAACCAATCAGGAATGTGCTAAATGCGTACATTACAGATTGCAGCAAACAAATATTTATGACTTTATTTTGGGGACTCAGCTACCACACGATGTGATGCTAGCGGATCTGCAACTTGTCAAAATGTAAAAACTCGTAGCCTGCCAATTAGAATTTTTCTTTTACAAAACAAAGGGAAGGGGGGGAGGGGGGGGGGGTAGCCCACGAGCTCTGTTCACCGTTTTTTCTTTCTATAGATTAGAGTTATTGTTTACAGACACCCCCCCCCCCCCCCTTCACAAAAAAGTGACAAGGTCATATGACTGTGCTCACAATACGGACGGAGGGAAGGAGGGAACCCTTTATGTTTGAAATAGGAAACCGTCAAGAGAGTACATGGGGAAGAAGGGTTTCCTTTCCTATCCCTCTTCCATACAAGTTGCGTGTGGTGTGTGTGTGTGTGTGTGTGTGTGTGTGTGTGTGTGTGTGTGTGTGTGTGCGTGCGTGCGTGCGTGCGTGCTAAAAAAAGATCAAGGTCCGCATTGATGCAGTCAACTTTGAGGATGCTTTGAAATGCCAAGGAGCTTATCCCAAATTCCCTTTTCTATCACTAAAATCCCACTTCAATTTTTGACGGAAAACTTTAACAACATGGGGTGTTAGAGGAAATTTTACAGGTGTCTAGGCGGATAGAGAGACAGCGGCCGAGAGAGAGAGAGGGGGGGGGGGGGGGGGGAAGGGGAGAGACGGACAGACAGACAGCGGGAGACAGACGAACGAATGAACGGGGGCCCGGGAAACGATCAGACAGACACGGGGACAAGGGGAATGAAATGAGAATATAAGAAAAAAAAATGTACAAAATGCATGGACACAAAAAATGTACAGACACCAAGCAGTGAATTTGAGAGAGAGAGAGAGAGTGAGAGAGAGAGGAGAAGAGAGACTGAGAGAGAGAGAGAGGAGAGAGGAGAGATGAGAGAGAGAGGAGAAAATGATGATGATGATGATGATGGCTGCGAAACGAAAAGTTAAAAAGAAACTGAAGGAGATCAGTGTGGAGGGTGGCATGTAAATCCTCCCTACCCGAGCTGACGATAATTGATTTAAAATTAGGAGATATGAGGCGTGGAAGGGCAGAGAGAAAGAGAGGGAGAGAGGGAGACAGAGGAGACAAGAGAGCGGAGAAAAGAGAGAGGGGGAGGAGAGAGGAGAGAAGAGAGAGAGAAGGGGAGGGCTGGGAGGGAGGCGGAGGGAGGAGAGAGGGGGGTGGAGGAGAGAGGGAAAGACAAACAGAGAGAGACGGGAAGAGACAGAGACAGAGGGGGGAAAGAGGGGGGGGGGAGAGGGAGAGAGGATGGGCGGGGGTGGGAGGGAGAGAGGGGGGGAGTGAGAGGGAGAGAGAGAGAGAGAGAGAGAGAGAGAGAGCGGAGAAAAGAGAGGAAGGAAGGGAAACGGGAAAATACAGAGAGACAGGGAGAGACAGAGGGAGAGAGAAAGAGAGAGAGGGGGGGAAGGGGGGATTGAGGGGGGGGAGGGGGGAGAGGAGAGAGAGGGGGGAGAGAGGGTGGGTAAAAGGGCAGGGGGGGGACAGGAAGGGATACGAATCAAAACGATTCAATGTGCTAGGCATTGTGTCGATTCACATGGGGACAATGAGGAAGGGGGCGGGGGGGTGGGGGGGGGGGGGGGGAAGGCGATCAATAACTAAAAAATACAAATGTTGCTTATAGCCCAGCGACCGCAAAGGGCTATATCAGGTCTGAAACAATATGATAGACACAACCAATCTCTCTTTGCTTCTTTCCTCAGTCTCTTGTGTTTCCGACTGTGGGTCGCTGTCAGAATCTCCACGTTTCTAAAGGTTCGTAGTCCTCTGATTCTGAACTTTTTTGATCTTTCATTGTCACTAAGTGGGCGGTTTGTTGCTGCGGCAAGTTGATACACACAGTACGGCTGATTTCGCAGGGGGAGGGGGGGGGGCGGGAGGGGGGGCGGAGGGGGGGGGGGGGGGGGAGGGGAGGGCAGTAGATATATTTCCTCTCGCACATCTCTTCCCAGAGCTTTTTACCGTCAATACAGTCATTGATTTATTTAAATGTACTGGCACAGTAAGTTTCTTTATCATGTAGTGTTTTCTTTCATCACTCTGCAATCGAACTGCCCTTGACGGAAGAAAGGTTGGTACAGGACAGAGGGGGGGGGGGGGGGGGGGGTAACAAAGGTTATCTTCCCAACAAAAAGAATTAAAATATTAGGCGTGATTGTTTGATTTCAACAAAACAAAATGAGGACTTGAGATTCCCGTCAAACTGGGCACTTTACATACATTCAAGACTTCGGTGTGCTGTTATAGCTTCCCTTCAATTTGCACGTGGAATTGGGCGTGATAACGAAATTAGTGTCTATTTCAGGATCTTCATTTTCAGGATGTGTTTGCCACTCACGGGCTGCCAACCCGACTAAAGACAAACAGACGTTTTCTCACTCTCGCTCTGTCACACTCACACTCACGACTGAGACCAGCCCTTCATGCTAACGTGGCAGTTTCCTTGTCCGTCGTTCTGAACAGAATGAAATCAAATAAACGCGCGGACTTTGCATGCTGGGACGAACTTTGCATGCTGGGACGAACTTTGCATGCTGTGTGTCTTCTCCTGACGCCGCCACACCTTCATGTGGCGTGTGTCACGTGGTATGGAAAGTTATCAAACGTGAGCTGTGCTAGTTCACTGACTACTTAGGGGTGTGTGTGTGTGTGTGTGTGTGTGCGGGCGGGCGCGTGGCGTGCGTGTGTGTGTGTATGTGTGTGTGTGTGTGTGTGTGTGTGTGTGTGTGTGTGTAAATGTTATCGCACGTACTTCTGTGTGAGTGTTAGCATCTCTCTGTTCCTCCCTTCCTCTCCCTCCCTCTCTCTCTCTTTCATTCCCCTAAAGCACACGCGCGAGCGCGCGCGCGCGTCCATGTATGTACATGCGTTTGCGTTGGGGAGAATGAGAAGACAGACAGACAGACATAGACAGACCGACAGGCAGACAGAGACAGATTGAGAGAGACAGACAGACGAGATAGACAGACAGACAGACTGACAGACAGACAGACAGACAGAAGAAGAAGAAGAGAAGAAAGAAAGAAAGAAAGAAAGACGACGAAATAAGGAAGAGGAAGAGAACGAGAGAAGAGGAGGTGGAGAAGGAAGAAAAGGAAATGGAGGGGAAAGAAGAAAAGCAAAAAAAGGGAAAAGCAGTTGAGTCCAGCCAGCGTTGTTCATCTACCTCCATATCCGACTGCCCCGCAATCCATCTCTGTGCACATCTGGTGACATTGTCCTTATTATGCATCTCCGATGCATCGATCCGTGTCTTTTCTCTGTTTCTGTTTCAGTTTCATTCATTTTCATTTTCCACTGCCAGTTACGTTTTCTCTCTGTTTTTCTTTTTGCTTTGCTTTGCTTGCTTTGCTTTGCTTTGCGCGCGCGCGTGCGCGTGTGTGTGTGTGTGTGTGTGTGTGTGTGTGTGTGTGTGTGTGTGTGTGTGTGTGTGTGTGTGTGTGTGTGTGTGTGTGTGTGTGTGTGTGTGTGTGTATGTTCAGAAGAGAACTTAGTATCAAGAACAAGAACAAGACCATCAAATATAACATATAAGTGCACGCGCACAAGCGCGTGCGCCCACACATTCACATAACAATAGGAACAACACCCCCCCCCCCCCCCTTACGCACACCGCATTCTGCCTATAGAATATATACTAAAAATCACAGAGGCAAAACCAAGGGAAACAAATTAGTGTTCAATGTGTTTTACTTTTCTTGCGTCAGTGTTGGTTTTTTGTTAGCTGTTGTAGACAGGTTGGCAATGTGCTTGAATTATCACACTGAAAATATACACAGATTTAAGGTATCGTAGGCAGAGCAAAGAAAGGGTGAACAATTCAAAATAAGGACATTTCTTGTTGGCTCTCTCCATAGACGTCAAGCTGAAGTTTTTCTTTGTGGTGGAATTATTGATTTTTTGTAATTCTTCACTTAACAGCTGATATAGAAGTATAATACAATGATACTTTCACGGTAGATCAGACTGTTGAACTTTGGACAGTAGTACCATCAAGAGTCATAATTGAAATACCTATATGTATGCATAAAATTAAGCTTACAAATCATTTTTTGTACGACTGTGAAAATGGCATTTGTATGCTTAGGATCTGAGCTGCAGCACAGTAATTTTAAATACATTGTCAGAATATGAACCATATATCAAAATGCCAGTAGGACAAAGTTCTTCATTGCAGGGATTGTTTCTATTCCAATGGTATTTTAACGAATTTGGCGAATAAGACCAAAACCTATACAGGAAAGAACAAGTCCAGAATACTAAACAAGCACTAACTTTGCATCTGGAGTGGTGAGCTAATAGTTTGAAAGTCAGCTTTTGGGTGCCAGAAACAGCTATTCATTAGTTCAAACATCCCGAGAATTGAAAAGACTGAGTTATTCATACAAACAAGAAGCACATGCGACTGCCTAAAATCGGCTGAATATGGAACAAAAACTGTTTAATCAAGTTTGAGCCGTTGTAAAACAGACGAACGGGTAGCTTTCTCCCGTAGACCAACAATTAATAGCGTACACGTGTGTCCGGTTTGCTGAATACCCAAGTTTACAGGCAGGTATCTCCATCGGCACTAAAGCATTATTGTCTTACTGCTAATGTCTGACTGCTGCCAAAGTTTCATTCTGTATTGATTTCACAGTGATTTCAATCTCTTCGTTTGAACAGTAGCACGCACGCAGAGTGCGCGCGCCTAAAGCAAGGTGAAAGGTCAGGTATGCGAGTGTCCCAACAGCGTGTCTTTGCATGTGGCTGGCAACGTGTGCGGAGTGTGGTATGTCTGAAAACTGTCTCAACACGGCAAATGTCTCCTTCGTCTGCGGGTCGCCTAACCTTTTCTGAAGCTCCAACGTGTTAGGTTTCAGGGTGGGGCTAAATGGTATTTACGAATCTTCGTTTTGCTTGCATATACTGTTGTGAGACAGTTAGTGACGCATGCAAAGCAGAAAGTTGTGTTATACATAACTGTTTGATGTATGTAACTTTTTTTTTTTTGCACTGCGAACTCTTTGGTCTTTGATGCTTGTGTGAGTGCGGGTGTGTCTAATTGACATGTCTTCGAATACTTCTGTTCAGACTCGCCGGCACCTACACCAAGACACTCTAATCCTCACACACACACACACACTACACCCCAAACCACACACACACACACACACACACACACACACAAAACCACCACACACACACACCCGCACACACACACACGCACGCACGCACGGCACGCACGCACGCACGCACACACACACACACACACACACACTCACACACACACACACGAAACGCGCGCGCGAGCACGCGCAGAGAGAAAGAGAGGAAGACAGACAGACAGAGACAGAGAGAGACCTTTACCTCATCACCCTGATCCGCAATGTCTGATCCACCGGCCAGGTGACATCAGCCTTACCTGCTGTCTGCTGGGGCCAGGTACGTGAAGCTCTGCCAGCTTTCCGGGGTCATCTCCGCCAGCTTCTCCAGGAACAGCATCGCCCTCATCACCGCCGCCAGTAATACACCCTTCTGCCCTGGCCCCCCACCCCCACCCCCACCCCCCCACCCCCACCCCACCCCCCCTCTCTGGATCTGGGACAACAGCGCGCAAGGCAAACGCGTCCTCGTCACCCGCCGCCTAGGCTTCCAGCTCGTCAAGGTCTACTACACCGTCCTCTTCACCGCCTTCGTCGTCATGTTCGGTGTGCTGCAGCTTCATCATCTTCAAAGCCAGACGGACGCGGAGAGCCGTGAAGAGGCACAGGAAGAGGACCCAGGAGATCAGGAACGCGGAGAAGCGGAGACCGAGGAGGGGGTGGGTTGAGGAGTAACCGGGTGGGGATGACCCATGACGACAGTGGAGAAGGAGGATGGAGAACACGCTGACGGGACGA
>CM031621.1:27037658-27052658 GCA_018398815.1 Conus ventricosus
CTTTACAAAGATCCAAAGACGGCATGGAAAACATTAAAAAACTTACAAAACATTAGTGAAAATACCAACTGTGTTCATCAATTAAATGCTTCAAAATGGATTTTACATCTTGAAAAAATCGTCGGAAAAGAAGTAAATGTAGACAAAGACCAAAAGGAAAAAAGTAGATGTTGAACTGAAAAATAGACAAATCAACTATACCATGTTATCAAAGATTAATTTGCCTATATCACCTGGTGAAATTAAAAAAGCTTGCCTACATCAACAAAATAACAAATCACCAGGAAGGGATGGCATAACTAATGAGATAAATTAAAACTAGTCTTCCAATTACCATACGTATCATTACAAAAATGTTTAACCTTATTTTTAAGAGAGGAATTTATCCAGATTGGTGGAAAAAAGGTTTGAATATTCCATTATACAAGAATGGTAATCCAGGGATCCAAACAATTATCGGGGAATAACACTTACCAATACATTGGGAAAAGTGTTTTGTACGATTATCAATAATAGAGTGACGGATTACCTAGAACAAAATCAACTTTTAGTCAAAGAACAGGCAGGATTTCGAAAGAATCACAGAACAATTGATCACATTTTTATTCTAAAAAAGATTATAAATGAGGTTTTAAAAATTAAAAATGGCAGATTATATGGATGCTTTGTCGATTTTGAAAAGGCATTTGATAATGTATGGCATGAAGCAATGCTGTTAAAATTGAACAGATTAGGTATAAATGGAAACTGTTTTAATATAATTAAAGATATGTATACGAATGCTACCATTCAAACAAGATCACATGGCCTTTTGAGCAAAGAAAATTATTGTCCGTAAGGGAGTTACATCAAGGAAATGCTCTCAGCCCTACCTTATTTAATGTCTTCATAAATGACATTGTAGGGTGTATGGATTTAAAAATGATTCACCCAAATTTGATGACTTGAATGCTTGTAAGATTCCATGTTTATTATATGCAGATGATCTCATTATTGTTTCTCTTACAAAAACTGGTCTCCAACAAAAACTAAATAATTTTACATGACTATTGCCAGTGTTGGGGGGTTAAGAATAAACAGAGAAAAAACAAAAGTTGTTATATTTACAAAATCAAGCACCAAAGTACCAATCTATTTTTACTGTGGTGAAAACATAATTCAAACGACTGACGAATACAAATTTTGGGAATCATTTTCCACAAGAATGGAAGCCTATTGAAAGCACAGGAACACTTAAGTAAACAAGCGAGCAAAGCATTACATACTCTACACAGGACCTTTAGAAATACAAAATTTAATATGAATACAATAGTCAAATTATATGATGCGTTAATAACTCCAATATCAATCTACGGGGCAGAAGTATGGTTCCCCTACCAAACCAAACAAACTGACTCCTTTGAATTAAAAAAGCTATTTGATGACTGCCTGACAAGTAAATTTGCACACGAAAAAATACATATCAAATTTTGTAAACAAATTCTTGGAGTTAACAAAAAGTCAATGGTACTTCCTGTATTAGGAGAATTAGGCAGATTTCCAGTGAGTTTAAAAATAATATGTCAAACAATATCATATTGGCTACACATTCTCGATTTGTCAGAAAATTCTCTTGCCCATAAAATGTATAAATGCATGCATTTTTCAAGTGGACAAAAATGATCCTTGGTTGACATTTGTTAAAGATATATTGATTAATATAAATATGGGCCATGTTTGGACAAATCAATTTACGTTCATATACAGAGACTAAAAGTTGTAATATCAGAAAAGTTAGAAAATGAATATATTCGATATTGGAAAGAAAAGAAAAACAGCTCATCAAAACTTAATTTTTACAACACCATTGCAAAAGAATATGAAACAGAAAATTATTTAATCACTGTTACAGATCCGAGCCCCAGACAAGCGTTAACAAGACTTCGGATCAGCGCCCATGACTTAAGAATAGAAAAAGGACGATATCTGCATATGTCTAGAGATCAAAGACTTTGCAATCGTTGTAATGTATTGGAAGACGAAGTTCATTTTCTTGATCACTGTGAAAAGTTTGATGCCAACAGAAATATTTTAATGAAGGGCTTACAATGTCTTAATACTAATGCTTCAAATATTGTTCCAAGCCAGTTAATGACTATGGAGAATGCTCAGTCATTATTAGGGAAATTTGTGTATGATTGTTTTGTTCTTCTATGATAACCATATTGTGTCTCATAAACCCTGAGGTTTCATGACAATAAAATTTATTCTATTCTATTCTATTCTATACATACATAAACAAACAAACAAACAAACAAACACACATCTCAGAAAAAAACAAAGGCCAACGACTCACGTCGACGCGAAGAAGAAATAGAAGAGGAAGTTGACGCTGGAGTTGAGCACCTGAAGGAGTTCGCCTGCACTATAGGCGACGAAGATGCAGGTCCAGCTGCCCCCGCTCTCGGTGCTGTTGTACGAGAACGTGACCAACAGATGGCTGGCTACTGCTACGGGACAGGCCAAGAAGGAACAGGCGGCAATGCTCAGAACGGCCAGGGTCGTCTTTCGATGTTTCTTCTTTGACTGCAGCCTGTTTTAAAAAAAAAAGAAAAAAAAAGATTTATTTTGCTGTCCTTTTTATCATGTTCTGTTCTGCTGTGCTTGCTCTCTCTCTCTCTCTTTCTCTCTCTCTCTCTCTCTCTTCTCTTCTCTCTCTCTCTCTCTCTCTCTCTCTCTCTCTCTCTCTCTCTGCGACTGTCTGTCTGCCTGTCTGTCTCTGTCTGTCTGTCTGTCCTGTCTGTCTGTCTGTCTCTCTCTCTCTCTCTCTCTCTCTCTCTCTCTCTCTGACTGTCTGTCTGCCTGTCTGTCTCTCTGTCTCTGTCTCTGTCTCTGTCTCTCTCCCTCTCTCTCTCTCTCTCTCTCGCTCTCTCTCTCTCTCTCTCTCTCTCTCTCTCCTCTCTCTCTCTCTCTCTCTCTCTCTCTCTCTCTCTCTCTCTCTCTTGTCAATCACACACACACAGAAACACACGCGCTGAATTCGGCGGGCAACGCGGAAGAAACAACTGTGGTTCAACGGGCAGAAAGGCGATTTCCAGCAACGCCTTGTGGAGTGCACAGGGCGTCTCAAGACACAAAAGACGTCACGGTCATCCACTGCACCCCAATCTATCTCCAGCCGTCTCGACTTCGCCTTGCCACTGGACACAGATGGACTGGGGCGAGAGAGTGAGGCTGACGACGCGCAACTCTCCCTCACTATAATCCAAGTCAAGCGCAAGTCCTGACTTCAAACCTCAGACCCCACAGTATTACTATATACTGATAGGTAACGCGAGCGGGGCTGCTGCATGAGCTGTTGGAGCTGTATGGTTGAGGAGGATGTTCCAATCTCGTGCACTCTTCCCGGGTCGTCGTAGCCAAACTTGACGACGAGCTAACGGCAGGCTGAAATAGCGTTTGGACTGAGAAGCGAGTCGGTGGGAAAATTTGTGAGATGTCTGAATCCCAAATTCCAAGTAATGGCAATTGTAACGATTGTTATTGTTTGTGAAATAAATATTACACTGTCACTCGTCTTATGACATGTCTGGATCCACATTCAAAGTTACAACAATCTTATTGCTCGTCTATAAAAAATATTCCGATGTCTCATGTCATTGTGGACGTATTGTTCACATCTTTCGTTCTCGTGTTAAGGAAAGTTATCATCTGTCACTCTCTGCAGGCAGTATGCCTCGTGCTGTTTTCAAATCAGAGGCTATCAGCCTAATTCAGGTCGTCCTTTGTGGCTCGAAAACAGCAGAACGAACAAGTCAACGTGAAAGACGGCAGTCGTTTGAAAAGAGTGGGTGAGGTCGATCCACACACACACACACACACACACACACACACACACACACACACACACACACACACACACACACCACACACACTCCCCCCCCCCCCCCCCCCCCCCCCCCCACACACACACACACATAGTTTGCAAGAAGGCTGGAAACAGTCCTCTTCAACCCAAGGGATACAGCAGCTCATGTAGCTGGGCCTTCGCAGAACCGCACTAGAATCCACGTCACTCACCCTTGATGCTGGAAGGCAATCCTCAGCAGGCCGACACTGAAGACCAGCAGGACCAGGGTGGGCAGCACGAACCCCACGAGCTGCAGCACGACGGTCACGATGACGTAGGGCTGGTCGTAATCCTCACACGCCACTTCCATGGCAATCAGCAGAACGGTCAGCACGCTGCACCAGCCCCCTACACCCCCGCACGCCATCAGCACGTGGCGCCGAGTCAAAGGCTGCGACCGACGATACTTGGCCACGGCCAGCCAACGGAAGACCCCGATGACCATGGTGACGTGGATTGAGAGGGTCTGGGACAGGTAGAGCAGAGGGAGCATGTACTCCTCACGTTGGTCCGACAGCTGGCCCTGGTATAACAGTAACCCACGGACAGCGGACAGCAGGAGGAAGACGTTGTCCAGTATCCCCAGACACTGGAAGAGCAGTACCACGGCATTGTTCTTCTGGAGAGCGTGCCAGGCCCAGACAGACACCGTGTTGGCCGCCAGACCCAGCACACACACAGGCAGAATGCCAGCGACCAGCATCCATCGGTAAACCTGCAGTCCGTAGACATGAATCTCCGCAGTGTAATTACTGTCCCCATCGCCATCAACAACATGATCATAATAGATGTAATAGTAATAATAACTGTCGTTATCGGCCTGTGATATGTTGACGGTGCTGGCTTTGAAGTCCTCTCCACTTGCCATTTTCAACGGAAACACAGCGGAGCTCTGTACGAGATAGGATTGGAGCTCGCAGTTTTGTCTTTTTTTTTTTTTTTCTTTTTTTCTTCTCTTTTTCTGTCTTTTTTATTTTTGCTATCAGCTATGGGCCCAGGGCGGGTCGCTTTGACTGCTGTTCCGTTGCCAATGATGGCTACACTGCGTTCGTCAGAGGACGACTGAGAGATGTTAGTTAACAAGTGCGTTTCCGTTTTGCGTAGAGATCGTCCGCTGTGGACAGATTCAGGGCATGGCAGGAAGCGAGCGCTCGCTCTCTCTCAGTCTATGTCCGTCTGCCTGTCTGTCTGTTTCTTTCTGTCTGTCTGTCTGTCTCTGTCTCTCTCTCTCTCTCTCTCTCTCTTTCTCTCTCTCTCTCTCTCTCTCTCTCTCTCGCGCGCGCGCGCTTGTGTGTGCGTGTATGTGTGTGTGTGTGTGTGTGTGTGTGTGTGTGTGTGTGTGTGGTGGTGTGTGTGTGTGTGTGTGTGTGTGTGTGTGTTTATCTGCAGCCCATTGTGGCAGTTATAAATTATGTGCAATCTTGGAGCAATCCCTCTCTCTCTCTCTCTCTCTCTCTTCTCTCTCTCTCTCTCCTGCTTTTCAAATCATTTGCAACACAGTTCAGCCACAGTAAATTGTGAGCAATAGGGTCTACTGCTACGACTATCATCACCACTACCACTACTACTACTATTACTACTACTGCTGCTGCTGGTACTGCTGCTGTTACTACTACTACTACCACTACTACTACTATTGTTGTTGTTGCTGCTGCTGGTACTACTACTACTACTACTACTACTACTACTAACTACTACTACTACCGTTGCTGCCGCTGCTACTAGTACGACTACGTAGCTACAACTACTTTCACCACCACCACCACCACCACCAGCATCGCTGCCATCACCATCGCTAATTTTGTTGTTAATATAATGAAGAAGAGAGGAATACTTACATAGGAACTTCTGCCAAATATTTTAGGAGGTGCAGACTGACATCAAAACGTTATTATGCTCCTGATCCAAAAGGTTTTTGTTTGTTTGTTCGTTTGGTTGGCCTCATTGGGTGATGTTTTGCATGTTTGTGCTTATGTACCGCCAGACATTCTTGGTATCATTCTTTCTGCGATATTGACAACGACATCTGGTGACCAAGAAGCTTGTACTGCTGATGCTCTACTGTTTGCGCCTGAAATGTTTACTTCTGGATCTGGATCTGGATGCATACGTCGCAGGAGCCAGTCAACGGCCATAAGATCTAAACAGTAGAACATCTGTTATTTCCACAAGATTTGAAGGCCCGTGAAATTGTCACTAATGTACAGTTAAACCACACACCAGAGATGAGTAACATGTTTTGAAGATTGTATGCTTAAACAGATGTGGTAAGTTGTTAAATGTGTGTACGTCTATGTATTTTAAATAGTGTACGTCATGGTGACCGCCAAGGTCATTTCACATGTATAATTATCAGAAACTGTAAGCAGCGTGAATGACTATTTCACAGCATCCTGTGATCTCTTTGCTGTTATCCATCTCTTTTGTAAACTGTATGTAGATCAACGCAGGGATTCTGACCACTTACCTTTGAAATCTTGCATTGATTCTCTTCAAAGCAATTAAACTCAGAAATACGCGAACAAAAACACCCAGTATATTAAAATAAAAAAAAGAAAGATTCCGGTAGCAAGATAAACGTGCTGGTTTATTTACTGAAAAAAAAATTAATGGCAAATATACACTGTCACTGACTGGAAGATTTATTGCTCTTATAGACGAAGATGTTAATGCTGCTCTTGATACTTTTAATGAATGTACTATGAAACAAGCTGAAGGCATGAAAAGATACATTAGAATGATGGTAGAAGTAACACCATGACTAGTTTGATTTATATTTTAAAAAAACACACAAAAAACACTAGTATTAAATTTAAAGGTAAGAAGACTTTTGCAGATATACCGGAGACGTTGACAAAATGTAAGTGGGTGTTCAGAGAACGTTGACAAAATTAGTAAAGTGGATGGTGTTGCATGAAGAGAATGCAAAATAGAAAAGAAAAAAAATGTTTGAGAGAAAGAAGAAAGAAATAGGCCTAAATACGTCATTCAGTGTATTAGATATTGGCCTAAGATACGACGTGTGGATGGAAATAGATTGCCAGTAAAAGCTTGTGAGATGTTGATGTTGAAATGGTGGATGTACATGAATTTCAAGCATTCGAATAATATTAGTTCAGATTGCGTTTTGAATTGCAAGGTTAAATCAAGGGGTTGAAAACGTCAATGCGTTTCTGCGTGAAGTTCGCCAAAGGCTAAACTGGGATGCACATGTCAAAGAAAGTGACGGATTTTCTTCGTATAGAACGTTGAAATGATCTAGGAGCTGTGAAAGAAATCTTCTAATCGACGCTGATAGACACATCAAATGTTACCTAATAAAATTTAGATTTGACGTAACATGCAATGTAATAATCGGGTCCAGTAAAACAAGATAGCAACTAACTCTGTTACAGCCTTTCTGCAAAGATGCAAAAGTAGATGCAGTGTCTTTTTCTTTTTATTCTTATTATTATCTTATCATTTTTTCATATTTTTTTCTTTTTTCTCTTTTTAAATGTAATTAATAGCGAACCGCCAAGAAAACGTAGACAAACGAATCACAAGACAAAACACTCTTAGGTCTTCTTCAGCCAAGATACACAACACTCAGGACAATGAAAAAGAACGATACATGTGGGTGTGTGTGTGTGTGTGTGTGTGTGTGTGTGTGTGTGTGTGTGTGTGTGTGTGTGTGTTGTGTTTGTGTGTGTTGTGTGTGTGTGTGTGTGTGTGTGTGTGTGTGTGTGTGTGTGGTGAGAGAGAGAGAGAGAGAGAGAGAGTGTGTGTGTGTGTGTGTGTGGTGTTGTGTGTGTGTGTGTGTGTGTGTGTGTGTGTGTGTGTGTGTGTGTGTGTGTGTGTGTGTACGCAGACACACACGCATGCATGCAAGCAGGCACACACACACACACACACACACAAATACACATACACACACACACACTCACCGAGAGCGGGCGAGGGAGGAGGGGGGGGGGTGACGTATGTAGTGAACAGTAAGTATCTTGATGTCATAACGACATTTTCATGGAGAAGAAGCATCAGGAAAAGGGGATGGGCGAGAGGTGGACAGCCCGTAACCTGGTGACGAGTCACGGCCTGACGATGACGAACACTCCACGTCCGGGTTCCTGTAAGTTGTCGGCCCTGTGAGAATCCTGCGCGCCATTGTAGCCACACGCCACAATTGGGATTTGGCTCTGAATCACTATAAATATAAATCATTTCATCGTTTTCAGGCATAGGATATGTTTGAGCCAGGTTTTGATATCAAACAACAGATAATTAAAAGAACGAATCTCACGGACCATTTCAGTTACTTAGGTGGGATTTCCACCGATGACTTCATCATTCACAATCTTCGATTACATGACCTTCGACTTAGCTGACGTCACAGGTCCTACCTTCTCACTCACCCGTGACCCTATCTTTGCGACGGTGGTCAATCCATCAGGTTTGGGGCGAACTTGTATGTGCGCTTGCACACACACACACACACGCGCGCGCGCGCGCACTGATTGATAATTTCAATGGTTTATTATATATCAGTATTACGAAACGAATGCAATGACTGTAATACAAGGATTGACCGTATACATAAAAAAACACAATAAAATTAGTGTTGTTGATGTCAAGCTCCTCGGAATATCATCAACAACAGATGTTCCCTTTCCAAAACAGATTTATTCAACAAGAAAGCATGCACATTATAATGTTATCATGCTCCCAAAACGAGTAGAGACTCTGAAAACTAACTACCGTTGAAATCATTTATCACCATTTCATATGCTAAGAAATAGTGTTTGTATCTTTTTTTAAGTCTGTGGCGAAGGTAAGCGGAAGAGGTTACAACAATAAAGTATAGACAACTAAACCTAATCGAACAACAATCTGGCAACAACAAATAAGTATGTTATTTGAGGCGTCAAAGAAACGTGACTGGTCCAAATGTAAATCACATAATTATCTGTCGTGTATTGTGTGTATCAAATTAGCGTTACTTTACATTCTGGTTCTGGGTATCTTCAAATCTGGTTGTGTGCGCGTTGTTTGCCTCGTTCTCTTCGCTCTCTCTCTCTCTCTCTCTCGATGTTCATTACTTTGGTCTCTTCTCTATTCCTTTCAAAGAATGATTTTTGCGTTTGGTCTCTTTCTAATGTGCGCTTTCGTAATGTGGTTGTGTGTGTGGTGTGTGTTGTCGTTTGTGTGTGTTTAGTGTAGTGTGTGTGTGTGTGTGTGTGTGTGTGTGTGTGTTCGTCGGTGTGTGTGTGTGTGTGTGTGTGTGTGTGTGTGTGTGGGGTGTGTGTGTGTGTGGTGTGTGTGTGTGTGTGTGTGTGTGTGTGTAGTGCGTGGTGCGTGGTGGTTTTGGTGTGGGGGGTGTTTTGTGTGTGTGTGGGGGTGTGGTGGGTGGAGTGTGTGTGTGTGTGGGGGTGGGGTGGCGTGAGTGGGGCGTGCTGTGGGTGGGGTGGCGGGGCCAGGTGGGTTGTGTGTGGGGTGGGGGGGGCAGGGGGGCAGGTGGAGGGGGTGGGGGGGGGGGGCGGGGGGCAGATGAGGGGCGTGACTTGGGTGGGAGTATTAGGTCAGTACGGCCAGGTGAGGTTTGTGACGTGGGTGGGAGTATTAGGTCAGTAGGGCCAGGTGAGGTTTGTGACGTGGGTGGGAGTATTAGGTCAGTAGGGCCAGGTGAGGGGCGTGACGTGGGTGGGAGTATTAGGTCAGTAGGGCCAGGTGAGGGGCGTGACGTGGGTGGGAGTATTAGGTCAGTAGGCAGGTGAGGGGCGTGACGTGGGTGGGAGTATTGGGCCAGTGGGCCAGGTGAGGGGCGTGACGTTGGTGGGAGTATTGGGTCAGTAGGGCCAGGTGGGGGCGTGACGTGGGTGGGAGTATTAGGTCAGTAGGGCCAGGTGAGGGGTGTGACGTGGGTGGGAGTATTGGGCCAGTGGGCCAGGTGAGGGGCGTGACGTTGGTGGGAGTATTGGGTCAGTAGGGCCAGGTGAGGGGCGTGACGTGGGTGGGAGTATTAGGTCAGTAGGGCCAGGTGAGGGGCGTGACGTGGGTGGGAGTATTAGGTAGTATAGGGCCAGGTGAGGTTTGTGACGTGGGTGGGAGTATTAGGTCAGTAGGGCCAGGTGAGGTGAGGGGTCGTGACATGGGTGGGAGTACAAGGTCGGTAGGGTCAGGTGAGGTGAGGGGCGTGACGTGGGTGGGAGTATTAGGTCAGTAGGGCCAGGTGAGGGGCGTGACGTGGGTGGAAGTATTAGGTCAGTAGGGCCAGGTGATGGGCGTGACGCGGGTGGGAGTATTAGGTCAGTAGGACCAGGTGAGCGGCGTGACGTGGGTGGGAGTATTAGGTCAGTAGGGCCAGGTGAGGGTGTGGACGTGGGTGGGAGTCTTAGGTCAGTAGGGCCAGGTGAGGGGCGTGACGTGGGTGGGAATATTAGGTCAGTAGGCCAGGTGAGGGGCGTGACGTGGGTGGGAGTATTAGGTCAGTAGGGCCAGGTGAGGGGGAGTGACGTGGGTGGGAGTATTGGGCCAGTAGGGCCAGGTGAGGGGCGTGACGTGGGTGGGAGTATTAGGTCAGTAGGGCCAGGTGAGGGGCGTGACGTGGGTGGGAGTATTAGGTCAGTAGGGCCAGGTGAGGTTTGTGACGTGGGTGGGAGTATTAGGTCAGTAGGGCCAGGTGAGGTTTGTGACGTGGGTGGGAGTATTAGGTCAGTAGGACCAGGTGAGGGGCGTGACGTGGGTGGGAGTATTAGGTCAGTAGGGCCAGGTGAGGGGTGTGACGTGGGTGGGAGTATTAGGTCAGTAGGGCCAGGTGAGGGGCGTGTGACGTGGATGGGAGTATTAGGTCAGTAGGGCCAGGTGAGGTTTGTGACGTGGGTGGGATATTAGGTCAGTAGGGCCAGGTGAGGTGAGGGCGTGACATGGGTGGGAGTATTAGGTCGGTAGGGTCAGGTGAGGTGAGGGGCGTGACGTGGGTGGGAGTATTAGGTAGTAGGGCCAGGTGAGGGGCGTGACGTGGGTGGAAGTATTAGGTCAGTAGGGCCAGGTGATGGGCGTGACGCGGGTGGGAGTATTAGGTCAGTAGGACCAGGTGAGCTAGGGGCGTGACGTGGGTGGGAGTATTGGGTCAGTAGGGCCAGGTGAGGGGCGTGACGTGGGTGGGAGTATTAGGTCAGTAGGGCCAGGTGAGGGGCGTGACGTGGGTGGGAATATTAGGTCAGTAGGGCCAGGTGAGGGGCGTGACATGGGTGGGAGTATTTGGTCAGTAGGGCCAGGTGAGGGGCGTGACGTGGGGTGGGAGTATTAGGTCAGTAGGGCCAGGTGAGGGGCCTGACGTGGGTGGGAGTATTGGGTCAGTAGGGCCAGGTGAGGGGCGTGACGTGGGTGGGAGTATTAGGTCAGTAGGGCCAGGTGAAGGGCGTGACGTGGGGGGGGGGGGGGTTTACTGGGCGGAAAGGGCGCAGATCAAGAGTATCACGCTGTGGGCGAATTGGGCAGAGGGAGTGGTTCAAGGGCGTGACATGGGTGAGCGTAATAGGCCAAGGGGGGAGGGGGGGGGGCGGATGAAGGGCATGATTTGGGTGGGAGTATCAGGGAAGAGGGGGCGCAGATGAAGCACGTGACCTAAGTGGACGTTTTCGGGCAGAGGGGGCGTGGATGAAGGGCATTGATATTATGGTGGGCGTATTCGGGAAGAGGGGGCTCGGATAAAAGGCGTGACGTGGGTGGGAGTATTGGGTCAGTAGGGCCAGGTGAGGGGCGTGACGTGGGTGGGCGTATTGGGTCAGTAGGGCCAGGTGAGGGGCGTGACGTGGATGGGAGTATTAGGTCAGTAGGGCCAGGTGAGGTTTGTGACGTGGGTGGGAGTATTAGGTCAGTAGGGCCAGGTGAGGTTTGTGACGTGGGTGGGAGTATTAGGTCAGTAGGGCCAGGTGAGGGGCGTGACGTGGGTGGGAGTATTAGGTCAGTAGGGCCAGGTGAGGGGCGTGACGTGGGTGGGAGTATTAGGTCAGTAGGGCCAGGTGAGGGCGTGACGTGGGTGAGAGTATTGGGCCAGTGGGCCAGGTGAGGGGCGTGACGTGGGTGGGAGTATTGGGTCAGTAGGGCCAGGTGAGGGGCGTGACGTGGGTGGGAGTATTAGGTCAGTAGGGCCAGGTGAGGGGTGTGATGTGGGTGGGAGTATTGGGCCAGTGGGCCAGGTGAGGGGCGTGACGTTGGTGGGAGTATTGGGTCAGTAGGGCCAGGTGAGGGGCGTGACGTGGGTGGGAGTATTAGGTCAGTAGGGCCAGGTGGGGGGCGTGACGTGGGTGGGAGTATTAGGTCAGTAGGGCCAGGTGAGGTTTGTGACGTGGGTGGGAGTATTAGGTCAGTAGGGCCAGGTGAGGTGAGGGTCGTGACATGGGTGGGAGTATAAGGTCGGTAGGGTCAGGTGACTTGAGGGGCGTGACGTGGGTGGGAGTATTAGGTCAGTAGGGCCAGGTGAGGGGCGTGACGTGGGTGGAAGTATTAGGTCAGTAGGGCCAGGTGATGGGCGTGACGCGGGTGGGAGTATTAGGTCAGTAGGACCAGGTGAGGGGCGTGACGTGGGTGGGAGTATTAGGTCAGTAGGGCCAGGTGAGGGGTGTGACGTGGGTGGGAGTCTTAGGTCAGTAGGGCCAGGTCAGGGGCGTGACGTGGGTGGGAATATTAGGTCAGTAGGCCCAGGTGAGGGGCGTGACGTGGGTGGGAGTATTAGGTCAGTAGGGCCAGGTGAGGGGAGTGACGTGGGTGGGAGTATTGGGCCAGTAGGGCAGGTGAGGGGCGTGACGTGGGTGGGAGTATTGGGTCAGTAGGGCCAGGTGAGGGGCGTGACGTGGGTGGGAGTATTAGGTCAGTAGGGCAGGTGAGGTTTGTGACGTGGGTGGGAGTATTAGGTCAGTAGGGCCAGGTGAGGTTTGTGACGTGGGTGGGACTATTAGGTCAGTAGGACCAGGTGAGGGGCGTGGACGTGGGTGGGAGTATTAGGTCAGTAGGGCCAGGTGAGGGGTGTGACGTGGGTGGGAGTATTAGGTCAGTAGGGCCAGGTGAGGGGGGTGACGTGGATGGGAGTATTAGGTCAGTAGGGCCAGGTGAGGTTTGTGACGTGGGTGGGAGTATTAGGTCAGTAGGGCCAGGTGAGGTGAGGGGCGTGACATGGGTGGGAGTATTAGGTCGGTAGGGTCAGGTGAGGTGAGGGGCGTGACGTGGGTGGGAGTATTAGGTAGTAGGGCCAGGTGAGGGGCGTGACGTGGGTGGAAGTATTAGGTCAGTAGGGCCAGGTGATGGGCGTGACGCGGGTGGGAGTATTAGGTCAGTAGGACCAGGTGAGCTAGGGGCGTGACGTGGGTGGGAGTGTTGGGTCAGTAGGGCCAGGTGAGGGGCGTGACGTGGGTGGGAGTATTAGGTCAGTAGGGCCAGGTGAGGGGCGTGACGTGGGTGGGAATATTAGGTCAGTAGGGCCAGGTGAGGGGCGTGACATGGGTGGGAGTATTTGGTCAGTAGGGCCAGGTGAGGGGCGTGACGTGGGTGGGAGTATTAGGTCAGCAGGGCCAGGTGAGGGGCCTGACGTGGGTGGGAGTATTGGGTCAGTAGGGCCAGGTGAGGGGCGTGACGTGGGTGGGAGTATTAGGTCAGTAGGGCCAGGTGAAGGGCGTGACGTGGGGGGGGGGGGGGGTTTACTGGGCGGAAAGGGCGCAGATCAAGAGTATCACGCTGTGGGCGAATTGGGCAGAGGGAGTGGTTCAAGGGCGTGACATGGGTGAGCGTAATAGGCCAAGGGGGGAGGGGGGGGCGGATGAAGGGCATGATTTGGGTGGGAGTATCAGGGAAGAGGGGGCGCAGATGAAGCACGTGACCTAAGTGGACGTTTTCGGGCAGAGGGGGCGTGGATGAAGGGCATGATATTATGGTGGGCGTATTCGGGAAGAGGGGGCTCGGATAAAAGGCGTGACGTGGGTGGGTTTATTGGGACAGATGGGGCGTAGGCGGAGGGCGTCACGTGGGTGAGGCGTATTAGAGCAGAGTGGGCGCAGATGAGTGGCATCACATGGTGGGTTTATTGGGGCAGAGGGGGTGCGGATGAGTGGCATCACATGGTGGGTTTATTGGGGCAGAGGGGGTGCGGATGAGTGGCATCACATGGTGGGTTTATTGGGGCAGAGGGGGTGCGGATGAGTGGCATCACATGGTGGGTTTATTGGGGCAGAGGGGGTGCGGATGAGTGGCATCACATGGTGGGTTTATTGGGGCAGAGGGGGTGCGGATGAAGAGCATGACGTCGGTTTATCGTGTCTGGGCACAGAGTGTGTGAATGAAAGACGTGACATGGTGGGCGTATGGAGACAGAGGGGGCGGATGAAGGGCGTCATGTGGGTGTCTTCTGGGGACAGAGGGGTCGCGGATGAAGAGCTTGACATGGTGGGTATACTGTGGTAGAGAGATGCAGATCCAAGATGAACATGGTGGACATTTATGAGGCAGAGGGGCGCAGATGCAGGATGTAACATGGGTTGGAGAGGTCGATTGACACAGATGCAGGGCGTGACACGGCTGTGTGAACTGGATGGAGGGGGGGGGGAAAAAACGGTCGCAGTGTCAGAAATAGATGGTGTAAGGAAGGTGCGGGGAGGAAACCATGGATGCACATGAGTGGGCGCAGTGGGTTGGAGGTAGTGTGTATGCAGGGCGTGATGTTGGTGGATATACGGTGAGTGTGTGTGGGAGTGGGGGGGGGGGGAGCACGATGCATAAAGTGACATGGACGGGCACACAGAGTAGGGAGGGGGGGGGGGAGGGAGGAGAGGCACGTACAGAGGGCGCGAAATGTATGAGCATACGTGGTTCAGAGAAGGGCTGTAAGTAGGATGAAATGTATGGGCATACGTGGGGCAGAGAAGGGCTGTAAGTAGGATGAAATGTATGGCCATACGTGGTTCAGAGAAGGGCTGTAAGTAGGATGAAATGTATGGGCATACGTGGGGCAGAGAAGGGCTGTAAGTAGGATGAAATGTATGGGCATACGTGGGGCAGAGAAGGGCTGTAAGAAGGATGGATATGCAGAGTAGGAGATGTCGTAGTTGACAACTCGAAACGTACTTGAGAACCAGCCCTGA
>CM031621.1:27057658-27090158 GCA_018398815.1 Conus ventricosus
TCCGGCGGAGATTCGAACCCGCTACCCAGGATCACCAAGATTACGAGTTCGGCGTTTTACCACTGAGCTATTCCGGCCCTCTCTCTGTTCTGAAAAGTTGTTAATCCATCAGTCGTCTTGTTTTGTTTTGTTTTGTTTTGTTTTGTTTTGTTTGTTTTCTACCCATTCGCCCCACTCCTCAACAGTCTGCCGTGAGAATTGTCTTATCAAGGCCAAATTATCTTGTTGCATAGCCATTACGACGTAATGTTTTTTCTTCTGATATGAACAGATTTTCTTCTGGTCCTACATACTAGTTGAAGGCTAGGCAGGGGCACTTTGCTCATTGCTGATGTGATAAGTAGTAATGTTTAGTAACTTGATGTGCGTCAGTCAGTCCCTCCGGTACGTCAGTCATAATTCTCTCTGGTTAAATGTTGGCCAGTGGACCATACTAAGACCTATTGTCTGCAGTGAAAAGAAGGGAAATGAGATAGCATGGTCATGTATCAAAAGAAGGAAATGAAATGGTGTGGTCATGTATCAAAAGAATAAAAATGAAATGGTATGGTCATGTAACAAAAGAAGGAAATGAGATGGTGTGGTCATGTAACAAAAGAAGGAAATGAGATGGTGTGGTCATGTAAGAAAAGAAGGAAATGAGATGGTATGGTCATATATCAAAAGAATAAAAATGAAATGGTATGGTCATGTATCAAAAGAAGGAAATGAGATGGTGTGGTCATGTATCAAAAGAAGGAAAATGAAATGGTATGGTCATGTATCGAAAGAAGGAAATGAGATGGTGTAGTCATGTATCGAAAGAAGGAAATGAGATGGTGTGGTCATGTATCAAAAGAAGGAAGTGAGATGGTATGGTCATGTATCAAAGAAGGAAATGAGATGGTGTGGTCATGTATCAAAAGAAGGAAAATGAAATGGTATGGTCATGTATCAAAAGAAGGAAATGGAGATGGTATGTCATGTAACAAAAGAAGGAAAATGAGATGGTATGGCCATGTATCGAGATAAACAGGACTTGCCAAGCCATTCTACAAGGAGGAGGCAGAGGCAGAGGCAGAGGGACACGGAGAAAGAGATGCTGCTGCAAGAATGACATTTGATGTTGTCACATGATTTCCTATATTTTTTCTGAGAAAGTGTCTCTTTCAGGGGTGCTTCTGTTCTTGGGTGTTTTTGTGTTTTGTTTTGTTTTGTTGTTGTTGTTTTTTTTCCTCAATTCAACGTTGATGTAAGTGATTGGAGAGAGTCGCTGTTTGCAACACTAACGCAATTTTTCGCTGCAGAAGAACGACTAAACGCGTGCATGCTTGCGCGGGCGCACGTGCGCGCGCGCCTCTGTGTGTGTGTGTGTGTGTGTGTGTGTGTGTGTGGTGTGTGTGTGTTGTAAGCATTATGTAAACAACATTAAGAAAAACTTTCTGTTAAAAATGTTTCATTAAGAAAAAAACGTCGACGGCTGCTGGCGAGAAATTGCACCGCATGAAACCACTTATTCGAACTGCGACTGTTTTATGAGAATATCGTCATTGACCCAGCTACTATTAATATAATGAACGCAGCTGTGTGGTACGAAGTCACTCACACTTTGTCAAACGCTGGAACCAATGAGCAAGGAAGCTGCTATTCGTAATTATGAGGGGATGGCATCCACAAAACAAAAAACTAAAATCAAGCGAACACGGCTTACGGTTCGTTTGTATTGTCATTGCTGATTCATGTGCTGGGCAAGATTGCTGATTTCACATAACCAGCGACCGATTTCGAAGACTTCGCCTCAGTTCCACAAAACAAGACAGTGTCTCACACTCTTACATACCTTCGGTCATTGTTGCTCTATTCACAGAACAGCAGTCATTTTCCCATTATGTGAAATCGGCAAAACCTTTGCCTGTTATGTGAGCTGGATAATTTCACGGATTTGAACCGGCATGGTGTGTGTGTGTGTGTGTGTGTGTGTGTGTGTGTGTGTGTGTGTGTGTGTGTGTGTGTGTGTGCGCGCGCGCGCGCCCGCGTGCGTGCGTGTGTGCGAGAGAGAAATCCGTTTGATGCAAAGTGGGAAAGCTCTTCTTTGCAGACCAACGCAACGAAGTGGATATGACTTCATGTTTATTTTCGGAGATCAGTCATGTCCAATTCCTCGGGTTGTTTCTGTGTGCTGTCGTAAAAGCGACACTGGAAAATACACCAGCTCCGGTTGAGAAAAAAAAGAAGAAAGAAAGAAAGAAGAGAAGACAGAAAGAAAGAAAAAACAGAAGCACATAACGCATGTCTTTCCATTCTGCATATATTAAAGCTATCGACTCTTAGTTTATGGGTCAAGCAAAGAGATTCAGAGTCGAAATATTTGAGTTGACGCGCTCGCCAGGAGAATAATCGGCGTATTAACTGTATGCATCACACGAGCACCGTTCTTCCACTACCATATTTTGGCATTTTCTGTCTGTGATTGCACCGTTTGGCTAGCTGACTGATGGGAGAAAATTACCTTGGCAGGGTCACTCTCGCTGAACGCGCACTCTAACACAAATTACCTCCCTTGCAGATTCTCGCACGCCGTATATTAAGAAAAAAAACATTCAGGACATTCCTGATCTCCGCTGTTTGAATAGTACTCTTTGCTTCAATCAGACTCGAACTCGGACTCCATCCCGTCTTCTGCCGGGTGTGGATCAGTATCCGAATGTAGTTCACATCTGTCAATATGTTTCCAGTATTATCATCAGTATATCAAAGCTGTGTTACCTTGTTGAATACTTACCATTCCAGCGACAGTTAAGTGGTAGGTGCAGGTTTCTGTACATATTTTGTTAATAGATAGGTAGACAGACAGACGGACGGATAGATAAATAGACACACACACGCGCGTGCGCGCGCACGCACACACACACACACACACACACACACACACACACACATACATAGAGAGAGAAAGAGAATGTGTGCACATGCATGAATGCACGCATGCGTGTGCGTGTACGTTTATTTGTGTGTGTGTGTGTGTGTGTGTGTGTGTGTGTGTGTGTTGTGTGTGTGTGTGTGTGTGTGAGAGTGTGTGTGTGTGTGTGTGTGTGAAGTGGTGAATTTGTTTCGCTTCAGGGATAGATCAGGGAACAGGAAGGAAACCCAGTAAGATTGTCTCCGCTCAGCTTGGTTTCCTCAGTGACCACATGAAGTCAGCTTGCGGAAGGGAACACACGCTGGTCCTAAACGTCGTGGTCTGGGACGGTAGAATACTTGTCCAACTCCCGATCCTAACCACTCTGTCAAAGAATGATCTGGGGCCGGGCGTCAACTCCGACCGTGCAGGACATAAATATCACGTTAGGTTTATGTTGAGCTTAAGGTTTGGTTGCAATTGTTGAAGAGAGAGAGAGAGAGTGAGAGTGAGAGACAGACAGACGGACGGACGGACAGACACTCACACGCACAGACAGACTTACAGACAGGTATAGAAGAAGAACTAGAGAGAGAGAGAGAGAGAGGAGAGAGAGAGAGAGAGAGTGAGACAGACAGACAGACAGTCAGACAGACAGACAGACAGGCAAACAGACTGACAGACTGGAGGAGAGCTGGGTGAGTAGTGTAAAATTTACCAAATAAAGGCCGAAAAATATTTATCAAGGATGGGGTGAAAAGAAAGTGAAGGTTAAAAATAATGCACACACACACACACACACACACACACACACACACTCACACACACACACACACACAATACACACATGCACGCGCGCGCGCACACACGCGCGCACGAACGAACGAACGAACGAACGCACGAACGAACGAACGCACGCACGCACGACGAAAAACACACACACACACACACACACACACACACACACACACACACACCACACCTGTGGTCGTCAAAGTATTCAACAGCTCTGTTTTATTTAGTTGTAGCTGGTCGTTGTCCTTTATTTAAAAACATTACTATATTGTACATGAAGGCGTTTTCTTTCTGTACTTTAATGTGTGCTGTTGTTTAACAGGTTGACGTACATCTTGTCAAAGATTTCTTTTATAAAAATAAAAATTTCAGAAGGGGCGGAGGGGGGTGGGGGTGGCGGAGAAAACGAACACAGGTAAAGTAAAGATAAGGTTCCAATCCTAACGCCTTAAGGCCGCAGGCGCAGCAGCGAACTGTCAGATGTTGACCATCTTTGAAGAAGAGCATGAGGGAAGGTAGAGTTCCTCCCTATCTTTCCGCCTCGCTTCACCTTCCCTGAAGTGAATCATGTACCCATTTCGGCTACAGCCGAGTGGAAGGAGGTTCCACAGCTCAACAACAACAACAACAACAACAATCAAAAAATCTTATCCCGTGAGGGCTTCGAACTCAAGACGGTCAGTTCTGCAGGTAATTACTATAACCGCTTGACAACGGTTCCCTCCTTTAAAACGTAAGTGAAAGGCACACAGTTTCAGTTCCTCAGGGAGACGCCTATGTGGCAGAGTAGTCTGGCTTTATATACTTGTGTGTGTGTGTGTGTGTGTGTGTGTGTGTGTGGTTGAGTGTGTGTTGGTGTGTGTGTGTGTGGTGTGTGTGTGTGTGTGTGTGGTGTGTGTGTGTGTGTGTGTGTGTGTGTGTGTGTGTGTGTGTGTGTGAGTTAAAATGCCAAGACTGCAATCAAAACTAAGGTAAGCGGTAAAATTAAACACTTTAAAAAAAATATGTCGTCAATACCAACCATGCCCAAGTCAGATAAAATAAAAATCATTGACTTAAAGACAATGATAATCATGTCAGACAAAGTCTTAATGGAAAAAATTTACATACACATATACATATGTGTGTGTGTGTGTTGTGTGGTGTGTGTGTGTGTGTGTGTGTGTGTGTGCGTGCGTGCGTGCGTGCGTGCGTGCGTGCGTGCGTGCGTGCGTGCGTGTGTGTGGGTGGGTGTGGGTGTGGGTGTGATACGTGGACACAACTTGTTAACACTGTTATGTATAAGATTGCCAACAGATACAAACATTTCACATTACTGACTGATTTCGTCTGTACATAGATAAAATTGAATGCAGATATAATCACCAACAAACATTTTTTTTACGACGGAATATCACACACACACACACACCCCACACACACACACACACACACACACACACACACACACAGGTGCGCGCTCTCGCGGGCGATAACACGTATATACATATTTTACGTCAAAATTTATATAATATTTTCAATACAATACATTACAAGCCATACATGCATAAACGTATAATACATATAGAACATACATGTCGCTGGTTATAACGTTATAACTGTAATAACGTTGAAGGAAAATATCATTAATGTACCACGTAAATTAAGTTATCTACTGATCCATGATCAAATCTCATGGAATCAGTCCAGGCACGTCTTGATGGTATTCTTTTCCCTTACGTATAGGCAGTCTTCGCCCACCCCCCTTCTCTCTCTCTCTCTCTCTCTCTCTCTCTCTCTCTCTCTCTCTCTCTCTCTCTCTCTCTCTCTCTCTCTCTCTCTCCCCTTCCCACCCAGGCCCTTGTTACCCACGTTATAAAGTAAAGTATTGGAGCAAACAAACCAGCAAAAAAAACATGTTTTAACATATATGGCGTTCATTTGGAAATCCTGCATTTTAATATACATGCAAATAATCAGGTATCGACATTTACACGACAGAATGAACAAATGAGATTTTATGTATCATTATTACGGATGTCCGAAGCCTTGCTATTGGTTGCATGTCATTCTCAGCTATTCAATCGCAGAACAACACAGTCATGTGATACAGTAAGCCAGCACAGTGGCTCAACTATTTGCATTGATTTGTGATCCGCACCGACATGAGGAGCTCTTGAGCAAAAATTTTTAAAAAATCAAAACCAAATCCACGATTTAATCAGAATACCCATCCATCTGCACTCTAAATACACACACACACACACACACACACACACACACACACACACAACGAGAGATGCTATCGGGCAAACATATGCGGCACAGCCCACATCTCCTGTTGCGACCAAACTGTGCACTATAAGCCTTTTCTCTTTGACTTCCATAGATTTACTTATATGAATGTAGTCACACTTCGTTTTGGAAAGCTGCAACAACAAAAAATGCTCAGCGAAATGGCGTGTTGGGGGGGGGGGGGGGGGGTGGTGGAGGGGATGGGGGGAATAGGGAGGGGGTACATTCAGGGAGTCCAGTGATGTTGGTCCAATCTTTCCCAGGTGAAAGTCAGGGGCCAGATGAATGCTGAGCTGGAAGCACACCTAGAACCTGACAACTTTGCATTAGAATTATCTGCAAAGTGAGGCGACTGCAGGGGGAGGTCTGAAGAAATCTTGAAAACTGTATGTAATCAATCCGCTAAACATGATCAAACGAATGAGCCGGAATAGCTCAGTTGATAGAGTGCCGGACTCGTAATCCAAGGGTTGCGTGATCGAATCTCCGCCGGGCCGTTTCGGTACAGCGGGATTTTTCCCTCGGAGTTAACATTAGTTCCGACTCCATTTCTCATACAGTCCTTCGAATGAGACTATAAACCGAGGTTCCGTGTGTGAACGCACACACGTAAAATCCCATCACCAACTTTCGGAAGAGAAGGCCAGTTCGGCCGATGGTATGGATGACACGTTACACATAGCATGCACCTTCCCCGTAGATGGAGTATGGCTGCCTTAATGGCGGGATAAAAATCGGTCATACACACAAAACTCCACTCCCTTTGTTGGGTAGATGGGATTAATACTTGCCTGTCCATATAGGGAGTGTCTGCAGGAGTATCAGCCTGCATACGCAGAAGAAGAAGAAGAAGAAGAAGATCAAAGGAATTACAAGACAAACCACGACAGGTTTTGACCTCTTAGGTCTTCTTCAGGCAAGATAAACAACAGCCAGGACAACGAAAACGAAAACAGATTTTCATTCAACGCCCATCTTGCGCCGAATATGACAAGACAAGTGACTGCTCGTTCTTCATTTTCGTTGTCCTGAGTGTTGTTTATCTTGCCTGAAGAAGACTTGAGTAGATCGAAACGCGTCATGTTTTGTCTTGTTCTTTTTTTTTTCTTTCTTTCTGCGTACGCAGGCTGATACTCCTGCAGACACTCCCTGTATAGCCAGGCAGTGGAGTTTTGTGTGTATGACCCTTTTTTATCCCGCCATTAAGGCAGCCGGCCATACTCCATCTTCGGGGAAGGTGCATGCATTGCGTCACGTGTCATCCATACCAACGGCCAAACTGGCCTTCTCTTCCGAAAGTTGGTGATGGGATTTTACGTGTGTGCAAGATGTTATGCGTGCGTTCACACACGGAACCTCGGTTTATAGTCTCATTCGAAGGACTATATGGGGAATGGAGTCAGAACCAATGTTAACTCCGAGGGAAAAATCCCCCTATACCGAAATTCGAACCCGCAACCCCAGGATCACGAGTCCGGCGCTCTACCAACTGAGCTATCCGGCCCCTGTTTTGTCTTGTGATTCGTTTGTTCATGTTTGGCGGATTTATTATATAAACTTTTAAAGATTTGTTTTACAAGTCAGTGACGACATGGGCGTCTGAATCATCTGCTGATGACAAAGCTGATAGGCTCAAATCATTATCTAGAGAAAGGATTAGTATGTTTCTCCCTAGCTCATTGGGGTTGCGCTGAGCACACTGATGGCATTGACCTCTTCCTGTCGCTCTCTCTCTCTCTCTCTCTCTCTCTCTCTCTCTCTCTCTCTCTCTCTCTTCTCTCTCTCTGTCTGCCTCCTGTTCACGCGGATGGCTATCTGATCAGCCCACTTCACAGGTGACAGTGTCAAAGTTTCCCGTTTGAAGCACATGCTTGGTGGTTCAACCGCGGGGGCAGAAACCTACGTTCAGGCAGTAGGTTGCCCCCACTGAATAGCGGGCAACAGGAAACTGCTCTCTCTCTCTCTCTCTCTCTCCTCTCCTCTCTCTCTCTCTCTCTCTCATCTCATAATACCTACTGTCTTGTTGTAGGGCTTTCCTGTGTCTCCTTTGTAGTCTCCTTTTTTCACTATAAGGATAGCCTTCTTGGGGAAAAGGGCAGTTCATGAGACGAGCTGTACTCCATCTTTACTACATCTCTCTCTCTCTCTCTCTCTCTCTCTCTCTCTCTATTCTCTCTCTCTCTCTCTCTCTCTCTCTCTCTCCTCTCTCTCTCTTTTTCTTGTTCCTCCCTTTCCTTCTATCCTTCTTCGCGCACTTCTGGTATTATCCTCACATACTCAAGTCCGACTTTCGGTCAAGGATGGTTTCCGGAAGATGTCCGGATCTATCTCTCTTCCTTCCTTTTTTTTTCTTTTATCTTTTTGTTACATACAGAGAGGAAGTGTCACTACACCAAACATGAATACAGAGATAAACCCTGACGCTCTGTATCAAACGCCCAAACAGTAAAGTTAGCTAGAGAATGTCCGTTAGTAAGCAAAACAACATACAGATTTGCATGGTGTGTGAGAGTTGTAATTTAAAAAAAAATAATTTGAAAAAAAAAGTGTGGAAAAAAGAAGAGGATGGAGGCCCTACAAACAAAAATGTCAACAACAACAAAATTCCGAGTTGGACGAAAAACAAAGAAACTGGTAATATATGATTATATGAGAGGGCGACCCAGACGACTGAACACGAAGAGGTCAGACACCAGCGCGAGCGAACGTGACTCCAGCAAAAAGGCGCACAATAGGGAAACGAAGGGGCGCGCGCTGTGTCTCTCCCAATCTACGTCTCTGCCGGACTCTCCTGTCGTTATCGGCTTCGCACGACTTCCGGTCCACATCACCGCCACAGTGACTGTCAGTGGCAGACAGTTCTCCGTGTCATCCATGACGCTCTTCCGTCTTCTACCCTGAACCCACTCATCGCTAAGTCTCCAGTTTCCTGATGCTGTGGGGATGTCAAGATGAGTTGTAATATGAATGAGGGCCTAACTAACTGTCAGCCAAGTAAACGGCTCTCAACGGATTTGGGTGTGACAGCAGCTGGTGTTTACGAGCCTTGGGCGAAAGGAATGTTCATCTTGCCTTCTGTCTATCTCTGTCTGAAAATTCTACGCTCGTACTTTCTTTTCTGTCGATTTCTTTGACTTTACTCTATGTTGTATCTTCCTTTATTGTCGTCCACTGATTTTTTTTTTTCCTTTTTTTTTCTAAAGTTGTATGACTCGTTCTCACCTGTTTTAATTTGGGAAAAAAAAGTGCCTAAACATTTTCTTCTTCTTGTTCTTGTGTTCTTGTGCGCGCGCGCGTGTGTGTATGTGTGTGTGTGTGTGTGTGGTGTGTGTGTGTGTGTGTGTGTGTGTGTGTGTGTTATACAATGATGTGTTCCCTTGGGACAGAATAAATAATGAAACAGTTTAAGAATACACGCATAGAAGTTGATCACCAGAAGTTCACTGCGCTGATACCTTTTTTCTGTCTGATCTCAGCAGCCCCCTCTTCCGCCCCTCCCCCCCCCCCCCCCCACCCCACCCAGCCGTGCACACACACACGCATCCCCTTTTCCTTCCCCACACCTCCTCCATGCCATTTTTTCCACTCCTTTACACAGCCACATCCGTCTACATCCTGTTGCAGACCAAGCACTTGCAGTCTACAAAGAGAGCAAATCAATCAGAACCAAGCCATAAGCCAACCCACCGGAGGAGACACTGCAGCGTTGCCAAAGTCATTTTGATGGTGTTCTGTGGTGCCGGTTCTGATCCAAACCTACGAAATACACGACGTACTAAAAAAAATGAAATAAAAAAAAAATATATAAAACCTCACTAGCAACAAAGAACTGCTCAGTTGCGGAGCGTCCATCTCCATCTCACACCAGTCCCCCATGAACTTGCTGTAGCTGAAACTTCAATATGAGCTTATCACCGGTATGGGTAAGGGGGGAAAGTTCAAAGCTAAGGTGACCAACAAGCAAGACACTGAAGACCTCCTCTGCGCTCCCTTGTAAACAGCATATCTTGGCATCAATCAGAGATACAGACACCTGTCGTGTTGGTCAGGAAGTTTGAGCAACACTGCCCGAGACACAGCCATGGAAATGAGTGAAACTCAGCACTCTGGTTCCTCAACTATGAGTAGGCACCGGTCAGGGTCGAAGAATCCCAGAAATAAATGCCTACGACAGAATCGAACCCACGACCGCACAGCGTATGAATCCGCGATGCTAGCCGTTGCACCGCTGTGGCTGATATTTGTACTGTTATATAAGATTATTATCATTGTTGTTGTGGCTCTCTCTTACATCACTATCCTCTGACTGAATGAAATTGCCGAATGGCACCATTATAGTAGCATGGATATCCATTTTCTTTGTACTTGTGGTTTAGCGCACCATCGCTTGTCAGAGCTATGTGATCAAGAAAAAGACTGAAGCGTTAAGTCGGAACGAAGCCAATAGATGCAATGCATTTACTATTGTTCGTTTGTTTGTTTTTAATACTACTGCTGTTATTGCTATTGTTACTGCTGCAACTACTACTACTACTTCTACTACTACTACTACTACTACACTACTACTACTGCCGCTGCTGCTCTGCTGCGCTGCTGCTGCTGTCTTCTTCCCACCTCCTCTTCAGACTCCTTCCCCTCCTCTTATTACTTCTGTTACTCCTACTACTATCACCACTACTATCCACATCTACTGCTACTACTACCACTACCACCACCACCACTGCTACTACAATCATAACGTTTCAATATTGAACGATGCATTTGCGGGGAACCTCGGCTGCTCCGATGTTGTGGTTGTGTTAGGAAATCCTTACACCTAAGTCGCAGTTTCCTTCGTTTCTTCCACCGCGTCTTCGCTGAGGTCTCCAGAGGAGTCTTTGATTCGTTCATGTCGTCCTTGTGCTGACGATGGCTGGAGTGGGTGTTCTCCGCGGTGTCTGTGCTTTCCATCTGGGAGGTGGGCGAAAAGTCCTGCCGCTTTCCCAGCCGGGCCAAGCAGCGACCCACCGTCATTTTGAGGAAGTGTCGGAACCTGAAGACAATGACACACGACACGATAGAGAATCAAAAAAAGAGGGGTCAATAAGGAACTTGAAAGTGCAGAAATGCCATAGGGAATCCGAAGCAGTCTGCATTCAATAAGAAAGCTGAGCATATAGAAATGTCATTGGGGATCAGAAGCAGTCAATTAAGAAGCTGAAGATATAGAAATGTCATGGGAAATCAGAAGCAGTCAGCAGTCAATGAGGAATTTGACGACAATAGAAATACCGTGAGGATTCAGGAGTCAATATGGAATATGAACGTAGAGACACACCAAAGGGAACAAGATGGAGTCACTAAAGAAAATGAGCGTAGAGAACTACCATGGGGAATTAGAAGGAAGAATCAATAAGGAATATGAACATAGAGAAATATCATGGCATTTCTCTATGTCCTGGTTTCGTAATAAATCCTTGTATCATGGGGAAACAGGAGTCAATAAGGAATATGAACGTAGATAAATACCATGGGGAATTAAGAGGAATATGTAAGGAGTATGAACATAGAGAAATACCATGGGGAATTAGGAGTCAATAAGGGATAGGAACATTGGGAAATACCATGGGCAATTAGAAGTCAACATTGAACACGAAATTACAGAAATAAGGTGGGGAATTACAAGGAGTCAATAAGAAAGGTGAACAAACAGAAATTCTATGAGTCATGAGTGAGCAAGAGTCCCTAAGGAGCCAGAATATAGAGAAGCACCAAAAGAATCAGGAGTCGATATGGAGCCAGAACATAGAGAAATACCACGGGGAATCATGAGTCATTAAGGAGCAAGAACATAGAGAAATACCATGGGGAATCATGAGTCATTACGGAGCCAGAACATAGAGAAATACCATGGAGAATCATGTCATTAAGGAGCCAGAACATAGCGAAATACCATGGGGATTCATGAGTCATTAGGGAGCCAGAACATAGAGAAATGCCATGGAGAAATAGGGGTCACTAGGGAGCCAGAACATAGAGAAATGCCATGGAGAAATAGGGGTCACTAGGCAGCCAGAGCATAGAGAAATGCCATGGGGAAACAGGGGTCACTAGGGAGCCAGAGCATAGAGAAATGCCATGGAGAAACAGGGGTCACTAGGGAGCCAGAACATAGAGAAATGCCATGGAGAAACAGGGGTCACGAGGAAGCCAGAACATAGAGAAATGCCATGGAGAAACAAGGGTCACTAGGGAGCCAGAACATAGAGAAATGCATGGAGAAACAGGGGTCACTAGGGAGCCAGAACATAGAGAAATGCCATGGAGAAATAGGGGTCACTAGGGAGCCAGAACATAGAGAAATGCCATGGAGAAACAAGGGTCACTAGGGAGCCAGAACATAGAGAAATGCCATGGAGAAACAGGGGTCACTAGGGAGCCAGAACATAGAGAAATGCCATGGAGAAACAAGGGTCACTAGGGAGCCAGAACTAGAGAAATGCCATGGAGAAACAGGGTCACTAGGGAGCCAGAACATAGAGAAATGCCATGGAGAAACAAGGGTCACTAGGGAGCCAGAACACATAAAATGCCATGGGGAATCATGAGTCATTAGGGAGCCGGAACACATAAAAATACCATGGGGAATCAGGAGTCGATAAGGAGCCAGAACATAGAGAAATGTCACGGGAAACAGGAGTCACAAGGGAGACTGAACGTAGATAAATACCAAAAGAATCAGGAGTCACTAAGGAGCCAGAATATAGAGAAATACCATGGAGAAACAGGGGTCACTAGGGAGCCAGAGCATAGAGAAATACCACGGGAAATCAGGAGTCGGTAAGGAGCCAGAACAGAGAGAAATCCCATGGGAATTAGAGGGAGTCGATAAGGAGCCAGAGCATAGAGAAATACCATTGGGGGGGGGGGGGAGTTACAAGGAAGTTACTAACGGACCGGAATACAGAGAAATACCATGGGGAATTAGGAGTCAACAAGGAAAGTGAAAATGCAGAAATACAATGAGGCGTTAATGAGTAGGAGCGAATAATGAGAGAAAGCCCACAAAACAGCATGGGGTATAAGAAACGTGAACATTTTCAAGAATAGCTTGAGGCATAAGCAAGCAGGAATCTGTCAGGAGCCAGGTCATTCAGAAATACAATGCGGAAAGAGAAGATTAATGAACAAGGAACCAAGAAATACGTAACCATCATGAACAGTGAATAGGGAACAGTAAAAAAAAAAACCAGAACATACGGACACATCTTTGTGAACTAGACATGGCCAATAAGCAACGTGAAGGTCCAGACAGAGACAATGTAAAAGCAGACGGGGTTGGGAGGGGGGGGGGGAGTAAGGGATCAGTAAGATTAGAAACACCGCGGGGAATAAAAAATAAAGGTTACCATGGAATACAATGACACATCATTGGACATGAAAATGATGACGCAGGGAACTTGGAGTTACACAAACACTACAGGAAATAATTCAGGAACAACTGCAGAAACACCACAGGAAATAATTCAGGAACAACTACAGAAACACCACAGGAAATAATTCAGGAACAACTGCAGAAACACCACAGGAAATAATTCAGGAACAACTGCAGAAACATCACAGGAAATAATTCAGGAACAACTACAGAAACATCACAGGAAATAATTCAGGAACAACTACAGAAACACCACAGGAAATAATTCAGGAAACAACTACAGAAACACACAGGAAATAATTCAGGAACAACTACGAAAGCACCACAGCAAATAATTCGGGGACAATGTGGCGACCTAACAAAGAGGCCAAAGCACTTGAAAAGGAATTGTGACCGGAAAAGGAATAGCTGGTTGAAAAGCTTGCTACATTCTGCGTGTCTGTAAGTCTGGTCTCGTAACATATTACCGTCCCTGTCCCCTCGCACATCCCTTTCCCCTCCTACAATCTCTCTCTTCTCTCCTCTCTCTCTCTCTCTCTCTCCTCTCTCTGTCTGCTGTCTGTCTCTCTCGTCTGTTTCTTCTCCCTCTCTCTCTCTCTCTTTCTCTCTCCTCTCTCTCTTCTCTCTCTCTCATCTCTCTCTTTCTCTCTCTTCTCTTCTTTCCTCTCTCTCTCTCTCTCTTCTCTCTCTCTACTCTCTCTCTCTCTCTCTCTCTCATCCCCGTTCTCCTTTCCCTCATATTCTCAGGATGTGGCAATCAGTCATGATGAAGCCAGAAAAGACAAAGGATGAGGAGGGAAAAAATAAAATAAAACACTCCTGAGAGGACTATAGCTGTTGTGCACTAGGCTGCAGTCTACTGTACTGTTGTGCACCAGGCTGCAGTCTACTGTACTGTTGTGCACCGGGCTGCAGTCTACTGTACTGTTGTGCACCGGGCTGCAGTCTACTGTACTGTTGTGCACTAGGCTGCAGTCTACTGTACTGTTGTGCACTAGGCTGCAGTCTACTGTACTGTTGTGCACCGGGCTGCAGTCTACTGTACTGTTGTGCACTAGGCTGCAGTCTACTGTACTGTTGTGCACCAGGCTGCAGTCTACTGTACTGTTGTGCACTAAGCTGCAGTCTACTGTACTGTTGTGCACCGGGCTGCAGTCTACTGTACTGTTGTGCACTAGGCTGCAGTCTACTGTACTGTTGTGCACTAGGCTGCAGTCTACTGTACTGTTGTGCACTAGGCTGCAGTCTACTGTACTGTTGTGCACTAAGCTGCAGTCTACTGTACTGTTGTGCACCGGGCTGCAGTCTACTGTACTGTTGTGCACTAGGCTGCAGTCTACTGTACTGTTGTGCACCGGGCTGCAGTCTACTGTACTGTTGTGCACCAGGCTGCAGTCTACTGTACTGTTGTGCACCAGGCTGCAGTCTACTGTACTGTTGTGCACCGGGCTGCAGTCTACTGTACTGTTGTGCACTAGGCTGCATGCAGTCTATTGTACTGTTGTGCACCAGGCTGCAGTCTACTGTACTGTTGTGCACTAGGCTGCAGTCTACTGTACTGTTGTGCACTAGGCTGCAGTCTACTGTACTGTTGTGCACCAGGCTGCAGTCTACTGTACTGTTGTGCACTAGGCTGCAGTCTACTGTACTGTTGTGCACCAGGCTGCAGTCTAATGTACTGTTGTGCACGGGCTGCAGTCTACTGTACTGTTGTGCACTAAGCTGCAGTCTACTGTACTGTTGTGCACCGGGCTGCAGTCTACTGTACTGTTGTGCACTAGGCTGCAGTCTACTGTACTGTTGTGCACTAGGCTGCAGTCTACTGTACTGTTGTGCACTAAGCTGCAGTCTACTGTACTGTTGTGCACCGGGCTGCAGTCTACTGTACTGTTGTGCACTAGGCTGCAGTCTACTGTACTGTTGTGCACCGGGCTGCAGTCTACTGTACTGTTGTGCACTAGGCTTGCAGTCTACTGTACTGTTGTGCACCGGGCTGCAGTCTACTGAACTGTTGTGCACCAGGCTGCAGTCTACTGTACTGTTGTGCACCGGGCTGCAGTCTACTGTACTGTTGTGCACTAAGCTGCAGTCTACTGTACTGTTGTGCACCGGGCTGCAGTCTACTGTACTGTTGTGCACTAGGCTGCAGTCTACTGTACTGTTGTGCACCGGGCTGCAGTCTACTGTACTGTTGTGCACCGGGCTGCAGTCTACTGTACTGTTGTGCACCGGGCTGCAGTCTACTGTACTGTTGTGCCGCCTGTTGCGCTGGGCTGAGCTGCTCTGCAGTCCAGTGTACTGTGTGGCACGATAGTTATCTGGTCTACTGATTAATATACTGTGCTGTACTGTATACAGTATACTGTGTGCAGCTGTTCTGTGGTCAGTACACTGTACTGAGGTGTCATTCATTCTTTATCATTATCATCATCATCATCATCATCGTCGTCGTCGTCCTTGTCGTCGTCGTTGTCATCATCATCATCATCATCATCATCATCATCATCGTCGTCGTCGTCGTCGTTGTCGTCGCCTTCGTCGTCATCATCATCCTCATCATCACCATTATTATTATCATTGTTTGTTGTTTGTTGTTGTTATTATATTATCATTGCCATCATTACTATTATCATTAGTAATTATTATTATTATTATCATCCTTATTAGTATCATCATCATCATTATTATGATCATCACTATTATCATCATCGTCATCGTCAACGGCATCATCATTATCATCATCATCATTATGATCATTATCATTATTATTGAGAATACTCATATTACGCCTAACCTCCGTCACAGACTAAAGCATTATGAACATTATTCCTATTGTTATTACTATTGTCATCATTATTATTATTATTTCTGGGAGTACTCAGCACACCTAACCTCGTTCAGAGACCAAGCTCTAAGGGCTTTACAATCAACGCTCTTGTTTACACACCACGGGCTACCTGCCTGGGTCAGGGCGACTGAAGAGTTCCCTGCCGGTGCTACATCCATTCCTTTCCCCTGCCATTCTCTCTGTCTGATAGGTCACGAAGGTTGCATGCATGTGTAACATGTCCTACCAGCCTTCTGCTGTTCCTAACTATTGTGCTTCACAGCACGGGAGCTGTTCTACAGTCTACTGAAATATATGAAGTGTACTGAAGTGTCTCCTGTACTGTCAACCACCGTACTGAGCTGTTCTATGGAGTATGGTATCATCTGCACTGTACTGAACTCTTCAACCCCCCATCACTCCTTTCACCTCTTTCACATCCTACTCTCAAAGTGAAAAAAAAAAGAAAAAGAAAAGAAAGGAGAGAAAGAAAGAAAACCACTCAGAGAAAACAAACAAAATAAAACAAAACAAAACAAACGAACAAATAAAACAGACAAACACCACCACACTCACTTTGAAGCGAAGAAGAAATAGAAGACAAAGTTGATGCTGGAGTTGAAGACGAAGACGATGAGGGCCACTGCGAAACCGCCGTTCACGCAGGACCAGTTGCAGCCGCTGTCAGACCGGTCTGGAATCATCACCCTCAAGAACAGCAAGTTCATGCCCACGACATACGTCAGACAGGCACAGCCGGCAATGCACAGCACAGCCATGGTCGTCTTCCGACGTTTCGTCATGATGTGCTGCCTAAACAGAACGGACAAGACAGCGACATTGGTAGAAATCATTCTCGGCATGTACAAGCTGCAATCAAAAATTAATGCGCCAAGGCCTTGCTTAAGGAGTCGAATATTTATAGACTGACACAATTGGATTGTTCTGAGATTTTTTGTTATTGTGTCTGAAAGTTTATTCTCCTCATTTTCTTTCATATGGCTGTCAAGGTACGACCCAGGTGGTTCCAAGCTGGCAGATTAAAACCATGGAATGGGATTATATTGTGCTCTTGAAGCTGGTGCAAAGATAGGGTCACAGGGGTGTCCTGAGGCCTGAAATGCGTGTCAACTAAGGGGAAGGTCATGTATTTGGACACTGTTTGTGATTTCATCGGTGAAGATCCCCCCAAACAAGGGAAATAATTGGTGGGGAGCTGACCTTTTGATCAAGTATCAGTTTAACATTAAAATCAGGCTCAAACTTATGGTAGGCCTCAAAACGCTTTCATGGATTATATTGCGTTTTAGCGCAAAATCCTGACTGTGGCTTGTGGCCACGAAAGCAGAAAGTAATGTAAGACTGAAAGGGCCGTTACTGTTGTCGACGCTTGCTGTTTCTTTTTCAGATCATTCCCTTGAGTCGTTTCCCCTAAGCTTGCATGCTGGGATACCTTTCTTGTGACAATATGACGGTGTGGTTTTTTTTGTGTGTGTGTTTTGTTTGTTTGTTTGGTTTTTTTTTTGCTGTCCCAACCTCTGCGCCGCCTCAAAGACAGTGCACCCACGCCGCTCATTCCGACACCCCTCCACAGCCACATCCGGTGGGCCCCGCCGCAGCCCCGGCACCGGCAATCCACAGGGAGCAGTCAATGTCAAGTCGTCAATAGGCAACCCACCGGAGGAGACACTGCACTGCTGCCGAGTCACTTCGGTGGTGTTCAATGGCGCGTTGTTCTGATCTAACATACGCAGGATACCACCTACTAAGCCCCCTACTGACGACAATAATTGCTTAGTCATGGAGCCGGCGTGAGTGAGCTCTCCCTCCGGAGGGCGCCACCACGTCCGTCCAACGACAGCCCCCATGGACTCGCCGATACCGGTGACCCCGACGGAACCAAACCAAGGCCACAGACGTGGAGAGGACATCGAAATTGAGATCACCATGAGAGCAGGGCATGAAGGGCCACAGAATTTGAGACTTTTTTTATGCTGATCGATGAGAATGAGGATGACAAAGATGATGTTACGGATTTCCATTTCGGTCTGAGACTACATGACAGGGCTGTACTCTACGCTTCCTTTCATAATATATCCCGGCGTCAACCAGGTCCGAGAGATACAGGCACCTGCAGTGTTGATCAGGAAATTTGAGCAACACTCTCAGAAACGCATCCATTAAGTGGATGAAACTCGACTGTGTGGTCCCAGTCTTCCCAGCTGAGTCCGAAGCAAAATCAACTCTGGGTAGGAGCCGGTCGGGGCAGAAAAACCTACATGACTCTGATGGTATTCGAACCCACGACCTCCCAGTCGGGAGTCCGCGACGCTAACCACTTCGCCACGGCAGCTGGTAATATGACGGTGTATATCGTTATGGCAGGTTGAGCGTTAGATTTACGGAAAAATGGGGTCTGAACCTCAAGATATACAAAAAAATGTTGATGGTATTGAAAAAAATAATCAAAGGTAGTGACATGTTGATGTTATTTGAAAGTGATGCTGACGTGTTGATGACTTTTTAAAGTGATCCTGACGTGTTGATGGTATTTGAAAGTGATGCTGACGTGTTGATAGTATTTGAAAGTGATGCTGACTTGTTGATGGTGTTTGAAATAGATGTCGACTTGTTAACAGCCTTTGAAAGTGATGCTGACGTGTTGATGGTATTTGAAAGTGATCCTGACGTGTTGATGGTATTTGAAAGTGATCCTGACGAGTTGATGGTATTTCAAAGTGATGCTGACTTGTTGATGGTGTTTGAAATAGATGTCGACTTGTTAACAGCCTTTGAATGTGATGCTGAATATCTGGTGGTATCTAAAAGCGGTGCTGACTTATTATTGTATTCAAAAGTGATGCTGACTACCAGATGATCTTTAAAAGGGTACTGACTTAGTGGCGGTATTTGATTTCATGAGGCACTGACTCACTGACAATGCTAAAGAAAACAAGCGTTGACTTACCAGTGGTATTTAAAAGGGGTTGTGGTTTACGGATGGTATTTTAATTAAAATGATGCTTAGTCACCGGTGGTTGTTAAAAAGAGTGTTGATTTACTGGCAATATCTAAAGGGCGCACTGACTTTCTGGTACGTTTAAAAGGGCTGCTCACTTACTGGTCATGTATTGAAAGGGTATTGGCTCACTGGAAATGTGTAAGAGGGCGCTAACTTACTGCTAATTATTTATAAGGGGTGCTAACTTACTGATAGTGTTTATAGGAGATGCTGACTTATAGAGGAAATATATGAGAGGGGTGCTGGCTTACTGATGGTAGGTGAAAGAGGTGGTTACTCACTGATAGTATCCAAAAGGGGTGTTAATTTAGTGGTAGTATCTAAAAGGGGTGCTAACTTAGTGGTGGTATCTAAAATGGGTGCTAACTCACTGGTGGTATCTAAAAGGGGTGCTAACGTACAGGGGTATCTAAAAGGGGTGTTAACTTGGTGGGGGTACCCAAAAGGGGTGCTAAATTACTGGTGGTATCTAAAAGGGGTGCTAACTTACTGGTGATATGTAAAAGAGTGCTAACTTACTGCTGGTATCTAAAAGGGGTGCTAACTTACTGGTGGCATCTGAAAAGGGGTGCTAACTTGCTGTGGTATGTAAAAGGGGTGCTTACTTACTGGAGGTGTCTAACAGGCGTGCTAATTTACTGGTGGTATAGGGCGTTGACTAACTAGTATTGCTGAAAACGGGAGCTAATGTACTGGTAATAGTTTAAAAAGGGTGCAGTCTTACAAGTGGGGGCATTGGCATGGACACTGACTTACCGCTGACGCTTGAAGGTGATATGCAGCAGGCTGATACTGAATCCCAGGAGGATCAAGGTGGGCAGGACAAACATGATGACCTCCAGCACGCCGTCCATGATCACGTAACCTATTTCATCCAATCTGAACAACGCCGCCATCACGACCACCAGGGATCCCATCAGGCAGCACCAAGCCCCGACGACCCCGCACGTCATCCAGATGTGGCGCCGCGACATGTGCTTCATGCGGTGAGGTCTGGCGATGGCCAGCCAGCGGATGACCCCGATGATGACCGTACAGTGCAGGGACAAGGTCTGGGACAGGTACAAGGGCGGGATCATGTATCTCATCTTATCCAGAGGCAGCATGTCCAGGGAGTACAAGGTCCCGCGGACCAACGACAGCAGGAGGTACAGGATGTCCATGGCGCCCAGACACTGGAACAGCAGCACCATGGGGTTGTGTTTCTTGTTGGCGTTCCAGACCCAGACGGACACCGAGTTGGCTAACAGACCCACGACACAGGTGGGGAGAAAACCGTACCTGATGTACATCTTGAAGACCTCCTGTCCTCTGAGGAAATTTTCGGAGTCGCTGGAATTGTTGTCACCCATATGATTATCGTACAACGTACTGTTTACGATGGTGGCGTTAACGTCTCCTTGTCCTGTTGTTGCCATTGTTGATGCAAATATCACTGTCCCTACTGTTACAGTTGACGGGTTATATCGTAGGAATTCAGTGACCCTGGTTATTGTTTGTTTGTTTTTTTCCTGTGAAGCTCTCGCCAAGATCACAATAGAAAATGGGAATTTCGAGTCACAGCGTGGTTTTTACAATGATTTCCTATGGCGTTTATCGTTTATAGAGGAAAACAAAGCTGATGCCAATATTGCCAACTAGTCCTTTGTGTGCGTCAGTGTGTACCACCTTTACAGAGCTCCGTTTCTCTTTGTTTCTTTTTCTTTCTGTTTTTCTCTTCCTTTTCAAATTCAACTTTCAAATTCTACTGGCGGGAATTCAGTGGAAGAACAAAAAATAAAACGCACACAACATGAATGTTGACGTAACTCTTATAACAACGTCAGAATGAAATGATGCCGATTTACGTTGACGCACAGCGTCTCAGACACCAAAACCAACACAATGCGAGCTTTGCATGCCCATCTCTTCGCGCGATCCTCATAATTATACGCGGCACTCACACGGCCCTTACTGTTCTGTTCAGTGAGCTCATTGACTGGTAGTTTCTACTGAACTGGTAACCGATGACCCACTAAACACCACCCGTCTTTTTTTTTTTTTTATTACACGGCGCATAAATGAGGGAAACAAACGTCTAGTCCTCGAGTCTTCTGAGATTTTCTTCCGCCTGAAGTATCGGACGACTGTACATTTGGACACAACAGAATATCAGTTGAAAACAGCCAGTCATCATTTAAGCACCAAACATAAAAAAGACGTTACTGAAGGAATCCGAACATCCATCTGCTCTACGTTCCTGACAGCTATAGCACTATAAAGCGTGAACACGTGCTTATATACACTTTTCTGCTTCTTTTTCTTTCCACGTCCTCATCCGTACCTTCTAAGAGGCATTACCAAAGTGAGACGGACACATCATTATGACTCGAAGTCCCTGTGTCTGTCAAGAGGTTGATTGGGCTTAGTCATCACTTCCTGAGTGGAGACACCGCTCCAAACTGCCCAGACCAGGAAGAGCTTGACTAGCACAGCGCAATTCATTGGATGCTAAGTGACCGTCTGCAGAGCATCCTCGCGACAGTCTTACAGCCTTTCGTCTTGCGCTGTTTTGTATGGCAGACATTACGGTGAATATGTCTAGAGTCGACAGACGCACGAGTCAATATAGCTGTCGAACTTCAAGCGCTTCGAATATGCATGCGCGTTCGTTTGTGTCATTGGTCTGAGTACTGATATACTGTTAAAATAGATTGATATAGATAGTATATTGTAGAACTGTCTCGGTGTATAAACCTGGAGAAACATTCGCGATTGTGCCATGAAAATTGAATATTTTCGCCTTTTTCCCTTTTATTTACCTTTTAGAATGGTCCCGTTTCCCTACATGCAACAACACCAGCATCGTTCTGTTGTAGTGTGTTAGCGGTTGAAGCAGCCGTCGACATCAAGTCGTCATAAGGCAACCCACAAAAGGAGACTTTTTTCTGCGTACGCAGGCTGATACTCCTACCAACACTCCCTGTATAGACAAGCAAGGATTAATCCCATCTACTCAGCAAAGGGAGTGGCGTTTTCTGTGTTTGATCGTTTTTTTTTTTTATCCCATTAAATCAGCCATACTCCAACTTCGGGGAGGATGCATGCTACGTGTAACGTGTCATCCATACCAACGGCCAAACTGGCCTTCTCTTCCGAAAGTTGGCGATGGGATTTTACGCGTGTGCAAGATGTTATGCGTGCGTTCACACACGGAACCTCGGTTTAATTATAGTCTCATTCGAATGGAAATGGGAAATGGAGTCAGAATCAATGTTAACTACGAGGGAAAAATCACGTTCACACACGGAACCTCGGTTTATAGTCTCCTTTGAAGGACCGTATGGGAAATGGAGTCAGAACCAATGTTAACACCGAGTGAAAAATCCCTCTGTACTAAAACGGCTTGGCGGAGATTCGAACCCGCAACTCTAGGATCACCAAGATTGCGAGTTCGGCGCTCTACCACTGAGCTATTCCAGAGGAGACAATGCATTACTGTTAAGTCATTTGGTGCTCTGCAGTCCAGGTGTGGCCCCGACACACTCGGTGTGCCGCCTAATAAACCTGTCGACAACTGATCAGTCAGCACTGAGGCAGCCAGCACCGTCAGAAAGTACCGCAGAAGTCTCCGTGAACACGTTCTCTGAACACTGAGGATTTGGACAAGAGTCCATCACAGACATGGGTGTGCGGGCGAAATCAAGGCGGACATCACCACGAGAGCAATACATAACGGGCCACTGACCTAGAAGCTTTTGAAGATGGCCAATAAGGTCAAGTGTACACAAAGAACGTTACTCGACGCTTTCTTTCACATCCTACCACAATCATGTCACACACACACACACACACACACACACACACACACACACACACACAGAGTTTCCTATAGCCCAGCCGACTGCAAAGGGTCATATCGGGGTTGTCACCTCGTTGTCACCTACGATGTTGATCATGAATTTGAGGTACCATTTTCAACAGAGACTTATCCAGAATGAAAGTGAAATTTGACGGTGTGGATCAAGTGTGTTTGTCCTAACACACTCAGCATCTCTCAGTGGGAACCTACCAGGGCCGAGCAACAACAACAAAAAGTTTTCGAAACATTTTCATTGTGCATAACCCAAATAGAGCCCAAAGCGATTACTGTCTTTCTTGAGGGCGGAAGTGACGATGGGGGTGAAAGGAGAATGAGCATAGGCGGGTGTGGGGAACGAAGCCAGACAGCCCGTCTTCACTGGGGAACATGCTGAAAATATGGCAAAAGCCCTTCAGGACATGATAAAACCACAACGTTCATATAATATATAATATATACTGTTAGTTAGGCAGAATCATCTGCCACTGCAGGTATGAATGCGTATCTCCCCCTATTTCTTCAATCTAAGACATAAGAGCAAGCTTTGTTTATAATTCAATATTTCTTGCAGTCATTGCAACACCAAGCTGCTCTGTAAGTTGCTGGAACGGTGCTCGGTACTTATCCTTGGAATTTATTAGTTTGTTGTATTTTAGTCCCTTGCGGATTCATTCCAAGAACTGGCTCTCAGCACTTGTGTCTTAGAGGATATCTATTTTATATTTTCTACTTTTCACAAGAAAATGTAGCTTGTTTTGCTCTTTCATGATTTTCTTTTGCTTCTTAGATGGCACCTTTGGTTGGTTTTTTGAAAACTCAACAAACATACTACGGTATTGCACACCAGCCTTTTCTCGGATTGCATTCTTCTTAAAACTGAAAAGGCAGAGGAGACAAATTACCACTTTCCGCGGTCACTGAGGAGAAACCACCAAGTTTCGAAATATCGGTATATGACAAGGAGTTATATGTTAGTGAGTTTCACTCCCTATTGGAGGATGTCTCTCCCCCTTGGAGAATATAAGCTTGCTGAAGGCTCATTTTGGGAAGCATTTATTTTACTTTTTCCCCATCCACCCACTCAAGCACATACTGTTAGTTAGGCAGAATCATCTGCCACTGCAGGTATGAATGCGTATCTCCCCTTATTTCTTCAATCTAAGACATAAGAGCAAGCTTTGTTTATAATTCAATATTTCTTGCAGTCATTGCAACACCAAGCTGCTCTGTAAGTTGCTGGAACGGTGCTCGGTACTTATCCTTGGAATTTATTAGTTTGTTGTATATATATATATATATATACATACACCTATACATACAATCATGTATATAGATAGATAGAGAGATCTATACATGAAAAACACAAAACGGTTGGTGGGTTTAAAGCTCCCCTTGACCACTGATATCATTCTACCGAAAGAAGAACAAACGGACAAATGGCATGGACTGATGATAGTAATTGACAATATATCCTCCACCCCTAACACACATACACACACACACCTTCGAGCACGCTGTAAGAAATATCCAGGAGTTTGAAACATGCGAACGTGACAAAGAAGTCAATAGTGACAGCCATCATCTTCCTAGCCTTGAGCTCACACCAGGCATAGTTTTGACAGGATTCTACAATCACCTTTATGTGCTTAGAGACGATGGGCATGGTTTTTAGACACATTAGTCTGCCTCTTCTCGTCCCTTCCTCCCGCCCCCCCCCCCCCCCCCCCCCCCCCCCTCCTTTCTCCTCCCTCTTCACTCTCCTCCCATTCTTTTGTCATCATACTCCCCCCACCTCTCTCTTGTTTTTTATTTGACTTTCCTCCCCACCCCACCTCAGTCATCCACTCCCAACTCTATCTCTCTCTGCCTCTGTCTGTCTGTATCTCTCACTCTCTCTCTCTCTCTGTGTATGTGTGTAAATGGTGTCTGCATGACACGGACAGCTTGTAAGAAGAGGCCTAAAAATCTTTATCCTTCAGCAATAAAGATCAATCAGTTAATTAATCAATCAATCTCTCTCTCTCTCTCTCTCTCTCTCTCTTGCCGCTGCTCTTGCGCCATAACAAACAGCAGGTGTAAAGCTCCGACATGAAGACTGCCTACTCTGTAGTGCTGAATGCACAGCCACAGCGGAAGGTCACTCCCTCCCTCCTCTGCCGACGAGACCAATCGGAATGACGCGTCAGCTTGACAACCCACCACCCCCACCACCAACCCCCTCCGCACCCACCCACCCCACTCCACCTCTCCACACATTCCATTCCCTTCGCTCGTACCGTAGATGACGTGACTGTTTGGCATGGTTGTTGTGGCTTGCACTCATGTCAGGTCGGACAGACTTCTTCTTCGTCTTCCGATTGTTCTTCTTCCTTCGTTTTGCCCTAGCGGCTGAAACTCCGCAGCTGGCCACTGATGATATTTGTTGATGTCGTTGCACGCGTGACCATTGTCATGGCTATACGGCGTGCATGCGAGAGAGAGAGAGGGAGAGAGAGAGAGGGGGGGGGTTGTGGAGGGGAAGCGGTGGGTGTGGAGAGGATTGGAGGGTGGAGCTGGGTCATCTGACGCATCTCACCTGTATATGTACAAGATGGCAGAACGAAAGACGGGGCTTTCGGCTACCATCCGCATAGCAGCCTTGTTCGACTAACGGGTGAAGTGTGTTCGGTGCGCACGTCCGCGAGTCGAGTTCACGTCATGCGACCGAGCTAGGGAGTTTGTAGACCGATGGCAGGATGTGTCGCCCCCGGTCCCGGTTGAAATTAACGCCTTTGCTGATCGATGACGATAAGGTTCATGAAGATAATGCCACGAAGTTCCACTCTGAACTGAGATCACGTGACAGGGTTGTACTCAAAGTTTCCTTAAATTGCATGCCACAGTATCAACCAGGCCCCAGAGATGCAGACACCTGCCGTTTTGATCAGGAAATTTGAGCCACATTGTCAGAGACGCATCCACTGAGTGGAATTAAACTCGATTGTTGTGGTTTCAGTCTTTCCAGCTGAGCCCACAGAAAACAAAGCTCTGTTTAGTACGGGTGACATGACACCAAAGAGAAATGTAAAAGGGCGAATTGGGATGTTCCCTCCCAGGACACACAGGTAACGAACAGCTCATTGAAAGGACAGTGTGGAGAAAACCAGCCAGCCACGATGGCGCGGTGGCTAGCCTCACAGATTCGGGCCAGGCGTTCGTGGGTTCGATTCCAATGAGAATCACCTATTTATGGGATATTTCGACTCCGACCTGCTGCTATTTTAGCCACGCCTGTGCTTTGGAACTCGTTTTGCCCAGGATCAGGCATGCTATGTAATTAACACAATATTAGATTCCCGTTTAGTGATCGACTTTTTTTTCCTTTTTTTTTAAATTATAAGATGCATAATAAGACACATGCGTGATATACACAACCGCACGTAGGCATCGGCATACACGTACGCAGTCATGTGTGTTCATGCACACGCACACACAAACACAAGCATGAGCTCATGCTCGACAATTAGTAATTTCACGGCAACCGATCAAGCATGTAATATATTTATTTTGGTTACCTTTCGTGGATGAAAATGTTTTGTTCGAGAGTTATCTTCCCCTTACCTCCCTTGGTCGAATCTCATTTTTTTATTGTGTAAATTCTTAAAATCATGAATACCTCAGAACCTACATAGTTGTATGTACGTCGCTAAAGTCACAAAAATTAATGTATTTGATTCATTACAACCGTACTGGGCTGAGAAGCCCATATTTTCTCTAAACTGGTATTTTGCACGAGCAATCTTGGCGCCATTTTCAATTGTCTGTCGAATGAACATTGAATAATTCTTGATTTTACAAAAAGTAAGAGAAAACCGAAGAATCTGAAGATGCATGTTAAAAGTAATGTCCATGAGCTCTCATTTCGTATATCGCATGCTTAGGATCTTTCCGCACAGGCTTGCGACTATACGAAATGACTGACGACGCCGTTCCCTTGAGCAAGTCGCCTCTTCGTTCATTGTCGGAGTTTTGATCCAAATTAATCATTCTACGAAATTCGGACTTCCCGATCGAAATCTTGACAATGACTCCATTTCTGTTATGAATACAACTGAAAATGTGTAGAATTTATTATTTAACAGACCATTTCAACAGAGTATTTTTCAGTTGAAAATTGTGTCAAAAGTAGGCGCCGACGGCCCGGCGAAGTGAAAAGTCAGCTGTGTTTTCTAGTAATTTTTAATAACAGAATTCTCCACTTAGACACTGTCTCGGAAAATGAAGTTTATATGTATGAAAAGAGCGAAATGCCAGCTATTCATTCATTGTAAAATTATTTCACGCTCTTCAGTATCTTTTGTTGAAACAGAGGAAAATATGACGCAAACGCGTTAAAAGTGGCTTCACTCTAGGACATTAATCAGCAATGATTTAGTACAGGAACAAAATTGTCAAATGTGACTTACTGCATTTTATTCCTTGTGTTCTGAGGTTTTCATCGATAGTAAATATGTGTTAATAGTTTGAACGACACGACCAGCCAGACTCAGAAACACAAATTCTGTTGGTTCCGGCCTCGCGAAGCCCGTTTCGTCTCTGGCACCGTGTTGCTGGCTCTGCGGCCCGGTACATTCTTATAAAAGTAGAGCCTTGTGTGAAAATGGATCTGACGACGGCCTTGAGGAACCACCACGACGGCGACATCTACAACATCAACATCAACCGCAGCCGAACTACCTTCAGACGACCGCTCGGCGGTCCCAATGACTGCCTACTTCATTTAGTTTCCTGCCTGACGGCGACATCCTTCCCGGGACCCTCCGCCCTATGCTACCCAGACTTCTCGACCCAACCTGCCAGTCTACAATGTCTATGCCAAGACAAACGTCTCCATGTCACAGCCTTGGCTGTGGCGATATCTTGTCCCTAAAAGCATTCTGCTGTGAGGACGTTAAACTCATCCTTCTTCTTGAAAATGGATCAGAGTTCCCTGATGTGAGCGACTGGCGTGAGAGGCAGAGAGAGTGCTCAGTGCGCTGAGTGCTGTGCGAGAGAGATTGCTCCCAGGGCTGCGTTTCCTGGTTTGAGCTTATTATGGAAGGCAAATAAAAGGAGAAAACTCTGCTTCGTCCACTGTCTTCTTGACCGGTCTGCTGTCCCTTGGCTCCTGCACTTCTCACCATCTGCCTGTCTTCACCTGCACACCCCTTACCCCTCCACACCATCACATATATAAATATAAAATTAGAGTTAAAAGACCACTCAGAAGTCTAAAAATGCTCAAACCAAATAGGGAGCGACATAACAGTTTAAAATAGGATTTTAAAATGGAATAAAAACTACCCTACAAACTTGTTTCGAGCAAGGAGAGCACTTGCTCGAAGCAAGTTTGTAGGGTAGTTTTTATTCCATTTTAAAAAAATCCTAATTTTAAACTATATATATATAATATATATATATAAATAAACAACTCACGCACAATACCATTCACCCTTCACACACTCGAACCATCTTTTTTTCACACGATCAATTCCCACACTCCAACGTTTTCCCTTCCTTCCCGAACGTTCACGGTTTGTGCATTGGTGACTACGCTGTCACTGAGGTCCTGATGCCCCAGCAGACAAGCGCCGAACGATGAAGAATAGACGATGTCACAAGGTTCAACACGGAGTCACTGATTCAAAGTACACTGTGACACACATTTAAGAAAATGAAGAGCCCAGCAGCTCAGCAGATCTCAGCAGCAGGAAGGGAGAGAATATCTGTGTTCACGACCACCCCATTTTTATTCTGCACGCAACCCCCCTCTTTTTTAAAAAACTTTCTTCATTTCTTGCTGGTTTTTTTTTACAAAAACTAGCACTTTTTTTTTTTTACAAAAAACTAACATCCAAAAAACCCAAATTAACATCCAAAAACCCCAATTAACATGCAACCCCCCCCCCCCCCCCCCCCTCCTCCCCAAAATTGAAGGAATCTTTACTTCAAAGCAGGGGCTTGCGTGCAAATAAAAAATGAGGCGATCGTGAACACAGATATTATATATCTCTCCATGGCATAAAAATTTAATGTTTTTACAGAATTAGTCATCCTAACACAATTAAAAGCCTGCGGGATTGAGAGTGAGACCTTACTATTTTGGTCGTGAACACACCTTACTATTTTGGTCGTGAACACAGATATTTATATTCCTCTGGGGAGCTCCAACGCCCGCAGGATGAGCTCGCCCCCTCCCAGTCGTTCGTATCGATGACCTAGAGGTCGGCCAGAAAGAAGTCGGAAACAGGGCAGTACCAGGTAAGATGCCTCACACCAGAGGTTGCAGCAGCAGAGCGGTCAAACCCGGTCGACACCGGACATGAAATAGTTTCATGACTACTCTGGCCCGCAACTGATCATAGAACTTCGGGCACACCAGAACTACCCATTGTCCTCTGCGACTTAAATGTCGGCCAAGGCATTTGAGCCATCACACTAAACGTAACACATACACCCCAATCTGGCAGTCACAATTCTACCAAACGGGACATAAATCAGCCTACAATATCCATTAAAAAAAAAACAGAATGCACAAAAAACAGCTGTTAACTTCCGATTATGAACACCCCGGCTTTCTCCATATTCTATAATATCGAAGTCAACAAAGTCAATTAATAATACTGTCAATATGACAAAAATTATTAACAACCATCCTTTCACATACCACACAATCAATATCATATTATTCCATATGTCAATCGACACACCTCAAACGGTATGTAGCCTACCCAAGTGGGACAGGATGATGCCATAAATCAGTCAACGAAATTATCCACAGGGAATTTATAAAATAATAAAGAATTGCTGTTTTCTACAACAGCATATAATGAATGCCAAACGATTCAACAACACCGGAGAGTGGAAGCGCTCGCCGCTGCTGAATAAGAGACAATATTGGGTCAACCCCGATATGATATCATAATCCAATAATAAAACGAACGACCACTGTCACTGCCCTTAGCCTAACTCAAACAGCGCAGTATCACCAAAACCGATAGCGATCGAAAACAAACGACCGGCGAGGCCATATATAGTAACGAAGACCCAGACATACTAACAAAAGCGGAGCGACAGGACGGCACCCCCCCCCCCCCCCCCCCCCCTCCTGGGCTGTACGTGACTAGGCATACGCCTAATCAATTTCAACTTGCAACCAAATCACTGCACTAACTTAAGAATAACACAACAAATTTGAAAACTACCTATTCCAACTTCCAATCATAATCACAAAAGGAAAACATAATGCATTAAACATGCCAATGCATAACACCGCAAATATTCATCAATTCAAACCACCAACGTCATATAATTCACCAACGTCACACAAACAACCATATACCATTTTCTTTCCAACTACAATAACCACCTTCAAACTCTCTCTTCCCCTTACTCGAGGTCAAAGCACACCACCATCCCCCCTCCCATTATCGCTTCGGCGCAACAGCCATCCTTTATATGAAAAGAGGGCATACGAAATAATTTTCTTCTCCAGTCAAAAGAAAAATAAGAATAAACAAAAACCTATTATAATCCTCATCAATGTTCAAATATACGAACTTATGGTTTGACTCGATAATTATCGAATTTTAAACAACACATATTTTTTAATTCATTTTCAACAAACGACGGAAACACAATGCAATGAAAACAACAACCGCCGCACATACCGACATTTGGCGCGCGCGCGCGCGCATGACGATAACCTCTCGCCCGAAACAGTAGCGCGCGTCAAGCATATGACACCTCCCTCTCACTCCTCCCCCCCCCCCCCCCCCCCCCCCCCCCCCCCCCTTGTCTACAAGCCGGCGCGATTTACGGCCCCGTATATCTCTGTTTTTCATACTAACTGAATCGCGCTTCTCACATTTCGCCTATGTCAAACGACGCGTTTCGATCCAGAATCATCTACCTCCAACTCCCTTCTTCAATGAACAACCTGCCCTACACTTCTCACCTGGAGTTACGATGACCAACGAAGACAATACAGGACAAATACCCGCCAGAGCAGCTCCAGACCGGGAAACCCTCGCTCACTTGAAGGCGTGGACACTGGTGGCAGACACCGACACACCGATAACTTCTTCTTGGAATCTCGAGCTGTCACAAGGACATACCGATGGGCTTCCTGGCAGCCCACTAAACAAAGTGGCAAAACTGCCTCACCAAACGCTGGATCAGAAGACCTCCGTCTCGAGCCAGGAGTCGCAAACAACTGAATCAGACAGTCAAAAACAGACGACACTTAAGAGTTGACAGACGCCGTGAAACTGACAAGGCCACACCCTGACTTCGACCAATCATCAGGTTGCCCAGGGAACGGCACGACAAAACTCCAGATAGAAGCATAGATAGAGACAATCGTATACAGACTCGAAACACCAACTTGCCAGAGGACCAATCAGCAATAAGTCACCTAGGGTGACGAGACCACACTTCCCAATATGGGAACAACTGTGTATCGGCACAGACTCTAGATTATAAATCCCTCCAATCATCAATCGCTAACCACCAACAGCTTGTACCAAATGTGGACACAACCATACCGAGCACCAATCTTCAATAGTTGATCACCCAATCCCCCATAAATCACCAAGGCAACAGACCACAAAATCACAAGAATGGATACAGCCAAATATAGGCACAAACTTCACCCTCTTTGGTTCGATCACCTACGAACGATGACTCGACCAAAACACACACACACACACACCACAACACACACGCACAACAAAACACACACACACACACACACACACGCACCCCCGCGCGCATCGTAACTCACAAATATCGACATGGGAAAAAGAAAGAACTGACCGCTGCAACAACTCCGCTACAATATGCCAATATGTCCCTTGATTGTCCGTGCGTGACATGCAACTAAGCAATTATTGTCTCCATTAAGAGACTTCGTGGGTGGCGTCTCGACCATGTCGGATCAGAACACGTTTCGCTGAACACCACCAAAGTGACTCTCTCGCAGTAGGGCACTGTCTCCTCAGTCAGCTTGCTTCATGACGACTCGATGTGGACTCTTTCTTGTCGAGTGCTGATGCGAGGAATCCGAAGGAACAAGCCAGTGTGGCTTTACACTGGGAGCAGGAATGAACGGCATGAGAACGATGCCACCTAAGCTGGCACGGAAGAGGAGGCAGGTTGAAAAAAAAAAAGAAAGAAAGAAAGAAAAAAGGCCGAAGAAAACTTCCGTCCGAATCCACCTGACACGATAAGCCTTTTGGCTGTGGGTCAATGCCATTTTACGCCTTTCATTTGTATCGCACCTGTCCCAGGTTCTCTTCACTGCGCCTTCTACTTACTTACCTTCTCCCGGATGACGAAGGTCAAGTCAAGTCTGACGCATGCCCGCTATCGCACATGCCTATCGTTTACTTTATCGTTGAATTCGTACTTAATGTCATTGTTTGGCATTA
>CM031621.1:27095158-27105158 GCA_018398815.1 Conus ventricosus
CTTCTCCAAGATCATGGATTGGAACAGATTGTAACGGAACCCACCAGACTGGAGAACACTTTAGACCTGATTGCACAAACAGCCCGCACCTCATTCCACGCGTGGAAACCATGCCTGTCTTTCTGACCATGACGTGGTATACTGTGAAGTAGCTGTTAATGCCCCAAGCCCAAGCAAGTACAACGTCACATCCCACTCTATGACAAGGCAGACTGGGACAGTATCAGGACTGTTCTGCGGGACCACCAACAAGTAATTGAAGGGGAAACTGAGAGTCTCTCGACTGAAACACTGTGGTCAAAGTGTAAAGACACTCTGATTAAAGCAGTGAAGAAATTCATCCCACACAAAGTCATCACCGGAGGAGGAAAAGTGGGAAAACCCTGGATCACCCCGGATTTGAAGAAGTTGATTAACCAAAGGGACCAGGCCTACCGGCTGATGAAGAAACTTGGATGTGACGACATGCTAGCCAAGTTCCACCAGCTACGGCGAGATGTCCAGCGCAAAATCAGACGTGCGTACTGGAAATACATTAACCTGACAGTGACTGAGGACGAGGAGGGAAGACAGAGCCGCAAACGCTTCTGGACGTTGATCAAACACCAGCGCACAGCGAAAGTCGGAGTCGCCCCCCTTAAAGTCAACGGCCGCCTGGTAGTGGATGCCGAACAGAAAGCAGAGACTCTCAATGCACAATTCCACTCCGTCTTTGGTGAGGGAAAAACATTTACAGAGACAGAATTCCAGCAGAAATGTGGGATGTCAGCGGGCAGCTACACTGAACTCAAGGATATCACTATAACCTCCGACGGAGTCAAGAAGCTCCTGCAAAATCAGAACCCGTATAAGGCAAGCGGACCGGATGACATTAGCCCCGTGTCCTGAGGGAGTTGGCAGAGGAAGTGGCCCCGATACTGACAACCATCTATCAATCATCTATCTCAACAGGCGACGTACCATCAGATTGGAAAGATGCTCTCGTGACACCGATTTGCAAGAAAGGAGAGCATTACGACCCAGCCAACTATAGACCAATGTCGTTAACAAGTGTGCCCTGTAAGATCTTGGAGCACATTGTTGTCAGCACTCTCATGGACCACCTCGAGCAGAATGGCATATTGTGTCCACAACAGCACGGCTTTCGTAAGAAAAGATCCTGCGAGACACAACTGCTGGAGCTGACCGAGGAACTGTCCGACAACATCGAGAGAGGGAAGCAGACAGACATTATAGTGCTGGACTTCGCGAAGGCTTTTGACAAGGTGAACCACAGCCTTCTGATCCATAAACTCCATCATTATGGAGTGCCACAAACAGGCAACATCAATAGATGGGTAAAAAAAACTTCCTCTCGGCCGACGTCAAGCAGTGGTAGTCGAGGGCAGCACATCAGAGTTCTGCAGCGTATGTTCAGGAGTTCCACAGGGCTCAGTCCTCGGACCGTCGTTGTTTTTAGTTTACATCAACGACCTCCAGAGCAACTCACTGCGCGAACCAGACTCTTTGCCGACGACACCGCTGTGTACAGGGTCAGGACATCAGACCACGACACCAACCGACTGCAAGAAGATCTGCATCGGCTAGAGCTTTGAGAAAGAAGCTGGGAGATGTCATTCCATCCAGACAAGTGTACACCCTCCCAGTGACCCATAAGAGACAGCCCTTCACCAGCACGTACCAACTGCATGGACAGACACTCCAGACAGTGACGTCGGCCAAATACCTCGGGGTGACCATTCAGAACAATCTGTCATGGGACAAGCACATTGACATCATCTGTGCCAAAGCCAATAAGACCTTAGGCTTCTTGCGGCGCAACTTGAAGATCAGTGCCATCCACCTGAAAGAGACAGCATACAAAAGCTACGTCCGCCCCATTTTAGAGTACGCCTGCACAGTTTGGGACCCCTCCTCTGACACTCATGTAAAACAGCTGGAAGCGGTTCAGCGACGAGCAGCCCGCTTTGTGGTCAATAGATACCACAACAGATCAAGTGTCACCGCCATGCTTGACCGACTCCAGTGGCCTTCACTCCAGCAGCGTCGAAGATCCAGCAGACTGGCCATGCTGTATAAAATACTTAATGACCAAGTCGACTTCGACAAAGCCAAGATCCAACCTGCCCCTGTCAGACAGCGTAGGGGAAATCAACTTAAGCTCCGCCAGCTGCAGTGCCGCACCGACTATCGTCAGGCCGCCTTCCTCCCCAACACCATCAGGGACTGGAACAATCTGCCGGACGAGGTGGCTGGAGCCACCACTCTTGACACTTTCGTGTCAAGAGTTCACTGATCCCTCTTCACCCTCCCTCTCCCCTCCCCCATTAGACCCCCCCTCTCTCCTGCCCACCCCCCGATTCTCCCTCCGCTGCGCAGACCCAGTTGTTGTTAATATGCCAAAATAATCAACTTGATGATTGTGGGCATTATATCAAGAAGAAGAAGAAGAAGAAGAAGAAATAAAAAATGGCCGCCAGACGGAAACGAGGGATTGTGGGAGCGGAAGTAGTGAGAGGTTGGGGGGTATACATGAAATATAACACATAAATAGACAAATAAATGAATAAACAAAAATAGTAAGTAAACAAATAAAATCAAATGAATAAATAAACAAATAAATGAATTCAAATAGAAAATAAATAAATAAATAAGCAAAATAAAAAATAAAATACAATGAAATAAATTAAATAGAGGGTGCCTGCAACTTGTGTATGCAGTAGGTAGTGGGGGCTTTTGGGAGAGACCCATCCCATTGCCAAACTGGGCACGCTACAGCCCCCATCAACATCCAACAGTAACACAAATATACATATCCACCACTTCCACACCAGTCTGCACAATCTTCCACCAACACACACACACACATACACATACATACACACACACACACACACACACACACACACACACACACACACACACACACACACCACCACCACCACCACCACCCACCACACAGCCCCCACTACCCACTGCATACACAAGTTGCAGCCACCTTCCATTCATTTTATTTCATTTCATTTTACTTTACTTTTAATTTTGCTTATTTCATTTATTTATGTATTTATTTGTATTTATTTATCATTTATTTTTTCATTTTATTGGTTTACTTATTATTTTTGTTTATTTATCTATTTATGTGTCATACCTTTTATGTATACATTTTTTTTACTTAATTTTATATTTCATTAATTATTATTGTTATTATTGTTATTACTATTAGTTTTGTAATTATTCTTTTAACTACATTTTATTTACCACCGTTTCACACACCCACCCCTTCTTTTTTCTCCCCCCCCCCCCCTTCCCCAACCCCACCTCAAACCCCTCACTACTTCCGCTCCCATAATCCCCTCGTTTCCGTCTGGCGGAAGCTAAGCTAAGTGGCTACATGTTCTTCTTGTCACTGTCCTAAATGTCATTTGTTTTTGCCTTGAAGAAGACCCAAGAGGTCGGAATGCATTGTGTCTAGTCCTGTACTCTGTCTGTGTCCTTGGCGGTAACTATAACCCCCTCTCTTTCCCAATTTTTTTTTTCAAACAAAGCCATACCAAGACCGGGTCCCGACACAGTCCTAGTGTCACAGGGTCTACAGGGATGTATCCACGTCAGGTCGTCGGAGGGCCACCCACTAGAATACACCCTGGCACCAATGAGCCATTTTGTTCATATTCAGTGATGCGTACCCTAAATTCTGCACAATAGGCCACTGCCCTTTGAACTCGATGGTGGCTATAGTGATTGTTACGCCTCAGAGTCACTTGATATGTGTTTAACGTGTTGTTCCTTCGCTCGGTTTCATTCTGAGTTGTTCGTTCACCCGAGACCAATTTTGTACCCAGTTCGAAGACATGTCGTTGTTCGTCCTTGTTCTGCATAATGTTATGATTTGCTGGAGAGCATAGGTCGAAACGCGTTGTGTTGTTTTGTGTAAGTTGTTCTTTCTTCGGAGGTTGTGTGTTACTGTTTTTGCTCGTATATGATCCGAAGGTGGTGCTTCTAGTTTTACCCAATTCAAAAGACCATTCTTCTCTCTCTCCTTCGTTTTCATCGTCATAATCTCTCTCTCTATCTTCTCTCTCATATAAACTAGTCAAAATATTGTTATATATTTATATAAGTTTATATATTTTCAGTATCTAGATTATACATAATGTTTATATGATATAGTAATGATGTTAAAAAGAAGTTAAATCAAGGTTAAATCGACATTGCTTCTAGGCGTTAGTTTAACTCCTATTTAACACATGACAAATGTGCTCCCCAAGGTTGAGCATCTTTAAAATCCATTTTAGCTCTTGATTATATTCATCTATATATATATATATATATATATATATATATATATATATATATATATGTTTGCGTGTCCATGAGGTGGGGAAAAATGTGCAGGGGGAGGACAGTGAGTGATTTGATATGGAGGAAGGAGGCGTGGGTTTTCAATTTCCTTCTGAAATTGTTCTTTATGCCAGTTAGAATTTGTGGTACAGTTCTAACAGTTTCCAACTTTCAGAACTGCTACAACCTTCCAAACTCAGCAAGTTGTTACAGAACACAGAAATCTCCACCCCCTACCCCCCACCCCCACCCCCACCCGCCATCCCCTCCCCCATCACTCCCCACCCCTCTCCCTTCCGCCTTTCTTTCTTTTTTTTTCCTTTTTTTTAAGCTGTGAAGTATTTAATTCTGTTATTCGCAGGTTTAAGATCCCTTCATAAAATCTGTCGCCACTGTCTACCCCCTACCCCACCCCCACCCCCACTCGCGTTCCTATCCCGCTCTCTCTCTCCCACTTGTCTCCCATCCGCCCCACCCTTTCCGTGCATCTCTCTCTCTTCTTCTCTCTCTCTCTCTCTCTCTCTCTCTCTCCTCTTTCCACTTACCCCAGCCCCGGTTAGAGGGATTCATTTTTTCTCAGGGTCTTCCTCGTATGCCGCGAAGCCGGCTGGGCGAGAGTTCATCTGTGATGTCATTGGCTGATACGAATCATCTGGGTTGAGTGGCAGGTTGACAATCTGGCAACCGGATGCTTGCGCTTCTTCCGCATCAGTTTGAACAGTGAGAGTGCCGCATTCAGCTTAAAGGTCCCCAGCCACCAAAGACTGCATTGCAAAGGGGGCAAGGTGAGTGTGTGTGTGTGTGTTTTGTGTGTGTGTGTGTGTGTGTGTGTGTGTGTGTGTGTACTTGTGTCTGTACGTCTGTGTGCATGCATGTGTGTGTGTGTGTGTGTGTGTGTGTGTGTGTGTGTGTGTGTGTGTGCTTGTGTCTGTACGTCTGTGTGCATGCATGTGTGTGTGTGTGTGTGTGTGTGTGTGTGTGTGTGTGTGTGTGTGTGTACGTCTGTGTGCATGCATGTGTGTGTGTGTGTGTGTGTGGTGTGTGTGTGTGTGTGTGTGGATAGAAGATGGGTTGTGATGTGTAGATAAAAGCAAATAAGTGGTGAGTGTTGGTGTTTAATTTTAAGCTTATTAATCTGATTTTCTTCTATTGTATTTTACATTGTATTTCATGATGTGAAATGTGTCACCACAAAATAATTTTCCTTCATGGACAAAATAAACAAACGTGTGAACTTGTGTGAACTTGTGAATAACTCTCCTCGGAGACTAAAGGATCAGAGATTCCGCCCAGCACTACACTGACACCACCAGAACAACAACCCGTTGAGGACAGGGGGTGAAAATGGCAGTTTGACAGGTTGACAGCCAGCGGGATTGGAACAAGCAACGTCTATTTGCGAAGTCGGTGTTTAACCGCGGGGCCAAACAGGCACACACAGGCCTTTACCATGTTGGTGAGGTGTGGTGTTGCAAAGGGGGAGAAGACGGAGACTGCTGTATGCGTGTCTACACTTATGGAACTTGAGGACTTACCCGGTACCCGCACATGCTCTTCATCGGAGGCAATTGCGTGCTGATAATCATCGCGCCGGCCCCTGTCGGCCTGAACACCAGAGAGTGACAGCAGCTGAGTTTCAGGCACCCCCTCCCCTTTTCTACTACCCCCTTCCCCCCCCCCCCCCCCCCCCCCACCTCTTCTTTTTTTTTCTTTTCTTTTTTTGAACAGGCCTTCTTGCTTTCCACTTTAACTTGTTCATGATTCCTACTCACTGCTTAACCCCAATTAGCTTCCTTTTGTCTCTGAGCTCTGTTCATTCCTTCTTCTTTTTATTGTCAGTCCCATATAAGATCTGTCTCTGTCACCCACTAACTCTAAGCCTGATGACAGCTCTATGAGCAGAAAGCTTGCTTGGTTTCCTTCCTGTTCCCCGATCACCATACTCAAACCCTGGTGGGTGCACTCTTCCACCATTTTCTTCTCCATCACGCAGTGCTTACACTTTGGGGAAAGAAAAAAAACCTACACATTTCCTGACTTCCATGAAGTTGTAGCATTAGCAGCATTATTATCATCATTGATTGTGTCGTTGTAGATTGTAGGCTGCAGCCCAGGCAGACAGACCAGCGTCAGACTTCATCTGTGCCCTCTGCCACAGGGACTGTCATTCCCGCGTCGGACTGGCCAGCCACACCCGTCGCTGTACCAGAATAGACACCTAGAGCGCAACTCCATAGTCTTCCGAGACTGAAGGATGCCTACTGTAAGATTGCGTATATCTATCTTCTCTACCATACATGTTTGCTTGTGTGTAGTCATTCTGACGGCAGCGGTCTGTTCGACAGGACAGTAAACAGAGTACAAATTCACAAGAAATACTCACTGCTGGATTGCTGGAATCATTCATGTGAGATTCGCATCCTGTTTGATCAATCGGATGTGATGCGGATCTCATATCAACAGTTCCAACAATCCAGCGATGAGATTCCCCTGTGAATCTGCACTCTGTTTACTAGTCTGCCGAATAAGTTGCTGCAGTCAGATTTATGTTGCTATTCGCTTACGTCAACCAGGGAGCGGGAAGTAGTTGGGAGAGAGAGAGACAGAGACAGAGACAGAGACAGACAGACAGACAGACAAATAAACAGATAAACAGACAGGCAGACAGAGTGACAGAGACAGACAGACAGATACACAGACAGACAGACAGACAGAGACAGACAGATCGTTGCGAGAACGGACAATCACATCTGGTCAGTCCTTAAAGTGCAGGCGACTCACAGAAGGTCGGACCGCTGTGCCACGGGTCAACCACACTTGATCTGACGTCACAGACTAAGTTTAATGGCGGGTAAAGGCCCAGCCCTCGGAACTGACCTCATAACCGATTGTATGAAGACCTCTTCTCTGAACCGCCACTTGAGTCAAGAGCAGACATGGCCAATCGACAGGGAAGTGTCCTCGCGTTTCCGCCACTTGTTGCACGTGCTTTGATGCGCGGCATGGGAGAGAGCCAGCCAGCAGGCTGAAAACTTAAGGGCTGGTACCTTGGACCAGGCATTGTGAGCATGAAGGTCAATGGAATCTGTCTGTCCGACGCTTTAGGTCAGTGACGCTTCCTGTGGGCATAAATCAAGAGGGACATGATGAAGTTCGAGGGGTATGAGGCAAAAACGAAAAGCAATGTCAATGTAGAGTAAAGGACAGTACACATTTCGTGTGGGTTGGGTGTGGGAAACTAAACAGTCCAACATTTCGTCTTACCTAAGAGAGGATGTTACTGTTTTAGTGCTTGGGGAAAATCGCTGAATATTATTAGCAAAACTTCCCGCCATGACCTTCATTCTTCAAGGACAACTTTTTGTGTGGTTCTCCCAGTCCTTTTTTTTCCACAGAGGATTCCAGCCTCCTCCCCCCCCCCCCCCCCCCCCCCCCAATTTAAAAAAAAAAAGTAATCGCAGTTATCGCGTTCCGTACAAGTCTGTATGTTCTTTTATTATTGGCTGGCATTTTCCTCCCGCCCTCTGGAGAAGCTTTTTCACAGCTGTTTAATTACAAAGGTTGCAAACGAGAGGCATGAAAATCAATAAGGTTATATTCGTATATAAATTGAAGATACACAACCATGTACCCAACGGTGACTTTACAAGTCAGGAAATGTACATGGATAAGTAAGACAGATAAGCAGACAGATGAAGAAGATCGACAGGCAAACAGAAAGAAAGAGAGGGAGGTGAGGTGCGGACTGTTTACAACTAGGGTTACCCTTTACGCTTGCCCCTGTCTACACATGGTCAGATCAAAGACACTAGTAACCCTCAATGAAGCGTGACATCTCGAAGTCCACAGCTACGACGAGGCCCAGTCCTCAGAATCGTACTCTGTAATGACTTCTTTTCTCTGAACCAAAACTTGAGTTTTCTTCCTTCTGCCGCGTACGCAGCCGACACTCCTGCGGACACTCCCTGTATAGACAGGCAAGGATTAATCCCATCTCCCCAACAAAGGGAGTGGAGTTGTGTGTGTATGACCGTTTTTCTTTTATCCTGCCATTAAGGCAGCCATTGTCCAGTTTCGGGGAAGGTGCATGCTATGTGTAGCGTGTCATCCACACCAATGGCCAAACTGGCCCTCTCTTCCGAAAGTTGGTGATGGGATTTTACGTGTGTACAAGATGTTATGCGTGCGTTCACACACGGAACCTCGGTTTATAGTCTCATTCGAAGGACTGTATGGGACATGGAGTCAGAACCATGTTAACTCCGAGGAAAAAAAAACCCTGTACCGAAACGGCCTGGCGGAGATTGGAACCCGCAACCCCAGGATCACCAAGATTATGAATCTGGCGCTCTACTACTGAGCTATTCCGGCTCCCAACACTTGAGCGAAGAGTGGACATTCCAACCCTATGTGTCTGATCGCAGTCCTACCGCTTGTTGTCGCACTTCCTTTGAAGTGTAGTATGTGAAAGAATCAGAAGGCTGAAAATGACTCTAAAAGGTTGGTACCTTGAAACGGGTACATAAGCAAGGAGAACAATGGAATCAGTCTGTCCGACGTTAACGGGTCGTACCCGCTTTCTCTAGGCATCAGAGGGACAAAGCGTAGGGCGAGGGAATATGGCAACAACAACAACAACAACAACAACTACAACAAAACATGGAATGAAGAAAAAAAAAAGTCAGTTCACATCCCGTGTAGGTTGATTCTGAGAGAGTAAAACAAATTCCAAGCGATCTTCCCACACAGTAGAGGATGTGACTGTTTTTGATGCCGGGGAAAAAAAATCATGACTAAAATATCCGTTGCAAAATTTCCGTTTTGAACTTTCAGTCCTGAAAGGGTTCTGCTTTCATGTTTCTTTCTTCTTTTTTTCTTTTTTCTTTCTTTCTTTCTTTTTTTTTCTTTTTTTTTTTTTCTTCCTCATTCCACAAGCCACTTCAGTGACACTTTAATAATGGTCTTGCTTACAGCCACGCAGCTCCTTCCGCCTGCCCATCTATAGACATGCACCGCGCCGCCCAAGCCCAGGCACGGGTAATCCACAGGAAGCGGTCCAAATCAAGTCGTCATGTGGCAACCAGCCAACCAAGCAACCAACCAACCAGCCAACCAGAGGAGACAGTGCATTACCCGCTGAGTCACTTCAATAGTGTTATATGGTACCTGTTCTGATTCAGCATACGTAGGAGACCACCCACTTATGAGCAACAATGACAGCTTCGTCGCGGAGCCAGCGTCGGAAAGCGAACCCTTCTCCAGATGGTGCTACACGTTCGACCAGCCCAACCTTAGTCCCCGCTATCTGGCCGATACCGACAACCTCCAGGCAAACTCACAAGGACATAAACATCAGGAGGAATTATAACCTTAATTAAAGGCGAATTTACTTCGTTTTCATCCTAGACTGAATTAATTTTAAGCGAAATGAAGTTAAATGGAAAACTATTTAAGTGCAGTCCTTTTTGTCACCTGTGTCTCTTTCACTTGCAAATATAGATATTTTATGTACACACACACACACACACACACACACACACACACACACACACATACACACACACATATATATATATATATATATATATATATATATATATATATATATATATATATATATATATATATTACTGACTTCCATAAAAAACGCGAAAGC
>CM031621.1:27112658-27117658 GCA_018398815.1 Conus ventricosus
CCACACACACACACACAAGCACACACGCAAGCACACACACAAGCCCAAACACACACACACATACGCACACACACTCACACACGCGCACACACACACACACACACGCGCGCGCGCGCGCGCACTCGCACACGCATACACACACACACACACTCACTCACACTCACTTACTCACTCACTCACTCATTCACTCACTCACTCACTCACTCACTCACTTTCACACACACGCTCTGTCTCTCTATTTTCTTTACTAAAACGGCTGTCAAATATTAAGACAATAAAACATCTTATGTCGTCTCTCTTTCTATCAACACACACACACGCACAGAAAGAGAGAAAGAAGAGAGAGAAGAGAGAGAGAGAGAGAGAGAGAGAGAGAAGAGAGAGAGAGAGAGAGAGAGATGCGCGCACACGCTCGCACGCACCCATACACACCGTACACACACACACACACACACACACACACACACACACACACACACACACACACACACACACACCACACACACACAAACACACACACACACACACACACACACACACACACACACACACACACACACACACACACACACACAGAAAGAGAGAGATAGAGATGCGCGCACACGCTCGCACGCACACACACAACACACACACACACACACACACACACACACACACACACACACACACACACACACACAACACACCCTTAATCAACCAACACACACAGACAGAAAAGTACAGATTGCAGAGACAAAAACGAGCATCACTACTCCAACCAAGACCAACAACACCAGACTCATAATATTTTCATAATTCAAACAAAACCAAAAACAACACACACAAAAATTAATGAATAATTTGAAGAAGAAAAAAAAACGGAAGTAGACAAGCCTACTGACTGGGATGCAAAGAAGAAGTAGAAGAGAAAGTTGACGCTGGAGTTGAGCACCTGGAAGAGCATGCCCACGGCATAACCCGTGAAGGCGCACACCCAGTCGCAGTCATCGTCAGACGTGTGGCCCAGCATCCCCAGGACCTTGCCAGACTCTCCCACGATGCCGGACACCAGAGAGCAGCCCACGATACTCAGCACCGCCACTGACATCCTCCCGCGCCTGCTTGTGGAACGACGCCTGCCGACACGAACATGAATGGCGCAAATGTCAAACGACCAACCAGAAGACGTGTTTGTCGTTTTCATGGCGCAAACACAGAGAGAGAGAGAGAGAGAGAGAGAGAGGAGAGAGAGAGAGAGAGAGAGAGAGAGAGAGAGAGAGGAGAGAGAAGAGAGAGAGAGAGCGACAGACAGACAGAGAGACAGAGACAGAGAGATAGAGCCAGAGCCAGACAGACAGACAGACAGACACAGAGATAGAAAGAGACAGACTGAGACTTGACAGGTGATGACTTGCTGCGGGGTTGAAAATAAAAAGGAAATACTCACTAGCGGGTTAAACAATGATCCTGACTTGTTGAAGGTTTAACAAAAACCATACGGGCTCATCATCAGTTTAACTAGTGAACCTGACGAGGAGTGAGATTCACAAACGACACTGGTGTTTGGTGCTGAGAACGGATGGTCCTGACTCACCATTGGCGCTGGCAGACGATCTTAGCAGGCTGAGACCGAAGCCCAGCAACACCACGTTCGGCAGGATGAACGTGACCACCTGCAGAGTCACTGTCATCGCCAGGGTCTCCGCCAGGATCTGCTTATTCACCACCAGCAAGGCGGTCATCAGGCCGCACCAGCCCCCAAGGCCTGCGCAGATCATCCGGACACGGCAAGGACTCATCCTCTGCATCCGCTGGGGGAAGGCCACGCCAGCCACCGGAACACCCCGATGGCCACCGTGACGTGCAGGGAGAAGCCCAGGGAGAGGAACCGGAGGGGGCAAAGTAGGAAGCATTCCCCTCGGGCAGTCGTTTCCAAGTGATACAGGATGCCCCGGACGGCAGTCAGCAGCAGGAAGATGTTGTCCGTGACGCCCAGACACTGGAACAGCAGCACCATGGGTTTCTGTTTCTTGCTGGAGTTCCAGACCCAGACGGACACCGAGTTGGCTGCCAGGCCGACGAAGCACACTGGGATGATGCTGAGTACCAAGGTCCATCTGTACAACTGGATCCCCTTTTCCAGGTCTGGTTGAGAATGAGAAAAATAATAATAGATTTCAGTACTGGTGTCTATGTTCGTTTCTTCAGTCGTTACCATTCTGGGAGAGTGACAGTTTGTTTTGTTCCCAGCGTTGCTGTTCACAAACTCTCCGGACTGATGCAGTCTCTTTCGTTCTTACACAGTCTGTGCCTAGCTAGTCCCTTGTACACTGGCTGTTACGGCTCAACATGGTATGCACGGTTCGTAACATATGCGACCTGAGATGAAATCGATGCAGTTAAATCACTGGAGACTGACTGGCTGATGACACTGAAGTGCCAACGTGACATGGCTTGTCACATGCTTAGCTAAGGAAATGTGATAACAATGGGCCCTATTATTCTAGGAAACAAAGACGTCTTTCCTGCAAGGAGACACAGTATGAAGCGGCTGACTGCTGATTGAGTAATACCATCAGAAAGGACTCCCCCCCTCTTGGTTGTGTGTGTGTGTGTGTGTGTGGTGTGTGTGTGTGTGTGTGTGTGTGTGTGTGTGTGTGTGTGTGTGTGTGTGTGTGGTGTGGTGTGTGTGTGTGTGTGTGTGTGGTGTGTGTGTGTGTGTGTGTGTGTGTGTGTGGTGTGTGTGTGTGTGTGTGTGTGTAAGTGTGTGTGTGTGTGTGTGTGTGTGTGTGTGTGTGGTGTGAGTGTGTGTGTGTGTGTGTGTGTGTAAGTGTGGTGTGTGTGTGTGTGTGTGTGTGTGTGTGTGTGTGTGTGTGTGTGTGTGTGTGGTGTGTTTTGTCTCTCTCTCCCTCTACTCCTCTTCTCACTCTCTCCTCCCTCACTCTCTCTCCTCCTCTCTCCCTCATCTCTCTCTCTCCTCTCTTTCTCTTCCCCTCTCTCCCCTCTCTGTCCCTCACACACACACACAACACACACACACACACACACACACACACACACACACACACAACACACACACACACACACATACAAAACACACTCACAAACGCACACAAACACACAAAACAAACATACCACAAAGCGCACGTACGTACGCACGCACGAGCGCGCGCACGCGCACGCATGCACACACACACACACACACACACCACACACACAACACACACACACACACACACACACAAGCACACACCACACACACACACCCACACCACACACACACACCACACACACACACACCACACACACACCACACACACACACACACACACACACACACACACACACACATCTTCACTCCAGAAAGATATTCTTTCATGCGCACATTCTTTCTCTTATCAATTATGCATCCACGTTATGGGATAAATGCCAGTGAAACTAATCTGAAACTAGTAAGTCGTCTGCATAAAAGGGCCATTAAATTAATTCAGTTGAATCCAATACCTTGACAAAGAGTGATTACAAAACTTTAAATATTCTTCCATTTAAAGACAGACTCTAACTTCAACAAATGCTTGAGCATGTACAATGTAGTGAATGGATCAGCCCCGAAGATAATCTTTGAGAGCTTTGTCTTCAATAGTTACAGACATACACATAAACTGTCTCTTCCCAGACCTCGATGTAATCTTTATAAATCAAGTTTTCTGTACTCTGGAGGGACCGCATGGAATAATTTGCCTTCCTCCATAAATCATGTCACTCAAAATATACATTTAAAAAAAGCACTAAAAATGCATTTGATAGAAACCTCGCGCTTCAATTGAAGTCATTTCCATTAATACAATCCCCTTATCCCCGTCTTTTCTCTCTCTCTGTCTCTCTCCTCTCTCTTCTCTCTCTCTCCTCTCTCTGTGTGTGTGTGCTTGAACTTGAAGTTCCAACAATAGTTTCATGATTGTTTCAGATTTCATATGAGAGTTATGTATTTGCATGAAGAAATTGTGTGTTTTAAAAATGTTTTTTTGAGCTTGTGGTTATATGTTCAATTAGTTTCTTTCTTGTTTATGAGGGCAGATGTAAAAAAGCTGGAAAGCTTATTCTTTAACCCCTCAATAAAGATAATTTTGACTTGACTGACACATCAGTAAAGCGCGCCGCGCGCGCGCGCGCGCGAGAGGAGAGAGAGAGAGAGAGAGAGAGAGAGAGAGAGAGAGAGAGAGAGAGAGAGAGAGAGAGTCCTTTTTTACTTTATTTTTTCCTTTTTTTTTTTTTTTTCTTTTCTTTTTTTTTTTCTTTCTTTCCTTTCTTTCTTTTTTTTTTTTTTTTTTTTTTTTGTTCGTGGCGATTCCTGCCCGGAAAATGGCGACTGAAGTCCTGACGTCACCAGGGCACAGAACAGCCAGTTTGAGAACGTCCTTCCACGTTGATCAGTAAGGATGAGACCGCTTGAAACGATGCTGGTGGCGGTCCCCCGTTCTTACCACAGACCGCACGACAAGGCTGTGTTCTTGTCCATGCGTTGTTCCACAATCTTTGTTTTTTTTTTGTTTTTTTTTTACCCCCTGAGCATCAACGTGACTGGAGAGAGACAGAAATGTGACCAACATCTACAGAGCCACACTGGCCAGGCAGATGACACTCCGCTGTGTATTGCCAAGCTTTCCATCCCCAGCTACTCGCCCGCTCCGCTCGTGCTAGGAAGCAACCGTCGCCCACAAATCCCACAGATGACGCCTCTGATGGCGCCCCAAACCCATGACCCTCTCTCAGTCAGCAGGACCGTGACGGTGTCCACTTGCAACCACGGCTGGTGACGTCCATATTGATCAAATGCGCACAAACGTCCTCACTTTGGTAGCTAAGGGCTTGCACCAGATCAAGGACCTGATAGACTTCGCGGGGGAACCCGGTGTGACACAATGGAATACAATAGCTCAGTGATGGAGCGCCGTACTCGTAATCTTGGTGATCCTGGGGGTTGCAGGTTTGAATCTCCGCCGGGCCGTTTTGGTACGGGT
>CM031621.1:27122658-27142658 GCA_018398815.1 Conus ventricosus
TAAGGCTATGAGACAGACAGACAGACATCATGTTGCCAAAATAGAAAGACTGACAGTTGAGAGGCCAGGAAGCGAGGGTGTTGGTCAGAGGTAAAAAGAGGGTTGGGGGTGACACTTGGAAGTCTCTCCAGGAACGCCCGGGTTCGCTGGTCAAACGAGAGAGGCATACACGACACTTGACTCCTGATTCTCACTGAATTCTCAACATCACTACAACACCACTGATCATGTTTCACGGAAAACTGCTGATCTTGTGATTGTTTTGCTATAATCTCCCCGTTGCAAGACACATTCAGATTTGCTGTAGATACAGCCGGGATGACTGGTATAACTGAGAAAGTACTTTTCTATCAGACTGTCATCCGTCTCTGACTGGCATATGCTAAATCTAAAGTAAGCCCGTTGAAATGAATGAAACAATAAAAAAAGAATACGTTTACGTATTTCTAAAGAATTGAGTAATTAAAATTACGAAGCTTTGCGTCAGTCACATGAGATTCTGATAATCCAGTTTGAAAGACAACCTATGGGCGGACTAAACTACTAAAATGTAGTACTTGAATGGGTGTAATGGAGCAGGAAGAGGGGGGGGGGGGGGGGTAGGGGGGTTGTTTTGAGGGACATTCCGCTATTAACACTTAGAGTGTAGCTCTTCCACAGTGCTATGGCTTGTTGATGGGGAGAGAATGGAGAACGTTTCCTTCATACGTAGAAGTGATTTTTTTTTTAATGTACCGAGGAAAGGAAAATGTCAACAGAATGCTGTGAAGATGAGTATAAATCCATGATTCAGATATAAACAGCTCGAGTGAGTATAAGCCAGACCTGACAGAAAGACTTCCGAATGTTCCCTCCCTCCGCCGTTACACTGACAAACGCTTCTCTTCGTCAAATATCAAATGCTGATTTGATGAAAAATCCGCGACAAGTTTGTTCACCTCTGACGTCTTCAACATGCTTAACACCTTCATGTAAAAGCAAGCGTGTCCGGAATAATCGTTCAGCAAGCGTTGAGACTGATGCCAGCATTGTTGGGCTTGATTAGATCAAGGATGCAGAGGAAAGAGGATTAGTGTCCTGTCTCGTTTTTCTCACCATTCGCCTTGTCGAAGTCATCTTTGTTCGCGCAGGTGACAACTTCCGTCCGGGTGAGAGGACTGTTGAATTGTCCAACTTTCTCTTGTCCGCTATTCCACGGAATCGGCTCTTTGCCTGTGCGTAGCCTTTGCCCGCGTGTGAAACACAGAGTGTGTAAGCTTAAAACTTGACAATAGGACTCTTTCATACGGCGAAGTATGAACAGCCGTAAACAGAAGGCAGACACAGAGCCAGTCATATCAACAGGGAAACGAATAATGCCTTTCGGTGTGCGCAATGGAACTCCAAACAAACAAAAGGCAAAAATTCTGATCCTGTCGCCTCCTTGTCTTTGGCTAGATTGGTGGTTATAAAGAAACCGTTGGTCCAAGACCGCTACTGCTCCCAGAGCCCAAATACGACATGGAAGGGCCGTAAATACCGATCATAGCACCAGTTGTCTCCATCTCTCACCGCTGCGGGTGAGTGCTTGGGTTGCCGCAAAGAGCATTCCGGGTCCACTTAGCCACGTTGTCTCTCCACCTCCTTCACTGTCTAACCTTCCCTTCTTCCCCTGCTTTGTTCCTTGGAGGATGGTCTCGGACAGTCAGCTTCCTTTGGTCAGATCTCCACGGCCCGAGAGGAGCCGAGTTCCGATTCCATGTGGTGTGCATGTCATGCGTGTTCTGTATATATCGTTTGTAGCAAGATCCCCCCACCCCCACCCTTCCCCACTCACCCCTCAGTTTCTTTCGCTGTACACCCCCTTCTACGATTTCCACACTCCAAGGTCGAAAATGAAACTAAGATTTTGTTGAAAAACTGATCTTTTCCGTAATAATCCTCGCAAGTTAAAATGAAACGATTGTGACCAAATTCCATGTGCTACGTTTGTTGAAAAAACTGATCTTTCTGTTATAATCCTCGCAAATTAAAATGAAACGATTGTGACCAAATTCCGTGTGCTACGTTTGTTGAAAAACTGATCTTTCTGTAATAATCCTCGCAAGTTAAAATGAAACGTTTGTGACCAAATTCCATGCTACGTTTTTAGAGGGTCATTGTCTGAGAGGAGGGTCTATTCACCTTTTTTTTTTTAAACGATATCTCCATAACTGATGGTGATGGTACAATTTTTAGAAGTTGCTATGGCGTTGGCTGATGCTTTGTGCCCAGAGGCCGAAATGGAAAGTTTCTGTGCCTTCTCTTTCTCTTAACAGAGCATTCTTTTTTTAAGTAACCCAGTCCACTGAATCATTGGTGAATATGAAAAGAAAAAAAAAAACTCTAAAACTACGGTAGGAATGCAAGTCTTTTCTCCTTCAGCTTAGTGCTCTTGCATTGCAATTTGGGTGGATTTGAACAGTCCACCTACGGCCTCCGTGGTCTGCGGGGCTTTAAAGATTATGACTCGTCCACGTACATATACCTTTGGCGGACAGATGGAAACGGAACTGATCATGCAATTTTTACGAAAAGATTTTAACAGAATTCACCATGTACTTTTGACGAAAAGATTCGAACGGAATCGGTAATGTAGCTTTGACGAAACGATTTGAGCAGAATCGATCGTGTGCCTATGACGAACAGGACTGAAGAGAATCGATGATATACTTTTGACAAAAAGATTTGAAAGAACTGATCATATACATTCGGCAATAAAAATTTGAGCAGAATCGACCATATACCAACGACGAAAAGATTGGAACAATCCCTCACATAGCTCTGAAGAAAATAAATTTTAATTAAAATCTGTCATATATCTTTAAAGAAAACACTCAAGCAGAATAGATAAGACCTTTTCGACGAAAAAAATGTTCACAGAATTCTCCATGTACTCTTGAATGGAATCGATGATTTACCTTCGACGAAAAGATTTGAACATAATCATTATACATCTGACCAAATGCAACCTCGGTTAAGTGGCAGAATTGTCAGCTGGGTTTATTTGGCTGTCGAATAAATGAAGACAAAGAGATGGGGATGAGGGGTGGGAGGTAGTTGGGGAGGAGAATGGAGGGGGGGGGGCGATGTTCGGGCGTGTGGGGAGGAGAGGAGAGAGAAGGGGAGGTGGAGTGGACGCGAAGATGGGAAAGAGGAGGGTGGGAGGAGAGGAGAGACGGTGGCGGTGTGGAGTTATTTAGCGGTTCGGGCAGTGATATAAATCAGATGTGCTACAAGAATTTTGGTGTGGTTCTCACGCGTGTTCTGTACATTGTTTGTAGCAAGATACCCCCACCCCTCGTGGTTCAAGGTTTATTCAGTTTAAAAGCGAAGTCGGGGGATACCTGAAGAAAACAAAACGAAAAAAAAAAAAAGAAAAGAAAAGGCCACACAACCATAACAATTAGACTCACACGCTTGGTAGCACGAGCATATGATTCTTATGAATTACACGCAACACCGTCAAAAAACGGTCAACTAACTACTTCTTACTGGAACCGAGGAAGAAAAATCTGTCATCACAATATTCACCGAACTTGCTTGTTATTTCTAGAATCACCATTCCAGTCGTTGTGCATGATGACATTCCAAATCAAACCATCAAAAAACGAACCGTCATGCTGTTTTATATGTCTCCACCAGCATGGCTTCAGGAACTTTTTTCTGGAGCCTACATGTATAACAGCACTCATCACCTAGAGACACTGGATGCTGAATGCTAAAGTGGTAAGGTCGTGTGACGGACACAGAGAGAAAGGAAAGGGTTCCCAGCATGAACCTTCAGGGACAGTCGAACACGTTGCCACTTAGAACGTACAACAGAACTTTGAACAGTTCACGTCGGTCGCACCGCCTTGGGTTTGTGCATGTGGTGTCGATACATCATCACCATCATCAGTGTCTGGTGTCTGACACTGGGGGCGTCTGTGGACTGCTGAGACTGGGCTGCCACCGGATGAGCGTGGGTGTAGCTGTGGAAGTGGACATGACCGTGAGGGCAGCACGCCTCTCACAGAGAGACGGAATCGCCTCTCAGGGTTTCCACTCTTCACCCGCATCCTCTGTGTGTTACTACCCCCCTCTGTCCTGTCTGTCTGTCTGTCTGTCTGTCTCTGTCTCTCTCTCTCTGTCTCTCTCTCTCTGTCTCTATCTGTCTCACTGTCTCTCTCTCTCTCTCTCTCTCTGACGAATATTTGCCTGTAAAGCTGACCTTAGGAGCTGTGCATTATTGTCGTAAATGTGATCAAACATGCAAAATGTCAGTGTGTATAATCGTCACGGTCACCTGGCTTGTACGGTCAATAGCAAAAGCTCTCTCTCTCTCTCAATGATAACATTTAAATGATAAAAATGATTTTCTTTCAGCTCCCTGTCTGCCGCGGAACAACCGGGCTGGGTGCACGATGTCCCGGCATGGCAGACGTTGGCAGCAGCAGAGAGCTGAAGAATCTGGAAGAATCGAGCCGAGGTTTACCAGCATGTTAGAATCAGAGGTCGTCGTATGGAGCACGCATTCTCTTTGTTTTGCTGGCGAAGGATGTCGACCATGCGTTCACCAGAATCGGCCTCACCAACGAGAGACTGCACCGTCACATCTGCTGTGTGAAGCATACCTTACTCGTGGCATTACTTCCATGTGATGCATGCCTTACTCGTGGCATTACTTCCATGTGATGCATGCCGTACTCGTGGCATTACTTCCATGTGATGGCTGTGTGATGCATGCCTTACTCGTGACATTACTTCCATGTGATGGCTGTGTGGAGCATGCCTTACTCGTGGCATAACTTCCATGTGATGGCTGTGTGAAGCATGCCTTACTCGTGGCATTACTTCCATGTGATGGCTGTGTGAAGCATGCCTTACTCGTGGCATTACTTCCATGTGATGGCTGTGTGAAGCATGCCTTACTCGTGGCATTACTTCCATGTGATGGCTGTGTGAAGCATGCCTTACTCGTGGCATTACTTCCATGTGATGGCTGTGTGAAGCATGCCTTACTCGTGGCATTACTTCCATGTGATGGCTGTGTGAAGCATGCCTTACTCGTGGCATTACTTCCATGTGATGGCTGTGTGAAGCATGCCTTACTCGGGGCATTACTTCTATGTGATGGCTGTGTGAAGCATGCCTTACTCGTGGCATTACTTCTATGTGATGGCTGTGTGAAGCATGCCTTACTCGTGGCATTACTTCCATGTGATGGCTGTGTGAAGCATGCCTTACTCGTGGCATTACTTCCATGTGATGGCTGTGTGAAGCATGCCTTACTCTTGGCATTACTTCCATGTGATGGCTGTGTGAAGCATGCCTTACTCGTGGCATTACTTCCATGTGATGCTGTCATTCCCGGTGGGTCTGAACTTACGTGACAAACTGAGAAACTTATATGACGAAAAACAAAAGTTCGGAAAGTAGTCAGGTGACATGACTCTTAACAACGATAGTGCGTTTTGTTGTTGTTTGTTGTTTACAACCCTTTGGATATGATGGAAGGAAAATTCAGTGATTAACGACATAGGATGATCAGTTTTCTGGCGTACGGAATCAACACTGCTTATCGTACTTAAAAACGAAAAACAAAACAATTATTTTAACTATACTAGTCTAAGTTATATAAGAAACAGGGGCTTGGTATCCAGTGATTCGCTGTCGTTTGACGCTTTACATTTTCTGATTCAAATGGTTTTTTTTGGTTTTTTTTTTCTTTCTTTTTTTGCAGATGTGCATCGTTTTAAATCAAATACATGATTTCCTCCCCCCTCCCTCCCCGCTTCTCCCCCCCCCCCCCCCCCCCCCACTTCACCCAGTCGTTTACATTCTTCAATATCGGCTTTTGCTTTTTAATCTGTTAACATGACAGCTGGAAAGCACTAGTTGGTGACACTGGACGATGAAAACCGTTGATACATGACGAAGAAAATACCTTCTGCTCTTGTGGTGAAATGATCACAGCACTCAGCATTGCCAGGCAATGAACCGCAATCAGCAGCAGTATGTTTCAACATGGAACCCGTGAGTTTGGAAACAAAACATCCTGAGGTGCATGATCTTCGATTTTTTTTCCTGGACCAGGTCGTAAATGACAATTTTTCTCCACCTCAAACTATGATGCATGCATGCTGCGGTGTATAAAATATCCACGAGAAAAAGCCCGGTAGATTAGAAGACGACCACTTCATCAAAATACATGAAGATGCTCTCGACAACTTTGCAAGTCAACGAACACGGGGAAAAAAAGGCAAATCTGAATCCTACTTTTGATTTAAAGATCAGATCAACCCACTCAGAAGAAGGATGTGAATTTGGTTTTTGGTTTTTTGCCCAACTCTCAACGCTAAAGCCATTTAAATTGAGAGGCTATGTCCGAAACTGACGCCTCTCACGTCGGGTGACAAAAAAGTCCCGTTTTATATGCTATGTACGTTAAGAAACGCTAACAAGCGGTTAGGAGACTTTTTTTTGGGGGGGGGGGGGAGGGTCTCGACAGCTCCCCACCCCCTCGCCCCGCCTCCACATCTCCCCCTTCCTTTTCCCCTAATTTCTCTCCTCCCATCCCCGCCTTCATCCCCCCCCCCCCCCACCCCACTCTTCGCCTTTGCCCTCTTTGCCCCGCCTTCTGCTTTAAAAAAAAAAAATTATAAACTTGACTGTTACCCAAATGATATTGACAGTTTGTTTGTCTTAAATGTGTGGTTTTTAACTGGCTTCTACCCAAACAACATTATTACTTTGTTGTTTGTTTTTGAAAAGAAGAAACGGATGTTACCTGTGTGAAGATTTCAAGTTTAATATGTTTGTTTTACGTCAGTCCGGTCCCAAAGGTTCCAGCAATGTTCTCATTGTAACCTGCATGAGACACTGATGTGGCCTCCACTGTCGGCTCGACTGTAAGGGGGAAAAAAACAAAAACAAACGGACTTGATTCCACTGGAATTGTTTCTGTTAAAGCCGCAAGACGTTTCTGTGCTCATTGGGGAAAGCTGACAGAATTTGTTTGTTTTCGTTTTTGATGGTTGGTTGGTCTTTTAACCTTGGTTTTTACCCGGTCTGGAAAGTGCGTGCGTGTGATCCTGAAATTTTAAGCCTTTTCTGAACGGAGTTCTGATGATGACCCTTCAGAGCAACATTTAGGTCTGATGTAATGACACAGCTACTGTTAAATGAAGACTGGTTCAATAAAATGCTGGTCATTGTTACTTATTTCTTACCGTGTTGCTGTTGTACCCCCCCCCCCCTCTCTCTCTCTCTGTGTGAGAGAGAGGGGCAGACAGACGGAGAGACAGACGGACAGGACACCCCTCCACCCAGTTTTCTTTCCCAGTCTTTAAATTACACACACGAGTCGCATCAACTTCTTGTTTCTTTTAAACGGAAATAGTCGTCCAACAACATTTTCCTGTGTGACGCACTTTCGCCCCACATTGATGTCGGAGCCACATAACGTCAAACTCGGGGTAGTCGGTGAAGTATGTCCCTTGCAATCGGTATCATCATCAGCCAGTCACGTCGTCGCCGGTAGATTCCTCGCTTAGGAATCAGACTTGGTCAGGCCCCCTTCAAAATTATAACGCGTTTAAAAAAGTTTTTAAAAAAGTTTCCGTTTGGGAATGACGACGGCTGCTCCTACCAATCAGGGAACGTTACTATTGTTGATGCATCGGAGCTGATGACTGAATATAATTCGGAGTTTTCTTCTTTGACCGTTAACCTTAGCGTTCATCTTGTTGACACTGAATCTGAAGTTGATTTTAAACGGAGAGAAGCGAAAAAGTAAACACCGGATTGTTGACACTTCGTCTTTGAGAGTGACGTCATCTCTTATTTATGAATGTGACTGTTGAAGACCTGTGTTGGGTTACATGGTTGATGCAGTTCTGTCAACTAACTTTCTTCTGATTGGTAGAAAGAGATCCCGGCATTCTCTTGTTAGAATCGCCAACCCACCGACCTTCGGAGTGCGAGATGATTTGTTTTAAAATTTATTTATTTGGCAGCTTTCTCTAGATCACATTTCCGGCAGGTGTATCTTACAGAATCGGTTCAGAGCAATTGGCAGTAGGCCCTACAGAACTGATGCCAGGAATGTGGAATCTTGATTTAAAAAAAAAATTGAATTATGGGTATTTTAATATGTGACATGCCTTGAAAACACATCCGAAAGAACTGGGATTCGTTGTAATTTAATTCTATTATCACAGCCCAGTCCGCCACACCGGGCAGTTTCAGGGTTTTCAACACGTAGGGGTAGGTGGGTGCCAAATCTTGACCGAAAAAGAAAAACGAAGATAATATATTCACATGTAACAGCAGTTGATAATGTTCGCCTTTCTCCCATCCCTTTGCTCAGAGCTTTCACCAGCTATATTGCTTTTGTTCTGAGATTTATTGTCATTGTATGACATGAAAATCATTTCCCCCTCCTCCTCCTTTTCCTCCTCTTCTTTCACATTCAGTCTTTCCCTCATCAGCACGACTCATATTGGGATGACGATCCTGTCTTGTCTGTCTCGGACCTCGGAGTCGGCTCGATAAGCCGAAGCCCTACTGGGCGAAAACAGATGACCTGAGCCCAATGAGACTTTACCTTATAAAGCGACGGGAGTGAGAAGACCGATCGTTTTATTCACCAATCAGACGATACCTTATAAAGCGACGGGAGTGAGAAGACCGATCGTTTTATCCAATGAGACGATACCTTGTCAAGCGACGGGAGTGAGAAGACCGATCGTTTTATCCACCAATCAGACGACGTCATCGTTTCTGTTGCCTGCAAGTGAAACAATGGTTTTGCAGACTTAAGGAAGATTTCCTTTCGGACCTGTAGCTCTCAAGACAGCTTTAATCGTCTTTGACTCGAACAGAGGCAGATCAGAAAGAGAGAACCTCGAATCTCCTGTCTTTTATCTATGTAGATTAATATGTACGTCAGGTTTTGTCTGGTTCAGTAAATTTGTACAATCAGTAGGAATCGTTCCACACGATTCTGTGGAACTGAATTTCATTACGTCAAAAAAAATTTTGATTTGAATTTTAGTCGTAGACATTCTGAAACGCGTATCTACAAACTTCCAGATGTTTGATCTCCAATAACAAAATCAATCGAACGAACTTAATAATGGACACATTGATGGGAGAGTATAGCGGTTCGTTTGAATTTCGGGCGTATTCAGAATGGAAATTGAATGTTGGCATCATAGGACCATTGCCCAGTTTTTCGTTTTGGTGTATGTTTACAGCAACGGATCTACACAGATTAACTGGTGACACTTGCACTGTGAAGAATCACGGTCCACCGAAATCACACATGCGCGCGCGCATACACACACACGCACGCACCCACACACGCGAACATGCACGCAGAGAGAGAGAGAGAGAGATCGAGATCGAGATCGTAACCTAAAGGAAGTAGGCGTCATTGTTCTCCCCTCACCCCAACTTCCTCGAGGCCCACCTGACTCTCGCCCACCATCCTGTTGGCCGCGTTTCCTGTTCAGATGTGATGATAGAGAGAGAGACAGACAGACAGACAGAGACAGACAGACGGACAGACGGACGCCTACGCAAATCCACTGTCCTTTTACGCTCGCACCCACGAGTGATTACGATTATTGTCCGTTTCAAAGTGAGCTGTGACTGCGGGCAAAAATTGAAACAAACGTAAAAGAAAGAAAAAAAATTAAAGAAAAAACATTATTCTGTCGGACAAAAAGGACAAACAAATCACGAGACAAAACACGACGCATGTCGACCTCTTTGGTCTTCAGGCAAGACAACATTCAGGACAATACAAAACTAAGAACGAGCTATCACTTATCTTCTTAAATTGGGCGCAAAATGCACGTTGAATGAATGGTGGAATTATATTTTTTCTTTTAAGTTTACGATTATATGAAACTTGTCCGCAAGGGGGCGTAACTGGCCTGTGTCGTCTCCAGCCTACCAAGCTCGTTAAGCATCCGACCTCTGAACCTGGTATGAATGAGAAGTTCAAGGACACCCCATAAAATGCAGACCTTGCTCAAGGTCAAGCGAAGCAACATCCTGTTCTGCCCTTTATTTCGACATTTCCCATTTTGCCCCGTTCTATATCGCCCTGCTCGTGTTTTGGGTGTTGTTTACCCCTGAATTAGGCATCCCAATCAATAAACGCAATATCCGTTTCGTGGAGGAAATCTATTTCGTCTACTGAAAAAGACGCGTGAGCAACATATATACACATGTATGAATGTCCTTACACACAAATACACATACATGCATACGCATAAACATTTACGCGCATGCGTGCGCGCACACACACACACACACACACACACACACACGTGGATTACGAGCCTGCATGCGTGCGTGCGTGCGTACTCGCGTGTGCGAGCGATTGTTTTCCACCAACTCTATGCGTACATTAAAAGTATTACACGCTTTGTTTGTTATGGTCGAACACAGTTCTATCAAATGTGCCTTTTTTTCGTGCACCCACTTCGCTTTTACATAATTGAAACATTTTGGTGGGAGAATGCCTACACTTTCAACCTGTGATTTACGGTCTGTTAAATTAGCAACCGCAGAGCAGTGCCCAAATTTCGGCGAATCTTGTAGCCCGCCATGTACATAATGAATAAAAGATGGAAATGTAAAAGAAAAATGAAGTTGGAATAAAGCAGCGGTTGATTCCGCTTCTTTTCAAAATCCACGTTATCAATACAAAGATAATTATGCGATCTCTACAGGCCGGGGTTCAGAAAGGAAATCTTTGCCAGTTGTCCCAATTCAGCACAAAATAGCCAAGTCCTCCGATTGGTGCAGGGCTTGACAGGCATTTTCATATTCCTTTGCGTACATTTTAAAGACCGCTCTTCAATGGGCGAATCTTGATTGTCCAGTATTATCCTGGTCTGTATAAATTGGCAGTCCCAGGCGAGCAGAGGGAAAGACAAACGTATTAAGATTGGCGTTAAAGGGAAGTAACCGTAATCTTTTGGTCAGATCGCAAGGTTTCGGTAAAGTAGCAACACAGCCTTGTGAATAGATAGAAACCGACATGCTTCCGTCTTAATAACCGCTTTTAATATAAAAACGGCGATTTTCCTAACTTAAAAAGAAAAAAAATTGCTATTCCGCCTAACAAAAAAATAATTACCGGCCAAACACGACGCGTGTTGACCTCTTTCGTCTTCTTCAGGGCAGAGGAACAACATTCAAGATAACGTAAAAGAACGAACAATCACTTGGCTCCTCAAATAAGGCACATATTGAAGACCTGAAGAGGTCGAAACGCGTCGGGCTTGTCTCGTCATTTGTTCGTTTCTTTCGTTAGGCAGAATAGTAATTTTTCTTTTAAGTTTGTCTTGATTTCCGCCTGCAAGCTACCTCATTGAGAGACTAATTGAAACCAACTTCGACTGCCCTGTTGATTCGGGAAGCCATTGAATTAGTCCAGTACTATACGTGAACATGGATAGTGAAAATACACGTGACCTAGGGACTCCTATTCCAGCGCTCTTGCCGAGACAGGGGGATTGGCAGGTGGAAAGCCTTGCAGTCAGCAGGAAACGTGACGTTCAGGTAGACGGCTCTGCCACACACAAACACACCAGAACTCTCCTCAGAGTCGGACGTGCATTGGTGTTCTGTCTGTCTGAACGCAGAGGTGTGCAGGCACGTCCTGGGGTGGGGGGGGGGGGGAGAGGGGTGCTGCGCTGATGTGTCCCTGGGGACAAAGATATATATAGAGGGGGGTACAGGAAACGTCTTCGCCTTTCGCTAATTGGAGTCCCTTTGCGCATGTCGAAGGCATTCACCACTTCTTGGGGGTCTGACTCGCTCTGTTTCTGACTGCCATTCACGGGCTGGCTGGCTGTGAACCACACGTGGAAACTGATGGTGCACGCCACACACACACACACACGATGGTTCACGCGCAGGTACTGGCGACATTCAGGCTGTAGGTCGAACTCGTTGAACAGTGGGCAAGAAGCAGCCTAGCGTATATGGTTACTTGAGGGCACACCAGTCAACTGGACGATTCTGTGGCCGTACAGTGGTTTGCTAAAATGCATGAGCGCATGGGACTCCAATGGCGGGAAGAGGAAAGACGGGGCGAGATACTGATCTTGCCTTTGCTACATCTTTGGTGGGGGACAAAATGACATGGAGTGTTGTTCATGAGCTCCGGCTTAACTGTGGAGCTGTTAGCGCTGGCCATTTTCATTTTTGTTCAGAGAGAGAGAGAAACACACTCCACCAGGAGAACTGTAGCGAGGAGAGTTTTAATCGAATCGGTCTCCCTTTGTACTTACGTACCAGCTTGCACCGTTAGTTCATCATTTGCTTACTAAAACGTCACTGGGCTCATTATCTAAAAAAAAAAAGGTCACAATTAAATTTCATGTTCATAAATATGCAGCCAATACACAATTGTAAAATGAAGACAATTATTAAAACAACTGAAACTGCAGTTCGTTGTCTTCAATTGGCAAAGGAACGTCTTGTGGGTTTTTTTTTTCACACAGCCGTTTCAATTCAATGTTCTTGAAGATTGTCTTTTTTCCCCGATACCATAAGAGAAAACAAGTTGTGGTAATCGCACAACGAACGAATAAAACGAGTAAACAGAGCAGGCAGAAACGTGTTTTTAACCTGTGGAGATCTAAAAGGGCGAAACGCGTTCTTCCGTGTCTTTATTTGTTCGCTCCAATCGCCCGGCTGTGCAGTTATCACTTTTAAAAATCTTTTCTTGTACCACCCGCATGTAGACATTCATCTGCCCAACATCGATAACATGAAGTTGTGAAACTGTCATGTCTTTGATGTAAATATCCGTACGGTAAATAGCTTTTGTTAAAATCATTCACAAAGTCATCAGTCTTTGAATGTCAATACTACAATTACAATCTCTGGTGCGACATTGGAACCCTTTGAATGCCAAAATAGAAATAAAGTTATCTTGGCACGATCAAAAAACAGTCCATGTCGTCAAAGTCTGGAGAATAATCTACCTGGAGGAGGGGGTAGTTTATTCGCAAACCCAATATGGCTTTGGTGGGTTTGACCATTGACGTCCATTCTTCAGGCATGGAACACCAAAATGGTACTCTTGTCCAACGTCAGAATGCGTCGGTCTCACGCATGAAACCTCGTTTTCAGGTTCTTCCGTACTCAGAGCTGAGAATAAAAAGCAGAAACAATCTTACCTCCTGTTCTGTGTGAGCTGAAACTACGAAACAAAAAACAACAACAAAAAACAGGATTAAAATGGCTTTACGCCTGACGTTATCGCTAAAACAACAATCTCACGACTCCGTTGACGTCGGGAACGAGCAGTTTGGTTTTTCCCCCTTTTCCCTCTTGACCCTTCCGCGTGCTGCGGCCATCCATCCTGGAGGTCAGAGGTGGGGAAATTGTCCATTCTACAACCAAATACTGGAGGGAAAAAAACCCTCTGCAATCTACGTTTCTTCGATGGCCAAGAAAAGAGTAACCATAGCTTCCTTCCCTGGTATCGAAACGTTCTTTTTCTACAATGTGCAAGCGCTGTCACAACTGGAGGAGTTGAAACGTTTACAATTGTCGCTAATCTTTCGTTTCAGAGCTGTGGTGGTGGTCTGGAAGATATCCGATTCAAAGATGCTGGCAAATCTCGCCCTTTCTTTTTCTTTTTTTTTTCCTTCTGCGCGACAGTAGAGAAACCCCCGCAGTCATCTGAAACAGACCGTTTGCAAGTCAGTTGCAAGATTTGTATGTGTCTTTTAAAACACACGCGCGCGCGCACGCTTGCATGCAGATTATATATATATCAGCGCAGACTGCTTATAGCATCACCACAATCTTTAAAAACAAGTTTAGTCTCTCCTCCCCACTCCTTCCTCCTTCGCTTTAGCACTGACTGCCCCGACCCCCTCCTCGTTCCTCCCACCTTTACCCATCCCCTCTTTCTCTTCAAGTAGGTGTATTCTTCAGCTAAAGACCCCCCTCCCCTCCCCCCCCCTCTCTCTCTCTCTCTCTCTCTCTTTCATACACACACGCACGCACGCACGCACAAACACACAAACACAAACGCAAACACACACACACACACACACACACACACACACACACACACACACACACACACACACACACACACACACACAAACACGGGCGCGCGTGAGCACGCATGCATGCACGCACGTACGCTCATTCAGATTTAGCACAACCTGCAAATCCGTTTGAAAATCCATTCGGTACAATTAAGATGAGTCTTGTCTTAATGGCTTGGGGTCAGAAAGAGCTTTTTTTTTAAATATACACTACCATATTTTTGTTTGTATGGGTGCCATATAACATACATGAAATTCAACTGATTGGTTGGTAAGTTATTGTTACGTCGGCCATACTTTGTCCACTAGCTTTTCCCGTTACAAAGAACATTCATCCACGCTACAGCCAGAGTCTCTGCCTGCACAGAGTTACCGCCCTTCCTCAAAGACGGCGCCCGGGTTCTATTAGTCGCGCGCACGCCTTTCAAAGCGCTTTATTTTCCAGTGAACCGTCACGTGATGGGCATGTATGAAAACGTTGCTCAGCCCCCATCCCTCACCCCCCCCCCCCAATCCCCATCCCTCACCCCCCCCCAAAAAAAAAAAAATCCATCACTTGATGTGTAGATCCTCTGGGCAACAGGTACACAGATTCATCGAAGATCCAGTGTACTGTTTCAATCATGCTAGTTCTGTCATTGTCTCCGCTATTATATACTGACTTCCATAAAAAACGCGAAAATTCGAAAGGCTATTTTTCGGGTGAAAAGGGGTGAATATACAATATTGAACCATTGTGGCAAGTTGTTTGGGCCCAAGACTCACGTGCAGTGAAAACATTGTGTGAGCAACACGTCATTCCCGGCATTGGAGGGTCAACAAAAATGGCAAACTGGTTGCTGCATGTGACGCACGTGCACACCATGCAGAGCAAAGTTAACCAGCGACAAGTACGCAGGCATGCAGCCTTTATAAAGCCGCGCTACAAGGTTCAGGTAACGACTTGCCGTCTGAGCGCTACAGAGATGCCAAGACTACGAGCAGAGGAACGCAATCGTGCCCTAGGCTATCTGGAGGCTGGTGTGGATGCCAGGCAGGTCGCCAACATCTTTAACGTCCACATCTCGACCATCTATTGTCTGCAGCACCGCATGCGAGTCACTGGTACCACTGATGATCGTCCCTGGCCAGGCCGTCCTTGGGTCACCACACATAGAGAGGATCGCCATCTTGTTCGAACCCATCTGCGGGACAGGCGGCAAACAGCCGCTAACAACTGCTCGACAGGTTTGCCGGGGAATCTCCAGCAACGAATCAGCCTCAACACTATGCGGCGGCGTCTTCAGGAGAACGGGCTGGCATGTAGGCGTCCTCACAGAGGTCCGGTACTGACACCAAGACACCGGGCAGGACAGGCTGCAGTGGGCACAAGCCCGAATCAACTGGCGCAGGCAGCAGTGGGGACGCATACTGTTCTCAGATGAGAGCCGTTTTTGTATTGACGTGGCTGACGGTCGTGTCAGAATATGGCGTCGACCTGGTGAACGCTATGCTGACTCCTGTGTGGGTAGAGCGGAACCCCTGGGAGGCCCGAACGTTATATGGGGTGCAATTGGCATTAACGCCATAGGACCAGTCATCTTTCAGAACATTGGTCCTGGTCGCAGACAGGGTGTCAATGCACAGCGCTACATCAACCAGGTGCTCCAGACCCCATGTCGTTCCTTTTTTTACGCAACACCAAACTGGACATTCCAACAGGACAATGCAAGACCACACACCGCCAGGGCCACCCAGCAATTTCTTCAGCATAACAACGTCAATGTCCTGCCCTGGCCAGCCCTCAGTCCCGATTTAAACCCAATAGAACATTTTTGGGATGAACTTGGCAGACGGTTGGACCTCCTGCGTCCACGACCAGCAACAGCGGCTCAACTTCACCAGGCCATCGTCCATGTGTGGGCTGGTGTGCCAAGGGGACGCATCACCACCTGGTCCACTCAATGAGCCGCAGGTGTCAAGCAGTTGTCAACGCAAATGGTGGCCACACACGGTATTTAGGACTTAAAGTTGGTTTGTCACGTGACCTTGGATTTTCCACACAAAAGACATATTGCTGATGACATTTTCACACATTGCCGGTGTAATGAATCAAATCACGTTGAATTCTCGCTTCCACTCTGTACAATTGTGACCAATAAAATTCACCCCCAACCTTCAGCTTGTTTTGTTTTCGCGTTTTTTTTATGGAAGTCAGTATATATAGCCTGACCAGTTTTTTGGTCTGTGAAAACTTGCCTTGAGAGCATCAGAGCTGACGGGATCTCGCCATTCCTCTGTGTGGAGGTTTTCATGCCTCGCCTAGCACGCCCGTGTTGACACCCCCCCCCCCCCCCCTCCCTCCATGCCACCACTTGTATCACTCCACCCCGACCCCTGCTCCTCCTAGAAAGTGTTATGTTTTGAATGCAGAAAAAAATAAAAACACTCGCCCGTTTGCAACGCACGTTAATTAGGGTTTTTGTTTTAATTTTTATGGCCGTGTTCCTTAGAATTTTTCCCAAAAAGGACGCCCGACTAGCCGACCTGACTTTAGATGAACATTACGAGCGCGTGAGCGGCGCGCGCGTGTGTGTGTGTGGTGTGTGTGTGTGTGTGTGTGTGTGTGTGTGTGTGTGTGGTGTGTGTGTTGGGGGGGGGGGGTAGGGGGCGGGGTGCTCTTTAGCCCGTTTTCGGTTGTCGGGTAATATGCTGTTCATGTACGAACAATTGTATATTATCTAGTGGCACGCTACACACACACACACACACACACACACAAACGTGCGCACGCACAAGCACGTATAGGCAATCAGGAACGCTCATTTGCCATGGCTCCTGGTCCTCTGTACACAGGGAAACTTGTTAATATCTGACCACTTAAAAAAAAACAGGCAGAGAGAGAGAGAGAGAGAGAGAGAGAGACAGAGGAGAGAGACAGAGAGAGAGTGTGTGTGTGTGCGCGCGCGCGTGCGCGTGTGTGTGTGTGCGAGTGTGCGTGTGCGTGTGCGTGTGTGTACGCGCGTGCGTGTGCGTGCGTGAGAGGGAGGGGAGAGGGAAGAGGGAGGAGGGTGTTAGAAATTATCTAGACAATGTAGATACAGAACACCCCTGACGAAAGCAAATCAGTAACAGAGATGGGTAAAGACCAGAAAACCTGGGTATCTAATTACCAACTCCTGCAAACTACAACAATCTGCAATACAACCATGTCGCACCTGCTACTTGTACTTTTACTGCTGCTGCTGTAATGTTTTGACAAGAATTCCAGTTTCAATCTATCCGTACTGTAATTATGCACGTCAGTTTCCATTCATTCCGTATTTGATCTGAAGGCAAAAGGGAAGATGCTAGTGGTAAACTCGATGCGCGCAGTCTGCAAAGCGTCAAAATCAGACTTGACAGAACATTGGCAGACGGAACAGTGTTTGAGAGTTGGGGAAACAACAGCAGCGCTTTCTCTTCCCTAGCCAGTCTTCGACTTCCAGTGTGAAAAACCCTTAAGTGTCTTTTTGTATCCCTAACCTTCTCCCCTCTCCCGTACCGAAAGCTTCTTTCCATCGACTCCTGAGGACAGGTTGGTGGCCAGAAAATATTGAAAACGTTTGAAGGAGAACTTCAAGAGAACGCAACACGCCATTAGCAATGAAGATTTCCACAAACTGACCGGAGTATTTGGACGAAAAGCAGTTCTTGTACAGTCGAGTACCATGTGCGCCATGTTCAGCTCAAACTGGGGTGGAAGCAATGATTTCCCAGTACTTGTCTGGTGTATTTTTCAAGACATCAAATGTCCTTCACGTCACGGTGGAAGCTGATAAGGAGTTCAGTCAGTAAAGAAGGGTAAACACAAGTTAATTTTGACATTGAAAGAAAGAACTGGTTGGATGTCCTCAGTGATGCTGGGAGCAAATGGCCTCAGCTACCACATACGCACTGCGCAGTGCATATTTCTTATTGTACTTTCACTCCACTACTAATAATAATAATAGTAGAAACAGCAGAGCACGGAGCCGTCTACACAGCCTAGGCCTCGCAGTCTTTCTAAAATCTCATTCTATATTGTTCATACATTCAGTGAGGTTGCGTTCCTGCATACTAATTTATTTTAAATATGATCTTTTTTGTACTCATAATGCTCTGGGCCACTGTCCAGAATAGAATGACCGTTTTACATGCATTAATATTTGGTACACTTTTAAGCAGTACGGGAAGTGTGTTCAAAAGCTGTACTGTTCTGTTAACGAGCGAGTTTGTTTTTTTTTTTTTTTTTTTTTTTCCCCTTAAATTAGTATCATATGACTGGCTCATACTAGCCACGAAGAATTTCGAACGTTGGTATCAACTTTAGTTCATCGACATTTGAGAAAGTTTCATGACGCTTAACCCGTTTTCATTCTCCATGCATGCTACTTAAGAAAGTGAGGTTTAATATGAGGCAAGAATCCCAAGGCTACCTTACCGCGCTGGCAAATAATTCAAATGTTTAGAACAATTTCATTTGTTAAACAGCATTTTGTTTACTCATGTTTAGAGCAAAGGACGGGCAGATTTTTTTGTAACCTCCCTGGTACAACAGCTCATTTCTCCAATGTTATAGAGGATTTCCTGAAATCCGATGGCGTTGCGGGTTCCCTTGGCATTCTGAAGCCCCCTCGATATCTGCAACCAAACCGGCCTTGATCTTTGACGGAAACAAACTCTCGTACGCGACAAAGGCGGGGGTTGGGGTCGAGACGGGGTGGGGAGTGTACGAACGGAAACCTTTCACAGCCAATTTCTGTATAATCGTAAACTTCATCATGTGTTCTTCTAGGACAGAGGGAATTCAAGTCGGTAGATTAAACCTCAATCCGGCATTTATCAGAACCCAGACCTACCGTGCTGAAGTACCCCGAGTACTGGGATGCGAAAAGAGGATTTCTTTTTGTACACTCTTTTGACAAGAGCTTTTTCTCAGAACACTGAATCCGATTTACTGAAATCAAACGGTACTGTGTGGCGTCTCCTCATGTTTGAGAGTCATGTTTTTATGACCCAGTAAGTCCTTCATATTTGAAGGAAAGAACCGTACGTGTGGGACTGAGTGGGGAGGGTACAACATGAAATCTTTCCCGAAAAAGAAAAAGAAAACATGTATTTTTGGCTCTCTCGACCTAGCACCATCCACCTGGTTTGTTTTAAACGGCTAATTTTTCTCCATGTGTATGCAACAGATAGACAGGCCCGTTTAAGAACAAGTCAAAGGGACGGTGCTGGATGAGAGATCACCCTACTTTTGTACTACATTTTGTGATGGAAGAAAGCTTACCTGGCATTGTCAGCTGTCATTACTTGCTGGGCCCAGGGTCGTCTTTAAAGTGAACATGTTTCTTCTGCTTTTCCCCTGGCGAACCCGCCTCCTTTTCCTCGTCTTCGGCCTCTCCCTCATCCATAGCCGCTGCCGCTTCCACTTCTTTCGGGTCGTCTTCGTCCTCGTCCATTTGCTCCTCTTCTTTCTCGGCTTTTGCTTCTTTCTCGCTTTTTTCCTCTTCTTCGCGGCTTTGTCGTGTTTTCGGCCAGGCTTTTCGTGAAGCTACCATCACATTCACGCACTTTTCCAACGACGCCTTTGTCTCGGCCGCTGATGCTTCAACTGCACTACGTAGTGTGTCACGGGCTTCTTTCTTACCACGTTCATCCAAGTCCTCCAACTCTGTAGCACTGGGAAGCTCACTGGAGTCTTCTACCTCTTCGGATTCTTCACTCGTGGACATCAGCTGTTCCTGACCTCCGGTGTCCATGGCCTGACCGGCGTCTTCAGAATCCGCGGCGGCACTGACACCTGGCTGTGCCTGACTGTCCTCTGCCTCTGCTTCAGAGATGGGCTCCGTCTCCATACATGAGGGGCCTTCTGGCAAGGGGTCGGCCGTCACGTTTGATACC
>CM031621.1:27150158-27165158 GCA_018398815.1 Conus ventricosus
GAACAATTAACTTTTTCTAATCTGCCAGTATGCCGTCTTTCATGGTTTCATTGTTTTCTTCGACAGATTATCACAACAAACCTCTTAGAGATCTTGAAATCACACCACTAAAACTAACAGATTTTAAAACACATACCGACCATGTAACGGTCTCGTCGTCAGTTTCTGAAGACGAGCAAAGAGACAGCGTCAGTCTTGTGTCAGATACGACCGTCCAAATGCAGCCACCATTCTTTTTTTTAAACACAGAACTTCCATCGATAAAAATCTATGATCTAAGACTAGTTGCGGTCAGTCGGTTAAAAAAAAAATCCACACGAATAAAGCCAGGCTTGAACTGCTTATAAAGCCGAACGTGTTATTAAAACACTTTCAGCATCATCGGAGCTCAAGCCAATTGACCGTGTCATGAAGACGAAGGGTGTGTTCACCAACAGTTAAAACGCATAGCGATTCACAAACAAACAAACAAAAAAGAAGCTTTACGCCTCTCGTCTCATCAAAATGAATTGAGGTCTGGCGTGTCGTCCTTTCGTGAAAGAGGCGGCTCTGTTTTGACGAAAGTACACACAGGTACAATGAATTATGAATTATCAGATGATGAACTATTTTGACCACTCGTTCGTATCAACCGATTCAAAATCATGCGTATAACCCATCTTGTTAAAGTGTTGAGTGTACTCAATCCCAAGGTAAAATGTCAGTAACAAAAATTATTTTTCGGGACTTTGCCGTATAAAACCCCCATTGGAAGATAAAGGGCATGAGACATACTCTGACCCATCTGATTGTAGTCATGAAGTTGTCTTCGATTTTGCTTTCCGTGTCTTTAGGGGTTTGTTCAACCTCTTTCCGTATGAAAAAAATTTTTTTGGGGTAATAAAAGAAAAAATTTAAACTGGGGTTTCGTGTGTGTGTCAACCTCGGGTTGTGTCAGTGGAGGGAAGGGGACTACCCACACCCCAAAAAACTACAGCGGGGCTTCCCAATCTCATTCATATATCTTGTTTTCGTACATAAAAACCATAGAAAAGTTTTAAACTTTACTACACATGATCTTTGAACAAAAACCCTAAATTGTTTAATGGAATCAAACAAAATAAAAAAATTTCTTTTTTCCTAAAACTTCACAAAATCTTTTTATCAATAATTTTCATTAACAAACCCGGGTATAAATGTTTTCTACTTTCCGGGCCCAGGTGATCTTAACTTTTCACGAATAAACTGTCTTTTCTTTTCTTTTCTTTTTCTTTTCATGTCACTTTCACAACAGACCCCAATGCTGGCATGGTGTTGGTCTACTTGCCCCGGCCCAAGGGGACTGCTGGCCCCGGGCAGGTTAAATGCTGATAAAAAGGGCGTGGAAAAAGTATGGGGTCAAAACCCCAGTGAGGATGGGAAACATTTGACTTTTAAACATCGATCGTTCCCCCTTTCTTTCCCCGGGCATTAACGCTTTGCACTTTTTCTCTCTCTATTTTTTAGTCTTCTTATCAAATGGAAGGGTTTGCTTTTCTTTTTTTTTTTTTCTTTTCTTTTTTTTTCTTTTTTTTAGTTAGCAATTTCTCTCTCTCCCAAACATCTCTCCTAAAGGCCTTTCCCTCTGCAGACTATTCATGTTAATTCCAACTTGGTTCTCTTCTCCCCCCCCCCTCATCTCTCTGCTTTTTTTCCCTAAAGGATTACACTCAGGACCCCCTCTCTCTCTGTCTTTTGGTTCGTTTCCCCTCGTTCTCTCGTTCTCTCACTCTACATCCCCCCCCCCCTTATTGTGTTCCGACCTGTCCAACAAGGGCGGGGGTACCATTGGTCAGTATTTTTCCCCAAAAAGTTATTCCCTAAAATTTCCATTGGATTTTTCAAAATTGGACGCCCACCCCTAAACCCCTTTTCTCTCTGGGGTGGTAAATTTGGGTCTTTTAAATTTGAGTAGCTAGATTTCCCCCCCAACCCCCCACTCCCTTTCCCCCCCTTTCCCCTTTTAAAATGGGCCGTGGGGTTTTAAAGGGTTGTGGGCCCCAACGGTCATTTGGTTTTTTGGCCCAAAGATGAGTCGGGACCCAGGCGCTAGGGAAGGGGTCTCGCGGGGACTCGAGGCGTGGGGTTTAAAAGTGTTTTCCCCCGTATGGGCCGGCGACCGTCTTCCTAAAAGCCTCTCCGCTAAGTTTAATTTGGGCCGGGAAAACCCCCGCCCCAGGGGCCCCCGTCATCGGGAGCCTAGAATGTTTGAGTTAAAAGCTTTGTCCGAAAAAAATTTGGCTGGCGACCCCCCAAGTTGGGTTGTTTAATTTTTTTGTCCGGGGCCAATTTCCCCCTTGAAAAAGGCCCAAAGCTCCGCATTGTCTCAAAAAAAAACGGTACAAAAAAACAATAAAACCAAAATTTTGCTGACACACGGGCTAAACGTCCCAAATTTTTTAAAAAAATTTAAAACCAACGGTTTAAAAGTTAAAAAAAATCCCCATCAAGTGAATACCACCCCAAATTGAGTTTTCTTTGCGTGCGCTCTTCCCGTTATTTAAAACTTTTTTTAAAACGCCTCTGTGCGAAACTTTTTGCGATTCCCCCCTTGCGGATTTGCCAATCTTTCTTCACAATTCTTTTGAAAAGAAAATTTTTAATATGATCCGATCCATGACACTTCACTGTGGAATCTCCTTCCTCCCCTTTTTTAAAAAATAAGGGAATCATACACAAGCGACTGTTGCTCCAAGAAAACTACTTTCACATGAACATTTCCCCAAAAAAAAATATGAACAAGTCTCACAAAAAAAATAATATAAACCCATAGCCAACTGGGAATGGCCCTTTCCCAATAAATTTTTAACTGTCATCATCCCCATTTTATCAACAAAGACCCCGGATATGACTGACTTCCTCTGAGTTGCAGTTTGCGGATTTCACGGTTTTAAATAGTCAGCTCCGACATTCTGTTCGACCTGGGATGAAATTGCACTCATACCTGTGGGCTGCAGTCCGGGGCCCAAAACCCCGGGAACCCTGCTGTTTTTCAGCTGGGGCCTCTGCGGAAATTTTGAGGGGGTTTGGTGATCTGTCTCTACAGGGAACTTTTTTCCCTAAAAGTATTTGGGGAAAAATTTCCCTGCAGGGCCCACAGACAGCTAAACCACCCCTTTTCCCCCCCGGGTTGCGTACCCTTCTTCAAAACTTTGTCAAACCCTGTTTCATATCTCCCAGGAAACTCGACCTCTTCGGGGCTCCCCCAACAATACTCCCAACCTACCCCTCCAAACCTGATGTTTCTTTTCGCAAAAAAAAAAGGGTTTTTGGAATTTTTGGTTTGTTCAAAAAGGGGGGGGAACCCTAGTTTTTTCCAAAAAACCTTTCTGCAGTGTTTTGTTTGGGCAGGGGGAACCATTCGACCCGGGCCGGGTTTTCCCCTTGCCTTGCCAAATAAATGAGGGACTCGTGATTGCAGAAAATTTGGGACAAAACCCCTTTTTAAAAACCCAAAAAAACTACAGACCCCGGGACTTCTGTTTTGGTTTTTGGGGTCTCTCTAAATTTTCATCTTCTCCCCCTTTCCCTTTTTTTCCCGGCTCCCTTTGTGTCGCCTCCGAAAAACAAAAATTAGGAACCCCGGGGGGGGAAAACCAACCTGGAATTTTTGTTGGTTTTGGCTGTGAGTTGGCTTGTCTAACCTCTAAAAAATTGCTCCTAGCTGCTCATTGCCCCTTCCCTTGTTCGGAGCTTTTGAATGTCACCCATAAAATTTAAAACCCCAAAAACCTTCCAATCCCGTAAATTGCTTCCTCATCATCCGGGGAAGGAGACTGCAGGGTGCTTTTAAACCACCCCAAAAAAGGGGTACTCGCCACTGGTTTTCCCCCCATAGGAGTGGAAAATTCTGTGTTTTCCCTTTAAAGTCCTCACTCGGGTATTTGCCAGAAACCCCTTTGCTCAGATCTACCCTGGTAAAAAATACTGGCTCTTGTTTTGTGGCGTTTCTGAGCGAAAAGGTTTCCAGGGTTTGGTATAAAACCTCTGAAATCCCTTTGGTGAAAAGGGTTCAGAGTCTATAGTCGAACAGAATCGACCCTCACCTGACTTTTTCATCAAAAGAGGGCGGGTCCCACATTTGTTAAATTTGGGCGGTTAAAATCACCCCAAAGGGCCAACATCTTTTCAAACCTCCTCCTCGATCACTTGTTGGGGGCTTTTGGGGTTGGGGTAGGCTTTCACAGGGACGGGTTTCTGTGTTGTAAACCCCACCGAACTTGTCTCTAGAGTTGCCCCTGCCGGGTTTTTCAGTCAGGGGCCCGCCCAAACTGTTCTAGGGCCCCTAATTTCCTCCTGTTTTCCTACTGTCTAGCCCTTAGACTAGTGGACACATCCCTGTATGACTCTCCCCCGGGAACTCAGGAACAAAATTCCCCTTTTTTGCGGGGTTTCATTCCCTCCATAAATTGATTGCTGCTGCGCCTATGGGGCGAGTCTCACGCTGAAATATTTGCGGGGGGAAAAATTTGCTTTGGAAAAGTTTTGATTTCCCTTTAAACTTCGATTCGGTAGTCCTGATTACCTTTTTTAATGATGGTGAATTGGGGGCCCTTCCAAGGGATAGAGGTTTTTTGGGGGATCCGTGGGGGGAAGGGAGTAACAGGATTGTATCCCACCTTGAGGAAATTGGTTCCTCACCTTTTCCCGTTTATACTGCTTCTTTGGGCGACCCTAGCCCCCTGCAAAATTCCCTTGCGACCTTACATGTCCCCTCGAGGTTTTTGGGGTAAAAACCAACATACTGATATGTGGGGTTTTTTACTTCTTTTGGGGCTCCTGTTCTCCGGACCACGCCTTTGAGAATTTCACACCGGGGCCCCGAACTGTCGCCCATACAAACGTCAAATGGCGAAAGCCTGTGCTTTCCCGAGGGGGGGCCCCGTAGGCGAAAAGTGCCGGGTGGAATGTAGCGGTTTCCCAAACGGTGGGGCCCTTTCCCCACGAGCTTCTTTTAAAAATTTCCCTTTTGCAACCCAAATTTAATTTTCTCCAACCCAAACCATTGCATTGTGGGGTGGTATGGGGTTGGGGAGCGGTGTGTTCCCCAGCAGCTGTTGTCCTCCTTCATCACGCCGGGGGTGAAATGTGCCCCCTGTCACTGAGAATTTTTTTGCTGGCACACCCACGCGAGAAAAGTGTCTACCGCCCTTCAGCGACCGTTGGTATCTACGCCTTTCAATGCAAAACCCATTTTTGGGTAAACTGGTCGCGGAGGGCCCAAGTTCAAAAAAATACCTGTGCCCACCTTTGGAAAGGGCGCGATTGGGCCTTAAAGGGCAACAGCCCCCCTCCTGATGTGTGTCAAATTAAAAGGGGCTGTTTTTGAGGCGCCTTCCCCTTCCCCCCTTGTGGCTGACCTTTGACACCCCGTCACATTTTCATGCAGAAACCTTGAGGGCTGCCTTTTCTCCCGGGCCCAAAGTAAAAATCATCAAAAAATTCGGCCCTCAAAGGGGGGGGTTTTGCTGGTGCCCAGATGACCCGCCATTTAGCGGGTTGTGCCACTGACCTTTTCGTGTCCGATTTAACCCGCTGGGGACCTCCAAATGAGTGGTCACCTTACCTGTTTTCCCCTTGGTGAACACTCGGGACAACCCGCCCGCCTTTTTACAAGGAAAATTTGGGTTTACCACCTTTTAACCTCCTGTTTTTATCCACCCCCTTGCCAACCCCAAGACTTCCGAGCGAAGGGTTTGTTCCTGCGCTTTCCTTTTAAAATATTTTGGGGGCACATCTATGCCTGACTTCCTTTTCCGGACGACTAAAAGGTTTTTTAAAACCTTTTTTCCTTCTTGGGTCAGTGTTTGAACTGTTTCCCCCGTAGCGTAAACAACTCGGATCCCCCGGGTTCCCTTTTCCCCCTGGAATTTTTTCCCAAAGATCAAAACTTTAAGGGGTTTCTCCATCCCAACGCGCAACTCGCCCGGGAGTAAGGGGTACGTACTTCTTTCTTTGCAAATGGAAACTCCCTCACAGTGCCCTCGATTAGGTACCGGGTTGGGGAAATTTTCCCTGTCAAATCCCCCTTTTCAACCCGGTTGTTCGTATACCCCCCTTTTAAACAACCAAATGTTCGTTTAAACTTTCACCCTTTCTGGCCCAATCCACCTTCTTCCTTCGGTACGAACCACTTTAGCCTAGTGGGCCCCCTCCCTGGGCACTGATGCTTTTCCAGTTAGCCTTTGGTGAATCCACCCTCTTTAGACTGAATTCCCCTTTTGGGGCCACTGTGGTCGTTTCCCCTTTACGACCCTTATCCACTCTTGCAAGGGGGGGGGGGGGGGGCTTTTCCCCTTTTGGAAAAAACATGCGACAATTTTCCCCCGCCCCCATGTCCCCTTTTGTGACAAAAGAAACACCTAAGGGCCCTTTGCCCCTTCCCTTTTGCCCCACCACTGGTTTGCGCTTTGCGGAAAAAAATTCCCGTTTTTTGCAAATCTTCTCACCTGGGGCCTAGCACCTGTTTCTCCCGCACTTTAGTGCCCTTTAACCCTGCCTCTTTATACCCTCTGGAACTTCAAAAAATCTCCTGCTGTCTCTGGCGTCTTCTTTCAAATGTTTTGGTTAAAATCAGGGGGCCCCAACCTGACAAAAAACTGTTCCTTTTATAAATAGCCCCTTTTTAACTCAGCGGGAAAAAACTTCTTTGTACCGCTCAACTCTAACCATTTTCAAATTGTGTTTAAAAGTGCCCCCAAAATGAAAGTAGTTTCAAACCCGCTTGCCCAAACTATGAAAACGAAATTTCTTTCTGAATCCTTTTCCCCTTTTGAGGTCAAATCCCCTTTATTAAAAATTTTTCCCTTTACAGCACCAAAATCAGATTGGGTGTCTGGGGCAAAGGTGTGAAAATTGTATGCCTTACCCGTCAAAAACGCAGACAAAATGGGCTGCCCACTTTTCTGGGGGCCAAAACCCGACCCGGTCGCAAAAAAATTTTGAAAAAGACTGTGTTTGCGTTAATCGAATCGGTTCCCCTTTGAGAATTTTGGGGAAACCCTTTGGGTTTGGGGAGCTAGCTGGCACAGAGTACTGGGGAAACTGGAAAATACCCTCCTCGGTGGGCTCCCTTTTTATTCTCACTTTCTCTAATTTTTAATTTAAAATTTAATCTTTTGTTTTCCCGCGGTTCCTGTAGTTTTTCTGTTTCCTGCGTTTCCCTTGCTTTAAAACCTTTTTTGTTTCCTCCCCAGCTGTTTTTTCATTAGCCTGAATCCTTAAAAATTTCTGTTTCCTGCGCCCCTTTTTGCGTTTCGGCGTTTTTTTCCGCGCGGGTTAAACCCTTTCCCTCATTTTCTGGTTTTCAAAGTACGCTCGAAAATCAATCTCCTGATAACCCAGATCACGAGCGCGCTCCCCAAGTTGTTTAATTTTTGGGGGTTCTTTTCTTCCCCATTTTATTTTCTTTTTTTTTTTTTTTTGAACAAGATTTTTCTTTCTTTGGGCAGCCCAAAACTGGTGGTTAAAGGGCACGAGTGACGTTTAATTTCAAATCCTATGAATTTATTTAAAATTTTAGCTTGGAACAAAGTAGTTAGTTTTTTTTTAAAACGCCCAGGGCCTGCCCAACTTTTGAGAGCGAATTTTTAGGAAATCTGTGCGTAAAGTTTCTTGGGGCTGAAATGCCAAACCTTTTATTTTAATATCTTGGAAACCAATGGCCCAAACCTTGTATTAATAAACTTGGGAACTACAGTAAGACAACCCCTTGTTTTGGATTACAATTCTTTTAATCCCCCCCCAGCTTCCTCTCTGAGAAGTTGGGCTATTTTTAATAAAATTTGGGGCCCGAATTTCCTGGGGAAGCTCGCCAATAAATTGTCAAAAAAGGGGGGATGTCAGTGGGAGGAAAGGCCCCAAACGCCAGCCCAAACACACTCACAGCTTGCTTTTGATTTTATTAAAATATCTTTCATTACGTCACATCAAACCACTTGTAAAGTCTATAACTTTACTACACATGGTCATTAGAACGAAACATCAATGCATATGGAATCAAACAAAATAAAACATTCTCTCTTTCTGAACTTCACAAAATCATTTATCTAAAACATCATTAACTAACCCGGGTATAAATAGATTTCTACTTTACCTGGCCAGGTGATCTTAACTATTCACGAATCACTGTCTTTTCTTTTCTTTTCTTTTTCTTTTCACTGTCACTTTCACAACTACGACACAACTGCTGGCACTGGTGTTGGTCTACTTGCACCGGTCAAGCTGGACTGCTGGCACCGGTCAGGCTGGACTGCTGATGAAAGTGGCGCTGGCCAAGTATGGGGTCGAACCCCAGTGAGGATAGAACAGTGACTATCAACATCGATCTGTTCTCCTTCTTTCTCCTGCATTAACGCATTGCACTCTCTCTCTCTCTCTCTCTTCTAGTCTGCTCTTATCAAATGGACATGGTTGCTTTTCTTTTCTTTTTTTCTTTTCTTTCTTTTCTTTCATTAGTTAGCAACTCTCTCTCTCTCCACATCTCTCCTCAGTCCTTCCTCTGCAGACTATCTCATGCTAATCTCTCAACTTGGTTCTCTTCTCTCCTCCCCTCATCTCTCTGCTTTCTCTCCTCAGATTACACTCAGACCTCTCTCTCTCTGTCTCTCTGTTCGTTTCTCCCTCGTTCTCTCGTTCTCTCACTCTCTCATCCTCTTATTGTGTTCCGATTCTGTCCAACAAGGGCGAGTACCATTGGTCAGTATTTTTACCCGAAGTTATCTCCCTCTAATTCCATTGGATATTCAAATCATGACAGTCACGCCTACACACCTTACTCTCTGTGGTGGTCAATTGGTCATTTAATTGAGTAGCTAGTATTTCACCCCACCACACACTACCTTCCCCCCTTCCCTACTTAAACTGGCGCCGTGTGGCTTAAGTCGTGGGCACGGTCAGTGTAATTGGCCAGATGAGTCTGAGCCAGGCGCTACGACTCGTCTCGCTAGACATCGAGGCGTCGGTCAAAGCTGCTTCCCCGTTAGCCGGACAGACCGTTTTTCCTGAACCCTTTTCGCTAAGCTTAATGGCCCGGACCCCCCCCAGGGGCCCGTCTATCTGAGCCTAAAATTTGTTTGAGTTGAAGTTTGTCCGAACAAATTGGCGGGGAAACCCCCAATTTGGGTTTGTTTTTTTTTTTTTTGCCCGTGACGTTTCGTCCCTGCAAAGATTACTCAAATGCCTCAGGGACAAGGTGACTCGATCGATTAGCTTTTCGCCTTAGTAGTCTTTTCCCTTTTTTCGTGCAAATCATATTGCTTTTTGTTTCAGTTTGAAACCAAGTGAAACCATTGTACAATCGTCGGCTTTCTTCGCTGTTCGATCAGAATGAGACAGAAGCGTATCTTTTGGTGAACGGACTGACCGATGCTAGAAGGAAGCGGCCTAAAATGGGAAGTCCACGCCAAGGCTTCTTGTTTTTTTGTTGTGGAAAAGTTTAAAATGCTATAATTTGGGTTGACCCAACACAGTGCCAGGGTTTTTTGTTTTTCTCCATTCGGGGGTTTGGTGCGTGTCGTCTTGAAGCTGGGGGCCCCCTTCTGTCTCTCGGGCTCTCTCTCTCTTTCCCCTCTCTCTCCCCTCTCTCTCTCTCTCTCTCTCTCCCTCTGTCTCTCTCTCTCTCTCTCTCTCCTTCTCCTCTCTCTCTCTCTCTCTCTCTCTCTCTCTCTCTCTCTCTCTCTCTCTGCGTATGGTCCAGTTGTTTGGCTTATATGCACGAATGATTTTATTAGTGGCGAGTAATGGAGGAAAAAAGTGTGCTTGGTGTTCGGGGGGAGGGGGGTTGCTTCGTTTGCACGTTTTTTGTTGGTTTCTTTTTTTTGTGATATTAAACCTGTCCCGTAGTGAGAACCCAAATGTATGCACACCGCCCCTGGGTTTTTTTTCGCGTTGCAAGCCCCCCTGGGGCAGCTGAAACCCGCGAAGGGTTTTTGGGGGGAGATGGGGGCCTGGGACAGTGTTCGCCCTGAGCCTACCTCTTGAATGTGGCTGGTCTGGCCAGGGGTCTGGCAGAAGACGGGCTGGCCCCCTTTAGGGGAGTCACAAAACACACACATACCACACCCAACACAAAACACACAACCACCACACCCAACACCCCACACACACACTTCGGGGGGAAGTCACACGCACGCACGCACCGCACCAAAACACACACACACACACGCACGCTTCAAGAGAAGTGGGGAGGAGGAGGGTTTTATTATGGGAGTGGTTCGAACAAGGGAGGCGATCCAAGCTCTGGGGTAGTCCTATTCACACGTTGCAGAGACGTGCGCTTTACCTGCAACAGATCAAACAACACTATGCTTCATTTCAGCAGTTGCCCGTTTCTGTCCAGTGTAAATGACATGAGCAAAAAAAAGACTTTAGAGTTATACCACTACCATCTATCTCTCTCTCTCTCTCTCTCTCTCTCTCTCTCTCTCTCGCTCTCTCTCTCTCTCTCTCTCTCTTCGTCTCTCTCTCTCTCCCCTTCACACACACACGCACGAGAGCGCAAGCACGTATGCACGCGCAACACACACACACACACACACACACACACACAAGAGAGAGAGAGAGAGAGAGAGAGAGAGAGAGAGAGAGAGAGAGAGAGAGAGGAGAGAGAGACGCAATGTTTTTCTTTCTCTTATAAATTCCTTACAATCTCATAGTAAATTCCCAAGTCCTTTCACACTTCCCCCACTACCCCTCTCCCCCTCCCTCCCCTCCTCTCTCTCTCTCTCTCTCTCCTCTCTCTCTCTCTCTCTCTCTCTCTCTCTCTCTCTCTCTCTCCTCTCCGTATCCCCAAAAACACATCATAAGCATAACTAGCACGAAATGCCTTTCTGTGGATGGCATGGACGGGGAATGACGTCCTTTCATCTCCCCAGCCATTTGACGGTTTGGTTTTTAGCGAATAATGTGTATGCATTCAAAACGTCTTGTTCAAGTGGTAGGTCCAGTCTCACGCTAATAACTGCTAATAACTGTGCAGAGATGCAACCTGTTACAACTCAACCAGGAAACCAAACTTACATATAGAACAAAAGCTTAAAGGATGATAATGCGAAGTTGGTTGCATGAAGGGTTTAAGTATCATTTTGTGACTCACGATATCCCACAAGAAACATTGTCCAATAGGCGTTAAAACAAGAGTGCTTACTCAGTCCACTGATTTTTCTTTCTTTTCTTTTTTTCAGTAGGGTGTTGGGGGGGCGGTGGTCAATGATTTGGCCATGGAATCAATCGGAGAGGCAAAACACACCTGGTACTAGCTTCTATCAACTTCTTTCCGCTGTGTTTTGCAGGTGACGCAATCTTACCATCAGGTACGGTATTCGTCCTACAGAATCAGCTACATAACCTTTAAAAAGAAGGGCACAGGTTCTATGTAGAGGTTAATTTAGATAAAACTAACATAGAGAAAGATTGTCTTTTGGAAAAGGCGTCTACCTCGGATTTGATAAAATGTGGACCCAGGAAATGAAGCAATGAAAATGATAAATATGTACAAATGCCTCGGCTTCAGATCTGCCACAAAATTAAGCACGAGTGCTGCGCTCTTGAAAATGAATAGGAAAGGTTGAAAGGGTGTGGTGGAAATTCTGAAGTCGTTTAGAAGATTACAGTCAAATGATCGCTTCCTTTTCTGGACAATGTTTGCAGCTCAAATTGAGCCCATCTTCATATATGCAGCGGAAATCGTTGGGCCAGAAAATTTAACAGAAACGGAAAAGGTACGTTCATTTGTTTTCAAGTGTTTGTTTTTTTTCAGAGGGCGGGGTCAGGGTTATAGGATGAACAGTAGAAGAGGAAAAGAGGGCAGAGGTTAGGGTACAGAAGGAAATGAAAGTCGGTTCACTGTATAACATCACTTACCTGTAAGCTTTAATAACAAGTTATGTATGCAGATAAAACGCATGGCAAACGTTGATGTGTTTAGCATGAGCGTTATTTCAGTCTGACAGTATCCTTTTTTGTCATTGTTACTCATCATAATTCCTTCAATCATGCGATCCGTTTAAAAAAAAAAAAACATCCAGAACACATTCCTTACTGAAAATATGAAACTTGAGCGCTGAAATTATTACGAAAGTAGAGGACTCTGTTTTCATACGTCTCTCGTTTTCTTCTCGGTTTTCAGCTGACAACGATTTACTTGGAACTCTTTCTCTCTCTCTTCTCTCTCTCTCTCTCTCTTCTCTCTCCTCCATCTCTCTCTCTCTCCCCTCCTCTCTCTTGTGTGTGTGTGTGCATGAGAGAGAGAGAGAATGAAAGAGAGAGACACACAGAGAGAGAGAGAGAGAGAGAGAGAGAGAGAGAGAGAGAGAGAGAGAGAGAGAGATTTCGTTTCGTGCACCCTTAATGTTAAAGGAACTTTTCCCCGTCAAACTATTGAAGCTGGTTTGGTGAATTTGCAACGGTCTTGTACGTTCATTCTTTCGTCACACTACGGCGTTCTCAACATCTTCCCTGAAAACAGACCTTCCTTGATATAGACGGGAAGAAATCTTCATATGGGAAGGGTGCGCCATGGAGATCTTCCCCACATCTGCGTGTGAGGAAAGGACGGCCGTGGAAAGGGCTAGGAACAGGGAATCTGACAGCTGCAGTCACAAAAGGACACAGGGCCAAAAGGCTGTTTCTCAGTGTCCAACCACCGTTTATAACACTGACAGAGGAGGGATTGCAAACGAAACTTGCGGGCAGAATTATGTCACGGATTGTCCATTTGGGATTTTTTTTTTTTTTTGCAGTTTGGAGACGGAGGGAAAAGGAAGGTATGGAGGGGGTGAAGAGGATGGAGGGGGAGGGGTTTAGATTCTTTCTACGTGGAATTACGCTCGTGAAACGACATGTCTTACCTGGCCCTGTGCTCCATGTGGTCTATATGTATTCTACAGATTCAAGTGGCTCCCGAAAACTGACGCGTCGCCGTCTTTTTCCATCTCCCCCACCAGGGTCAGCATCGTCATCGTCCTTCCTCCTGGGACCCGGATCTTTCCCCTCCTCTTCTTCCATCTTCTCCTCCTCTTTCTCCTCTTCCTCTTCCTGCTCCTCCTCTTCCTCCAGCTCCTCCCCCTCCTCCTTCTTCCACTCCTCCTTTCCCTCCTCCCGGTCCTTCTCTTGATCATCAACGTCTTCCTCTTCTTTCGCTCCACTGGCTTCGGGGTGAAGCTGAGAGCCTGTCGACCCGCCAGCTATCTGTAGTTTCTGGAACCGTGGAACGCTGTGATGTGCAGCAGCTTCTCCCCCAGTCTGCCCCGCAGCTGAGCCAGGACCAAACCTGCTTTTTGGCGAAGATGCTGGTTTGTCAGGGGATGACATGGCGGATGTCGTTGGTGACGTCCCGTGCCTCTTGGGCGACTTGGGTTCAGGCGATCTCTTCCAAGGTGCATCCTCACCTGAGAATGACCTGGTTCTGAATTGCCTTGAAACAAACTGCCCGGATCTTGAAGCAATCTGCGATGGAACGATAGAATGCCTAGACGCAGACGCACCCTCTGCCTCGGCGCTGAAGTCGATGGCTTGCCTCACCTCTGGTAACCGCCGCCCGCGGAGCGTCCTTTGTGCCATCGACGGCGAGAGCTCGGGTGAAGCAGATCTTGCTGGTGACTCAGGACCAAACCTGCTTTTGGGCGAAGATGCTGGTTTGTCAGGGGATGACATGGCGGATGTCGTTGGTGACGTCCCGTGCCTCTTGGGCGACTTGGGTTCAGGCGATCTCTTCCAAGGTGCATCCTCACCTGAGAAAGGCCCTGCTCTGACTTGACGACCGGATGTTTCTGGTGAAGAAAGGGACGCTCTCTGCGGTGATCGTTGAGACTTTTGGGGTGACAACTGACCTGCTTGCATGCGCTTGGAAGAGTCCGATCTCGTGGGCGATGTACCCAGCTTCCTTGGTGACGCTGGCCCTGGTGAAGGGGATCTTGGGGAGAAATGGTCCCCTTTTCAAATCTCTTTGCCGCTGAGCTGTCTGTGGGTTTATCTGGGGAAATAGACAATTCCCTTTACCTCGGAGAAGAGGGACGTGGGAGTCTTGCCGGGGATGGAGCGTGACGAAATGACTTCTCCGGAGACTGTCTCGTCTTTGTCGGAGAGGCAGCTGACGAAGAAGCCCGTGCACTCTCTGAAGATTTCTTCAGCGATTGGGGCGGGGATCTGGACGACGAGCTTTCTGCTGTTCCGTGACGTGGCAAGGACTGTCCGACCTGATACCTCGAGTGCGCGGCATATGCGGCATAGACCGAAGAAGACTTTTCACCTCGTTGTGACGACGTCGACACGGATGATTGGGAAGGGAAAGAGGAAGTGGGTTTCTTGGGCCGACTTTTTTGGGACTCCTCGGTGACTTGGAGTCCCGGGCCTCATCATCTGACGAGGATGCCTTGTTCGAATCCATTGTGAAAGGAAAGATCAGTTTGTACAAGCGGTGGTTGACGTGTTAGCGGAGAAGGACAGAGTCTTTGACCAGGTTCCGAAGGAGAGTGACGCTGAGTCGTCATTCGTTTGTCGTTCATGTCGCCTGAGTTGTCGTCACGTTTGGGACACGTTCACGAGGTTGTTATGACGACTGCAACGCAGACTGCATCCCCGCGTTACAATGTGGTAAGGGTGATTTTGGGTTACAACGTGGTAAGGGTGATTTGGGGTGTACGTTCGGGAAGTCAGCGTTGTGAAGCGAGTGGGCTGCACGGGATAAGAGGGAAACATGTTGTGGTGTGTGTGTGTGTGTGTGTGTGTGTGTGTGTGGACCTTCTGTGCGTGCGTGCGTGCGTGCTTGCGTGTGTGTGTGTGTGTGTGTTGTGTGTGTGTTGTGTGTGTGTGTGTGTGTGTGTGTGTGACCTTTGTGTGTATGTGTGAGTGGTATGTGTGTGTGTGTGGGGGGGGGGGGGTATGTGTTCCTGTGTGTATTTATCTGAGAGTCTTTCTATCTGTCACAGCGCGCACGTGCAACATTCGAGCTTACATGCCTTGCTCACGGAGAGCTCTGCAACT
>CM031621.1:27170158-27172658 GCA_018398815.1 Conus ventricosus
TAGGAGGGGTGGTGGTAATGGGGGGGGGGGGGAGAAGTCAGAACGCGTGTCAAAATACGGCCAACTAGTTGAGAGAGAAAGAGAGAGAGAGAGAGAGAGAGAGAGGTGATATTTCTTAAGTGTAAACCTGTTGCCTCTGTGCTCAACTGATCAAGCTCAGTTGCTTTTGATGGCAGTTTTCAGGCACCTGCCAAGGACTTAAAAGGATATTTGTGTGAATGTAAGCACATGTAAGGCCTTACTTTCAGATTTCAATTTGTCAAGACTTGTAAGGACTGGTAGGCCTTGAAAGTAGGGGTCCATAAAAGGGAAGTGGTTTGGGTTTTTTTGGGTCTGTCTGTCCACCAAATATCTTGATTTAAATGCTTCACTTCCTGAGCATAGATCAATTTATTTCATCAAAATATCTGTGAAAATAAAGAAAGTATGCTCGTTTTTTTCTTAAGGGCTATTTGCAGTGTGTAAAAATTTACAAAATTTTCAATTATGAAGACCAGTACCAAGCAAAGTAACTGATCATACTATCTGGAAAAAGACATCATTCACATATTCAAAATATTACTTTTCTGCAATTCATTGTCCTGTGATGATTAGTTTTTTCTGTAGCGGTGTGGTGAAATTGCTGTTTTGTCCAAAGTTGCCAAAACTGGGCCTGAAACGGCTTCACCTTACAAAATTTCCTTTCGCTATAACTTTTGATCTAATATATAGTGGAGTCCACACAAAACGAACCTCAATTTATCTTGCTTTTTATGCCGCATTTGCACATCATGGTCAAATATACTGAGTTGGACAGCATTTGTATAAATATTCAGTGGCTTGTGACCTTGACCTTGGTTCACAACTTTCAAAACCAAAAATGCCTATATCTTTCAAACTGTTGGACTTTTAATGTTAAAACTTAGTATGTATGTACATTGGGGTATGGCTTTTCCAAATAATAGATACTGATTAAGGTCAAGATAAAGAAGTCACAACAGACGGTGTTCCCGATTAGGCACATAATCCATGATCACATGATCGAAAAAATGCCATTATTACAAGGAAGTATCATTTTAAAAAGAAAGAATTGGTCAGTAACAGAGTAGATTGGCATGCCACTGTCCCAGTCAGTATTGGTCTTGATTGTGAACCTTGGTTCACTGGCAGCAGTCTGCCTAAGAGCCCTGGGCCAATCAGCTGCAAACTGCAATAGTGGCTAAGTGAACAGTGTTCTCTCTGGACTGAGGCCCTTTGTAAGTTTTTAACATACACAAAAACAAAATTCCCTTATATGATTGGTAGATGGAAAATAAAGCCTGAGCTTAAAAGTGCATGGGAGATATCTCAGCTCCTTTAGATGGATAGCCCATCCAAAACATACACAGATGGTGGAAGTTCATCACAATCCACACACAAATTTAGACAGAATTGGGCATAGTAAAAAGTAGTAGCAGCTGTGTGGTATCAAAACGCATAAGCTGTCCATTGATGAGAGAGGGGCATCACAAATTTTCATCATCGATAAAGTTTTACGTCACTTCCTGGAACTTCAAATGAATTGATGTTAGATTTTCTCAACCCTGATTGGTCTACATGGTTATGACTAGACAGGGTCAAAGGATGTATTTAAATTTCTCTGCAAATGAAGGGGTCAATGTTTTCATTGGCAATGAAATTCAACTTTGGGATTTTTTCCCTAATTTTTCTGGATTTTTCAACGCTCTGTACTTTGGACACATGGTTTGTGTGGCGTTGACGATTATATAAAGTCAATAAAGTCGAATCTTAACATTCTCCTCATGCACCTTTTAAGAGGCGGGTAATACTGGAGAATTGTAACTATTTCTGAACTTACGCAATAGCTAATATCCCTCATATGTGATGGGGCATTAGAAAACCAAACAAATAAGTTTTTAGACTCAACCAGTGAGTGCAGTAAAGGCCACTATATATAACTCTTTGCCTTCCTATTAAGCTTGGATAATTCCATGGCTGAACTGACCACTCGCTGTGTAAACTTTCTGACTCCCTTGTATCCTTATGGATCTCTAAGCAAACCAAACGGCGCACAGACGTACAATACTTTTTATTTTATTGTACCTTTTCTCTCTTTTTATTATTTTTTGTATTATTTATCATTTTTTAATTTTTTTTGAAAATTTATCAGTACCATATTTTCTTCTTATTTTTATTATTGCCATTCACTGGTAGATTTGGGTAGTAATTGGGTAGTCATTTTTCTACCGTGAAGAGGTAGAAAACATCGCTGAATTGTGAAGTGATGTTTTTCCTTTTATTGCACGGAAGATTGACTGCACTTCAAAGGCTGAGGCGTCTGATGAGACCCCCAGGGTCGAAAGAGCGCTCTCATGCCAGGCATGGTGTCCTCGACAATAGACGACCCAATGAATCCCAATGTCTATCAGTGGATGGCTTATTTTATTTTATTTTATTTCAGCATCTGTGTTAAGTCACTGTAAAAATGACAAGAGAGTTGTAAGGTTACTTGCACTTGTTT
>CM031621.1:27186770-27209270 GCA_018398815.1 Conus ventricosus
CAAAGTCGATGCCCGGTTGAAAATCATTTGCCTCTAACTGTATGAACATCACTTCTTAAAGCTGGTATACACATCCTGTCCATCGCCAGTAAACCGAGTGAATATCCAACATCTGGTATATTTTATTGCTGTTCTGATACACAGCTGATATCTTCCCGTTTCTCCATAAATCAATGTGTTGGAAGAGTGAGAAGAACCCCCCCCCCCCCCCCACTTCCCCAAACTCCCCCCCCCCCCCCCCCCCTGAAAAAAACACTTGATAGCAGATGAACGTACCTATTCTTTTTCTGTTAAATTTTCTGGCCTAACGATTTCCTCTGCATATATGAGATATGAGCTCAATTTCAGCGGCAAACATTGTCCAGAATAGGGAGCGATCATTTGACCGTAATCTTGTAAACGACTTCAGAATCTCCACCACACCCTTCCTACCTTTTCGATTCATTTTCAAGAGCGCAGCGCTCGTGTTGAATTTTGTGGCAGATCTGAAGCCGAAGCATTTGTACATATTTGTTATTTCCATCGCTTCATTTCCCTTGGTCCACATTTCATCAATTCCGAGGTAGACGCCTTTTCCAAAACATAGTCTTTCTCTATGTTTGTTTTATCTAAATTAACCTCTACATAGAACGTGTGCCCTTCTTTTTAAAGGTGGTTTAGCTGATTCTGTAGGACTGATACCGGACCTGATGGTAAGATTGCGTCACCTGCAAAACACAGCGGAAAGAAGTTGATAGAAGCTAGTACCAGGTGTGTTTTGCCTCTCCGGTTGATTCCATGGCCAAATCATTGACCACCGCCCCCTCCCAACATCCTACTGGAAAAAAAGAAAAGAAAAGAAAAATCAGTGGACTGAATAAGCACTCTTGTTTAACGCCTATTGGACATTGTTTCTTGTGGGATGTCGTGAGTCACAAAATGATGCTTAAACCCTTCATGCAACCAACTTCGCATTATCATCCTTTAAGCTTTTGTTCTATATGTAAGTTTGGTTTCCTGGTTGAGTTGTAACAGATTGCATCTCTGCACAGTTATTAGCAGTTATTAGCGTTGAGACTGGACCTACCACTTGAACAAGACGTTTTGAATGCATACACATTATTCGCTAAAAACCAAACCGTCAAATGGCTGGGGAGATGAAAGGATATCATTCCCCGTCCATGCCATCCACAGAAAGGAATTTCGTGCTAGTTATGCTTATGATGTGTTTCTTGGGATACGGAGAGAGAGAGAGAGAGAGAGAGAGAGAGAGAGAGAGAGAGAGAGAGAGAGGGAGTGTGAGAGGACTTAGGAAATTACTATGAGATTGTAAGGAATTTATAAGAGAAAGAAAACCATTCAAGCTCTGGGGTAGTCCTATTTCACACGTTGCAGAGACGCACGCTTTACCTGCAACAGATCAAACAACACTAATGCTTCATCTCAGCAGTTGTCCGTTTCTGTCCAGTGTAAATGACATGAGCAGAAAAAAAAGACTTTTAGAGTTATGCCACTCTCTCTCTCCTCTCTCTCCCTCCCAACATCCTACTGGAAAAAAAAAAGAAAAGAAAGAAAAATCAGTGGACTGAATAAGCACTCTTGTTTAACGCCTATTGGACATTGTTTCTTGTGGGATGTTGTGAGTCACAAAATGATGCCTAAACCCTTCATGCAACCAACTTCGCATTATCATCCTTTAAGCTTTTGTTCTATATGTAAGTTTGGTTTCCTGGTTGAGTTGTAACAGATTGCATCTCTGCACAGTTATTAGCAGTTATTAGCGTTGAGACTGGACCTACCACTTGAACAAGACGTTTTGAATGCATACACATTATTCGCTAAAAACCAAACCGTCAAATGGCTGGGGAGATGAAAGGATATCATTCCCCGTCCATGCCATCCACAGAAAGGTATTTCGTGCTAGTTATGCTTATGATGTGTTCTTGGATACGGAGAAGAGAGAGAGAGGAGAGAGAGAGAGAGAGAGAGAGAGAGAGAGGGATGTGAGAGGACTTAGGAAATTACTATGAGATTGTAAGGAATTTATAAGAGAAAGAAAACCATTCAAGCTCTGGGGTAGTCCTATTTCACACGTTGCAGAGACGCACGCTTTACCTGCAACAGATCAAACAACACTTTGCTTCATCTCAGCAGTTGTCCGTTTCTGTCCAGTGTAAATGACATGAGCAGATAAAAAGACTTTTAGAGTTATGCCACTCTCTCTCTCTCTCTCTCTCTCTCTCTCTCTCTCTCTCTCTCTCTCTCTCGTGTGTGGTGTGTGTGTGTGTGTGTGTGTGTGTGTGTGTGTGTGTGTGTGTGTTGTGCGTGTATACGTGCTAGTGCGCACGCGTGCGTGTGTGTGTGTGAAGGGGAGAAGAGAGAGAGAGAGAGAGAGGAGGAGAGAGAGAGAGAGAGAGAGAGAGAGAGAGTGTAGTGGCATAAACTCTAAAAGTCTTTTTTTTTGCTCATGTCATTTACACTGGACAGAAACGGGCAACTGCTGAAATGAAGCATAGTGTTGTTTGATCTGTTGCAGGTAAAGCGCACGTCTCTGCAACGTGTGAAAATAGACTACCCCAGAGCTTGAATCGCCTCCCTTGTTCGAACCACTCCCATAATAACGCCCTCCTCCTCCCCACTTCCCTTGAAGTGTGTGTGTGTGTGTGTGTGTGTGTGTGTGTGTGTGTGTGTGTGGTGTGTGTGTGTGTGTGTGTGCTTGCGTGTGTGTGTGTGTGTGTGTGTTGTGTGTGTGTGTGTGTGTGTGTGTGTGTGTGTGACTTCCCCTGAAGTGTGTGTGTGTGTGTGTGTGTGTGTGTGTGTGTGTGTGTGTGTGTGTGTGTGTGTGACTTCCCCTGAAGTGTGGTGTGTGTGTGTGTGTGTGTGTGTGTGTGTGTGTGTGTGGTGTGTGTGTGACTTCCCCTGAAGTGTGTCAGCCCGTCTTCTGCCAGACCAGCCACAGTTCAGAGAGGTATGGCTCACGGTGAACAGCTGTACCAGAGGCCACCATCTCTCCCAACACCCTTCGCTGCTACAGCTGCCCTGATGAGGGCTTGCAACGTCGACAGAAAGCCCAGGGGCTGGTGTGCGAGTACATTTGTGTCTCACTACTGGACAGGTTAATATCACAAAAACCAACAAACAAACATTCAAGCGAAACTACCCCCCCCCCCCCCCCCCCCCCCCCCCCTTCTGAACACCAAGCGACACTTTGTTCCTCCATTACTAGCCCACGTAATGATCAGTTTTGTGCATAGTAAGCCAACAGGACTGGACCATACGTAAGAGAGAGAGAGAGAGAGAGAGAGAGAGAGAGAGAGGAGTGAGAGAGAGAGAGAGAGAGAGAGAGAGAGAGAGAGAGAGAGAGATTGATTGATTGATTGATTGATTGGTTGATTGATCTTTAATACCCAAGGATGAAGATTTTAGGCCAAAGCCTAGTCTTACAATCTGTCCTTGTCATGCATACATTATTTCACCACATATCATTCATACAGACAATTCAACATACCAACATGATAATCTAATTCTACAATGATAAGCAAACTGCTCATAAAAGCACTAATGAGATGGGGGATGGTAAAACAAAAGGAAACTTACAAGCAAACAAACAAACAAAAACTACAGAGAGAGAGAGAGGTCAGAGGAGGGTGGGGAAGAGAGAATGGTAGGTAGGGGGAGGAGAAAAGGGATGGTAGACAGAGTGGGAGTGGGGATGAGCGATTTTAACGGAGTAGGTTTTATGTTGAGACGATTTATTCAAAGTATGGTTCACAGAGGACTTAGCGAATGGACGCTAATCATTGTAATCGAATAATTTAACTACTGAGACATAAATGTTTATGCAAATGTTCCTTGAAAGGTTTTAAAGTATTCATGTTTTGTAGATTCGGTGGAAGTGAGTTCCAGACATATGGTCCAGAGTAAGCTAGGCTTGTTTTGTATAGATCAATGCGTGGGTAGGGAAGAAGGAATTTCGTCGAGCCAGAAAAGCTGTTCGATCTTGTAAAAAGGGCATTGATATAACATGGCATAGTATCTGTCAAGATTGTAAACATAAATGATGCCTTGTTGAATTCCAATTGCCTATTCAGAGGAAGTATGTTCAGCGCTTTTAGTTTTTCGTCTGTTGTTAGAGATACAGCTGGATGGAGTAGCTTTGCTGCACGTCTATGAAGAGAATTCAGCCTTTTTTGTGGACGTCACTACTGCCGTCCCACACTGTTGAGGCGTAATTTATACGTGACATTATGTGTGCATTGAAGAAAAGTTTAAGCACATTACTGTTGACGTATCGCTTTAATTGAGATAACAGGAAAAGGTGTTTTCAGACTACCTTGCATACGTTATTTAGATGAGATTGCCATTTCAATTCTTTATCTATCGTTAACCCTAAAACACGATGCTCGTGCCAGTACAAATCAGTTTTACCCGCATTGAAACTTGTTTGTTGCTGGTAAACGTTATATCATGCATCATAAATTGAGGAGAGAGAGAGAGAGAGAGAGAGAGAGAGAGAGAGAGAGAGAGAGAGAGACAGACAGAGACAGGCAGACAGAGAGTGAGAGAGGCAGAGAGAGACAGAGAGAGAGAGAGAGAGAGAGAGAGAGAGAGAGAGAGAGAGAGAGAGAGAGACAGACAAACAGACAGACAGACAGACAGAGGCAAGAGAGAGGGTTCCAGCTTCAAGACAGACATCGCACCACACCGAAGTGTGGAGAGAAAACGAAGAAACTTGCTGGCACTGTGTGTCGGTCAATCAATTTATGATGCATGATATAACGTTTACCAGCAACAAACAAGTTTCAATGCGGGTAAAACTGATTTGTACTGGCAAATCTTAAATCACTGAGGCAAATTGCGAGATGAACAAATTTTCATAGCAGACGACACGGATTGTTAGCACTGAAATGGGAACGATGATCGGTCATGCGCAGAAAACAATTTTTTTCTATTGTTCCGGTAATCTGCGCATGCGCGGTTCTTTCATCAACCTTCCATGTGTGCATTGTTTGAATCGAGAATGGCTACGAACCCTCCCTGCGGCTAGAAAGGTTCGAGTTGGTAGTGGGCGACACCTAAAGGTAGGTGTGTGTGCGTGTGCGTTGTGTGTGTGCGCGCGCGCGCGCGCGCGTGCGTACGTCCTCAACAACGTGGCATGTCGTGCACAATCTGTCCTCTGTCAGTGTTTGTATAGTGGCTCTTCTCAGTGTTATTCGTAACCTATTGTAAGTAGTTAGTGCTCGTCTGCAGTCTGTGTGAATGTATTGCTCCAATACAGGCTCTTCTCATTCTTCCCCCGAGCCATCCGTGAGTGGGATGAACTCCCAGCACACATTGTAGAGGCAGACTCCCCGGACAGTTCTAAAAATAGTCACCTCCCACCTCAGTGCTGACACTCTTGACGGTCTTGCTGCTACGAAACTTCAGGAGTAAGATCAAACCAAACCCCAAACTGTCCTGTATGAATGTGGGAGTGCTTTTTTAGGTAGGTAGTGGCTCTGGGGTGTGCTGGTAGGAGGGCCGCTGCGGCGTGGGGGGGGGGGGGGGGGGGGGGGGGCGGGGGCCGTCACTAGGATGCCTGCCCGTCACTTCTCGTCCCCTCTGATCCATTTAGTGGGCAGGGGGGGGGGGGGGGGGGGGGGGGGGGGTGTAATCCGGAGTAAATGTTGTGATCTGCTCATGCAACTTGAGGAGCTATTTGCAAAGGAAAAAAAAAATCTTTTTTCTTTTTTAATAAAGTGGCAGCCGGTTCATGGAAACTTCTATTCTGTGGCAAAATGATCAGAGTGTTGATTGTGGCCACACAACAGAAGAAGAAGAAGAAGGGTGTGTGTGTGTGTGTGTTTAAGAAGTTCTGCTTGATACTGAGTATTACATTGTGTTCACAGCAATTTTTGTTGATGTTTTTGCGTTTTCCGTAATGTATAAGGTTTTTGGGCTCGGAATAAGGGAAGAAGTACTTTTCAATATGGGAAGTTTGTAAAATGAGGAAAATTGGGTTGACACCTATGCATCAGTGAAAATTTTCAGTGTGTGTGCGCGCGCGCGCGCGTGTATGTGTGTGTGTGTGTGTGGTGCGTGCGTTCGTGTGTGTGTGTACGTGCGTTCGTGTGTAAGTGTGTAATCTCCTAGTCTTATACAATAATTACCGAGTCTAACTTTAGATGGCCTCTATTAGCAGGCCCACTTTGGAACATTGGCTGATCTATCATCGTTGGGAGAAAACAAAGTGAGACACCTAAAAGACGCAATGTCATGACGTCATTCCTTTAGAACATGACGCTTTGACGCCACTCTATCACTAGTTTGTTTTTCATTGTGTACTCTTCTGTTGAACGTTTTTGTCTTCTGTGTCAGCCGTGAGTTCAGTGTGAAACCTCCGTATTAGATATTTGCTTGGAAGTTACTGGTGTCGATCATTTGAGTTGTATTTTAAAAAATATGTAATTTTCATCAATGATTCGGAAGTGCGTGTAAAGAGGGAAGCGTGTCAACATGGGTTCCAAGCCACTGTGTAAGTTTGCTGGAGCAAAACTGGATTGAAAACTTAAAAAAAAAAAAAAGGGGGGGGGCGCCCATTTTCTAAGATCTACAACAAAAAAAACGTCGCTCGCCTTCAAAACATCATTTATCTCCAGTTTTCTTTCAACAAAAATGAAAAGGATTTTTTTTTTACTTCAAAGCACCCTAATTGATATAAATTTACTGCAAAGGCCAAATATACTCACATTCTGAAGAGGCAGATTTAAACTCTTTACCTTTATTACTATTTGACTGAATGCCTTCTCCGGACGGAAAGGTTTCCTGACAGCGAGTGACGCTTGGAGCAGCCCCCCTCCCCCCTCCCCCCTCCCCACACCTTTATTGCTGGTAGAGCTTTTATTTAGGCCCTCTCTCTCTCCTCTCTCTCTCTCTCTCTTCTCTCTGTACCCTGACCTAAAGAAGCTATCAAGAGGGGGGGGGGGGGGGGTATGTATATTTGTGTGTGTGTGTGAACAAGAACAAGAACATATTTTATTGCCATCTGAAAACCAGAGGTTTTGTGGGGCACAGATGATCAAGTAAAGACGTGCAGTTAAAACTAATTCCAACGTCGTCACATCTTGCACCATAATATTTGTAGCAGAAGGAAAAAGCATCGTGTGTGTTGGAGTCTGATTAAATTTTTTGTCTCCAGAGAGAAAAACACAACAGGATATACTGGGCAAGTACAGATTGGAAGCAGTCTAATAACATGAGCTCCGAGGGTTTTGTCATTTTAATCTGTGGTGCAAAATCTGTTTTTGTGATCAGGTCATAGATCTAGGCCTAACGTTGTTTGTCAAATAATCTGCAGTCATCGAGAAAATGCAGTTCGTCCTCAACAGCGTGGCATGTCGTGCACAATCTGTCTTCTCTGTCAAGTGTTGGAATAACGGCCCCTCTCAATTTGGAGTTCATGGGCGCATATTCGTAATCTAGTTAGTGCTCGTCTGCAAACTGTGTCAATGCATTGCTCCAAATAAGCCGCCTGTTTGTGTTCGGTAGCAACTGTGGCATAAAATTTGAGCTTGGGTGTGCTTTCGTTTCTTTCAGAAGTCAACATCAAACGTTTCCAGCTTCGCACTGATTAGAAACTTCAGGCGAGTCACACTAAATGTACTCTGATTTTCCCAGACATGCTGTAATCCTATCGTTGACAAGGTTTGTCGTATAAACTTCGTCCATTTGCTTTCTTCGGTGTCGTGAGAGATCATTGACTGATAAATCTGTTGTCTTAGTCTGACTCTAATATGTGTATCCAGAATGCGATAATCAGGGTTATCACTTTAAAAGTAATCGGCATCTCCCCAGTTCGCCCCAAACCGGTAGGCCTAATGTCATTGCTTTTCTATGGACTCTTAATAATTGCCTGCAGAATGTAATGTGTGCAGTTTCATGTGTAAATTTGTTTGCAAGACAGATTTTGAACAAATGCTGCATTTTCTTTTCTTGACAATTTTCATCATTGTATTGGTAAGAGGATGGGAACCACACCTCCGACCCATAATGTGAAGATTGGAGAGACTAACAAGTGAAATAGTGTTGTATTTTTTTCATATTTACATTTTGACCATAAAACGTTCTCTTCAAGGCATGTGCGGCGTTATTCCCTTTTCTTGCTAAGTGTTCTTGGGCTTCTGTAAAATGTCCGTTTACATGGAAAATGGACTCCAAAATATTTATATCGATCTACTTTTTCAATGATGTTTTCACCGCAATTGAAGAATAGTGGTACCTTTGGATCTGATTTGGTGAATACAATGACCTTTGTTTTCTTTGTGTTGATTTTTATTCCCCAGTCTAAACAGTAGTTGTGTAACTGGTTTAATTTACGTGAAGTCCCAGTTTTGAAGTCGAGAGGATAGCTAAATCATCTGCATATATTAGACAGGAATCTCGCTTGTTCTAGATCGGAAATTTTTGGGAATCATGGTCTCTGAGATATCAGACAATGTCATTATTATGTTAAATAAGGTTGGGTTAAGGGTATTACCTTGGAGGAACCCTTTTGTTTTAAATTTATTTCCTTAGTGAAATAGACTGGCTTCTTGTACAAACCGTAGCCCCGTTGTAATGTCCTGTATCTTTTGGGTAGCATTTACCAGTTATTCCCGCTTGCATCATTTTCATCAGTAGGATTCGTGCCATATATTATCAAATGCTGTGTGTGTTGTGTGTGTGGGGTGTGTGTGTGTGTGGGGTGTGTGTGTGGTGGTGTGTGTGTGTGCGTGTGCGGGGTGTGTTGAAGTGTGTTGGAAAGAGAGGGAAAATAAATTTCGGAGATGGTAGCGCATTGCATCTGTTTGTTCCATGTCTTGGGCCTACTTTTTACATCAAGCGGCCGGGTATAGACCATGGGGAATCGGAAAAAGGCGAAACAGATAAACAAAACTGATAGCTCTGGCATACAAGAACATTGGGGGAAAAGTTAACATTCAGTGAAAAGGGAAAAAATCGAGTAAAAAACTGAAGAAAGAAAAAAAAAAGAACTCAAATCCAAACCTTTATGGATGACAGCGTGACAGACGTCAAAAGAACAGTTGGCTTGTTGTGCATTTGTTCCTCGGTCAGATGAAAAGGAAGAATAGATAGTTTGCCTTGGAAAACTGTTCAGTATGGTTAGGTAGTCCGTCGCGTCCTATGATTTAACGTTCTATTGGCCCGAGCCCTTAAAGAACAGGATATACTTGCAGACTGAGGTATGCACACTTCATGGCATTTGTTGTGGACCCTGACTGAGACTGCATGACAGGGGTGTGCATTACGCTTCCTTTCATATATATCCCCGGCGTCAATCAGGCCCAAGAGATACAGGGCACCTGGCAGTGTTGGTCCCGGAAATTTGAGCAACACTCTCAGAGACACATCCATAGTGGACGAAAAATCGGCTGTGTGGCCCAGTCTTCCCCATCTGAGCCCCCCAGCAAACTCAACTCTGGATAGGGGCTGGTCGAGCGGAAAATTATCCAAATAATTGGCTCTGATGGGAATCGAACCCACGACCTCCCAGCCGGGAGTCCGCGACGGCCCGACCACTTCGCCACAGTGGCTGTAGGCCAGCATAAGTCTTGGGCTAACAAGAAAAATGGGCTGAAATGGTACAGTGCAACAGGTGCTCTAAACCTGTTCTGACTGACAAGGGTAGGGGGCTTTTAAAGATCCTTGAATACCCGGGGTGCCTGGTTGCGGGCATACAGAATACGGTAACAGTAATTACAAAAGATAATCCTCTGCGTATAGGCCCTTTATGTTTTGACTGACGGTACCAAACACGGAATGAAATAAGCGGGTACTGGTTTCAGTACGCTTAGGTGCATGATTTTTCATACGGTTAGTGCATCATTTTCTGTACGGTTAGGTGCATGATTTTCAGTACGGTTTAGTGCATCATTTTCTTACGGTTAGGTGCATGATTTTTCAGTACGGTTTAAAACGCATAATTTTCGTACGGTTAAATGCATAATTTTCTGTACGGTTAGGTGCATGATTTTCAATACGGTTTAGTGCATAATTTTCTGTACGGTTAGGTGCATGATTTTCAATACGGTTAAGTGCATGATTTTCAGTACGGTTAGATGCATGATTTTCAAAACGGTTAAGTGCATAATTTTCTGTACGGTTAGGTCAGTCATGATTTTCAGTACGGTTAGGTGCATGATTTTCAATACGGTTAAGTGCATAATTTTCTGTACGTTTAGGTGCATGATTTTCAGTACGGTTAGCCAAGAACTTCCGGGGCCAGGACTACCAGAGCTGAAGAAGACTTGCCTGGCCAACGGGGAACTGTTTAAGGACCCCGAGTTCCCCGCCACCGACAAGTCCATCTTCTACTCCAAGCAGGATTCCACCGTTGTGTGGAAAAGACCCAAAGTGAGGGGGAGAGGAAGAGAGAGAGAGAGAGAGAGAGAGAGAGAGGAGAGAGAAAAGAGAGGAACAGACAGACAGACAGACAGACACACAGACAGCAGACACACAGACAGATAGACAGACAGACCGAGAAATACACACGCACGCACGCGCGCGCGCGCACACACACACGCAACGCACGCACGCCGCACGCACGCACCACGCACGCACCACGCACGCACGCACACCCCACACACACACACACACACACACACACACACACACACACAGAGTATACTTATCTATAGTCTGGCAAACGTGAATCCTTTGTCATAGCAACCATGTTCACACCACCAGCAGAGCTGAGCTCTGTCAAGCCAAACAACAGCCGACCCCATTCCTACAGCACGAACAGAGTTTGTCCATACAGACAATGTGATGATGACAGTCGGGGATTCATGCATTTTTTTGTTGTTGTCTTCTTCTTAGTACTAGGAACCGTGGCAATAAACTGCTGGTGTTTGATGATGGTGGCAGGAGATGTGCAAGTCCCCCAAGCTGATTGTGGAGGGCATCAGTTGTGATGACCTCAAACCCGGGAGCTGGGCAACTCCTGGTTCGTCAGCGCCTGTGCCGCTCTGGTGCAGGATCTCAAGATCTGGCAGAAGGTAACTGTTGACCAGCACGAAGGGACGGGGGGAGGTGTGTGGAGCAGTACATGATTGTCTGTCTTTGTCTTGTCGTCTGGCGCTACCATGAACTCTTGATGGCTGCCTTTGTTGCGGCTGTGTGTGTGGTGGTGTGTTGGGTGTGTGGATGTTTGGGGTGTGTGTGTGTGGTTGTGTGTGTGTGTGTGTGTGTTCCCGCGGGAACAGAGAGAGATTAAGTATAAACAGGGAGTTGAGGAAGGAAGAGAGAGAATTTACGGTTAGTATTTTGGCAGCCAGCAGGCAAGCAAGAGAGAGAGGAAAGAGAAGGGGATTTCACTATGATCATGTCATTACAAGATCTTCCGGAATTTCAAATGTTTTAGTTTATACTTTAATAAATCTACTTTTTTCCATTTAATCTAGGATCTTTAGTTAAAACAAGACGCCGTTGTACTAAATGTCAGAACATTTCAAGGTAAAACCTGAAAACAAAATGGTTTCAGTGTGCGTGTGTGTCGTGTGTGTGTGTGTGTGTGTGTGTGTGGTGGTTTTCTTCGGGTAATCTTTTGAGTGCATGCAAGTCATTTTTATTGTCTTTCTGGGTTTTGTTTAATCTTAAGTATATTTGTATTAAGTATTTAAAACCCGCGGGCTACTTTCTATCGAAATGTGCGTTCATTGAATGTGATACTCTGAATGCCCCAACATGGGGTTGAAGGAATAAATGCTTCTATCTTTGTGTGTGTTTAGAAGCAGGCGGGGAAGGAGGGGAGAGGAAGGGGGCGGGTGGGCTGTCACAGAGATCGAGGTACCCCACTTGTCTGTCAGACGTCGACAAATTTCAGATGGTTATAGAATATAAGAATGATAGTAAACTAAGGTAAAGTAAGGTAATGTTGTTTATAGCCCAGCCGACCGCAAAGGGCAATATCAGGGCTGTCACCGCGTTGACGTCAACTCACAAGTCATTAAAAGAAAAAGGAAAAAATACACCTTCTGAAAAAGACACCGGAAACGTCGTTTAAAATCTTTCTTCCATAAAATCTTAGATCAGATGAAAAATTTAAGTTTCAAAACAGAGTGACTGAGGGCAGAACATGAAGCAAGATTTGAAAGAAGACCCAAAATTTGAAAGAAGACCCAAGAGGTCGAAATGCATTGTGTCTAAATCCTGTACTCTGTCTGTCTGTGTCCTTGGCGGTAACTAACCCCCTCTCTTTTCAAATTCAGATGAAAAATGTTAATCTCTTTCAGAAATTCAAAGATCACATTACAAGAAGGATATGAACAGCAAGAGTTCATTGATCGAAACTGGAAAAAAAATCCCCCTCTGACGGTGTGAAGGGATTCTACTTGCTTGCTCGCTCGCTTGCTGGCTTGTTTGCTCGAAAGGCTGGTTGGTTGGTTGGTTCACTGGTTGACTGATGAGTTGACTGGGTAGTTGGTTAGTTGCCTGATTTGTATGCTGGTTGGCTGACCGAGTGACCAAGTTGACGGATTGACGAACTGATCGATGGGTTTATCCTCCCACTCGACCCGATCTCGGCATGGTTGTCCAGGTCTTCCCCAACCACAAGGAGCAGAGTGGGATCCGAAGAACACCTACGTGGGCATGTTCCGCTTCAACTTCTACCGCTTTGGCCAGTGGATCGAGTGTGGTGGACGACCGCCTGCCCACCCGACAGGATCACCTTATCTTCTGCCACTCCAATCCCACAACGAATTCTGGTCCGCATTGCTGGAGAAGGCCTATGCCAACGCCTGCCCCCCCCCCCCCCCCCCCTTCTGGAGACCTCGACCAACGCAGTCACGTCCTTTCCCTCGGAGACCTCTGACACAACGTCAGTCACTGTCCTTTCCCTCTGGAGACCTCTGACACAACGTCAGTCACTGTCCTTTCCCTCTGGAGACCTCTGACCAACGTCAGTCACTGTCGCCCCCCCCCCCCCCTCTGGAGACCTCTGCACACGTCAGTCACTGTCTCTCCCCCCCCCCCCCCCCCCCCCCTGAGACCTCTGACCAACGTCAGTCACTGTCCCCCCCCCCCCCCCCCCCCCTCTGGAGACCTCTGACACAACGTCAGTCACTGTCCCCCCCCCCCCCCCTCTGAGACTCTCGACACAACGTCAGTCACTGCCCCCCCCCCCCCCCCTCTGGAGACCTCTGACACAACGTCAGTCACTGTCCTCCCCCCCCCCCTCTGGAACCTCTGACACAACGTCAGTCACTGTCCTTTCCCTCTGGAGACCTGACACAACGTCAGTCACTGTCCTTTCCCTCTGGAGACCTCTGACACAACGTCAGTCACTGTCCTTTCCCTCTGGAGACCTCTGACACAACGTCAGTCACTGTCCTTCCCCCCCCCCTCTGGAGACCTCTGACACAACGTCAGTCACTGTCCCCCCTACCCGCACCGCCCCCCCCTCTGGAGACCTCTGACACAACGTCATCACTGTCCCCCCCCCCCCCCCCCCCTGAGACCTCTGACACCGTCAGTCACTGTCCCCCCCCCCCCACCGCCCCCCCCCCCCCCCCCCCTCTGGAGACCTCTGACACAACGTCAGTCACTGTCCCACCCCCCCCCTCTGGAGACCTCTGACACAACGTCAGTCACTGCCCCCCCCCCCCCCCCCCCCCCCTCGGAGACCTCTGACACAACGTCAGTCACTGTCCCCCCCCCCCCCCCCCTCTGGAGACCTCTGACACAACGTCAGTCACTGTCCCCCCCCCCCCCCCCCTGAGACCTCTGACACAACGTCAGTCACTGTCCCCCCCCCCCCCCCTCTGGAGACCTCTGACACAACGTCAGTCACTGTCCCCCCCCCCCCCCCCCCCCCCTCTGAGACCCTGAACGCATCACTGTCCCTCTGAGACCTCTGACACAACGTCAGTCACTGCCCCCCCCCCCTGAGACCTCTGACACAACGTCAGTCACTGTCCCCCCCCCCCCCCCCTCTGGAGACCTCTGACACAACGTCAGTCACTGCCCCCCCCCCCCCCCCCCCACTCTGGAGACCTCTGACACAACGTCAGTCACTGTTCTTCTCTCTGGAGACCTCTGACACAACGTCAGTCACTGTCTCCCCCCCCCCCCTCTGGAGACCTCTGACACAACGTCAGTCACTGTCCCCCCCCCCCCCCCCTCTGGAGACCTCTGACACAACGTCAGTCACTGTCCTTCTCTCTGGAGACCTCTGACACAACGTCAGTCACTGTCCCCCCCCCCCACCCCTCTGGAGACCTCTGACACAACGTCAGTCACTTTCCCCCCCCCCCCTCTGGAGACCTCTGACACAACGTCAGTCACTGTCCCCCCCCCCCCCCCCCCCTCTGGAGACCTCTGACACAACGTCATCACTGTTCCCCCCCCCCCCCCCCCGGAGACCTCTGACACAACGTCAGTCACTGCCCCCCACCCCTCTGGAACCTCTGACACAACGTCAGTCACTGTCCTCTCTGGAGACCTCTGACACAACGTCAGTCACTGTCCTTTCCCTCTGGAGACCTCTGACACAACGTCAGTCACTGTCCTTTCCCTCTGGAGACCTCTGACCAACGTCAGTCACTGTCCTTCTCTCTGGAGACCTCTGACACAACGTCAGTCACTGTCCTTCTCTCTGGAGACCTCTGACACAACGTCAGTCACTGTCCTTCCATCTCTCTCTCTCTCTCTCTCTCTCTCTCTCTCTCTCTCCTCTCTCTCTCTCTCTCTCTCTGGTGGAAAAGGTTCTCTTGACGAAAAGGGGAAGTATACATGGGTTACAAATGTTTGTACAACTTGAGACATATATGGATTTTCTTATGTTTGGGATAATCAGGCTGTAGAGTCGGTTTCAATGTTCACTTCAGAATTTAGACAGAGAATAATTGATTGCAGGTGGCAGGAATAGGAATCTAGACTGGGAATCTAAACTGACCATCCCTGGAAACATTGACATTCCCAATCATACGGAAATCATGATGGACAGCATAAATATTTCCGTCTGTACCCCTAGTGACCACAATGATGCACCGCAATCTGGCTGGCATGTGGCATGTCCAGTACTGTTTGTATCAAATGTTGTTCATGTTTATTTCAATTTCGATGTCTCAGTCTGCTCCCTTATCCCACCCCCCACCCCGTCCCCTACAGGACTGAACTTTACAACAAGTGTCTTTGACGTATGCCGTTGAAGAGCTGGCCACTAAAGCTAAAATCAAAACAACTCAGCTCCTTAGATGTCTTTGGAAATTTGGAGATATTTCAAGAAAGGTGTTCTTTAAGATGTGTAACACTCAGATTGCTCCCACTTCACTGTACGGGTTTGAGATTTGGTGCTACCAACAGCTCGGTATATTTGAGAAGACACATATGTTTGCATGTAAGCGTCATTTGAACGTAAGTAAGCAAACATCAAATAAAATGGTCCTGGGAGACCTCGGTCGATATCCAGTGTATGTTTTAGCGGCTAAGAGGCTAAGAGTTTGTAATCTGACAGAAGAACCAGGTAAGCCTATAATATACTAAACCACCTTCAAAAATTGTGGGGAAAAACCTTGAACTGTGTTCCAGCTTTAGGCAGTTCCAACGAACAGAACATTATTCGGATTGCGATATATTACGGTGTCAGAAAGAGGAAAATGTTAAGTTTAGATCTTGCATTCCTCCTATAAGGATTCATAAATTAAGATAATAGAAGGGATGTGTTAACAAGGCACTTCTCATGTCCGACTTGCAAAGGAAGTATAAGGATTCATTAAATAAAGATAGATGTAAAGACCCCGGGTGGGATGTGTTAACAAGGCACTTCTCATGTCCGACTTGCAAAGGAAGTATTGAAGACGAGTCACATGTTTTGTTTGAATGCAGTGTGTATGAAGTATCTAGAAAAAATGTGAAGGCTATCAATAAGCTGAAGGAAGTGTGTCGTATGTTATGTCATGTGCCGATGAAATGTCTGGAAGATAAGTCTCACGTTTTCTGTACAATGTTTCCTGAAGAAGATCACAGTTATGAAAGAGGAAGAACCGACAAGAGTTTGTGTCCAAGCTGTAGAATGATGCTGTCGAATGGACAAAACTAAACCACTGGCAAATATTCCAAATGTTTCATGAAAGTTAATGGACGGATGCTTGTAAACGTTTATTAATGGTGATTGAGGATAGTTGATTCAACGAGAAATGAAGACTGCTCGGGGATCAATGTGGTGAATGATAGGTTAGCAGGGTTTTGTGGATGACTGATTACTGATAGTAAATGCAAAGGACAAAAGATGGAGGATGACTGATGATTACTATTGATCACTTATTATTTGAATGGTATGGTTGAGACTAGGATATGGAAGGAGATGAACGATCTAAGTCGAATTGACAAACGTTAAGGATGAATGATTCCAAAGATATGTGATGATTATTAATGTTGATCACTTGGCCATATGATTAGCAATCGATGATTATAATCGAGTAATATCAATAAACAATTATCTTGATGGTCGAAAATGATTTGACTTAATTCTTGGCGCGTGTTTTTACTGATATCTGAAACGTGATTATTAATAATCAACCTTGCCGTCAATCTTGCCGTCAGGTTTCAATGATCGACTCAGCGTAGACCGATGATGAGATATTGTGATGGGAGATAAAGCTTTGCAAAAGTACATTATCTGCAGACAGACTGATTAATTTTCAATAATTTGTTGTCTGCTTGCCTTAATTCTAGTGTCGCTATGCGTGGAACTGCGAATTGTGTGAATGGTAGTTTGTTATGCTGTCCCCTTGAAATGAACACGTATAAAATATGTTTTTTAAATGGAATGTCAGTGCCAGTGTCATTGTCACTCTCTCTCTCTCTCTCTCTCTCTCTCTCTCTCTCTCTCTCTCTCTCTCTCTCTCTCTCGCTCTCTCTCTCTCTCTCTTCCATTTTGTTGTGTTTTAATGCCGTCTGCCATTCAAAAACAAAACAAAACAAAAAAAGACATGGAGAGGGATAGAAAAGCAGACGAGTGGACAGACAGACAGACGGAAAAACAAACGAACAGACCGACAGACAGACAAACAGACAGACAGACGGATATTAACCATGCGTCGCGCTACACGATTCAGCGAATTCTGTGAAATTTCTCTGACAACTGGGTTCCAGAGAGCAAGGAGCCACATCCATTGCACATGGTCAGGAGGAAGCCAGGGGTCCCAGACTGGACCTCAAGCAATCGGAGTAACTTAGTGTGGACAGCAAGGTCACGGACAGTGGTTTAACGACAACCGTTCTTTTTCTGTGGAGAAGGAGACAATTCAGTTTAGTGTGTGTGTGTGTGTGTGTGTGTGTGTGTGTGTGTGTGTGTGTTGTATTTCCTGTTCAACATCCATACAGAAAAGAGAATAATGCGGCGGAAAACAATGGCTACACACACTGACGCACGCGCGCGCGCGCGCGCGCGCACACACACACACACACACACACACACACACACACACACACACACACACACACACACACACAGCATAATGGAGGGGGGGGAGAGGAGAAAAAATGTGGCGTTTAAACGTTTAGTGCACAAACAAAAATCATCGAGGTAAGAAGGTAGAGAGAAAGAAAGACTGCAAACGAACAAATGACTACACACCCCTCATACCAAAATCAACCTCTATGCCACCTCCTCCCTCCAGGTTGTTCGGAGACTACGAGTCCCTGGCCCTGGGCTTTGCGGTGGACGCTCTGGTGGACTTCACTGGAGGAGTAGCAGAACGTCTGGAGCTGGAGCAGTACGATCTGGAGCATGACGTCACCTTCCGCAAGCTGTTCCAAAAACTGCAGAACGCCACAGACAACCGGGCGCTCATCATCACTGAGATCAGCGTGAGACGCTCTCCCTGTTTGTGCCTATTGCTGTCCGTCTGTCTTTCGCTTCCTGTCCCTGTCAGGGGGAGGGGATGGGGGGGGGGTGTTCCGGGAGCTTTTCCCGTATGAGGAGTGTCCCTTGCGCGCCCTTCCCCTGTCGGTGTCACACGCTAGATTTACTCCATGCGGGAAGAGCTCTTGCTCGCTCCGCCTATAGACATAGGTTCTCTTCCGCTGTGCGTTTCTTTCCGTCAAGTATCCAAAGTGAATTATGAAGATAAAACGCCTCAGTGTTCTATACCCATGCCAGCTTGACAGACACGTTGGCACGTTTGAGGTGTAAACGAAGCCGATTTTACTATGATTTGATAGAAAGAACTGTCTTGCTCGACTCTCTTGGAGTTTTGAATACGGGCTCTCCTTTGCAAACTTCGATCAGATAACTTCCCTTGGCAGTTTTGACAAAGTAGTGTTTTTTAAAGAGTGTTACAACGACGGCATCCCCTCTACCTCCTTCCCACCCTGCATCACAACCTATGTCCCTCACGCTCTGCCCCCACCACCATCTACTTGTAACTCTGAACTTAGAATTTCTTCTCTTCTGCGTCTGTCTTCGTCGTCCCCCCCCCCCCCCCCCCCCCACCCACCCACCCACTCCCCATCCCTTCCCATCCCCCACAGACACACACACACACACACACACACACACACACACACACACACCTGTCCTTTTCTTGTGATCATTTTACCACTTTTTTCAGCTTTACAGTTTTGATGAGTCTCATCCCGTTTTTTGTGTTGTTGTTGTTTTGTTTGTTTTGTATAAAGTGATAAAAAAACATCTTTTTTATTGACTGTCTTTGACTGTGTTGTCAGTTCTGGCGTCGATGTTTGTTTGATATATTGTTTATGCTGCGGAATGGTGGACACATTCGTACTTACTATTGAACGTATTAGAAACTGCTTGGTTTTCTTTTCTGAACCTTCAGTCCAAATCGTTCATAGGGTCTATGGACAACATATTGTAGATGTTGTCTGTTGTCAGTCTGAGACTTCATTTTACATTCTAAAAAGTTTGCTTTAAGTTTTGAAAATAATTTTTCAAAACAGGACAATTTTATTTGGCTGCCTCGACTCCATACTCTCCGTTTTCCCATCTCTGTGCGTTGATTTATGCCCAGTTCCTGCTTGTTATTCTGTCTTCTTCAATGGACAGTTCCTGTGAGTTTCTTTTTTGTGCCCAAATTCTTATGTGTTGTACAAGGCATATTTCCGATGTGCAGTTCAGTTTCCCAGTTCCTATGTGTTCTTCAGCACATACGGTATATCTGTCTTGGCTTCAATTCCACAGTTCTTGTGTTTCGTTCAGTTCCTCAGATCTTATGTTTGTCCAATGCCTTGTTCTTTATGCTGTTCAGTTCTCCAGTTCCTATTTGTTGGTCAGTTCTCCAATTCTTAGATACTCTTCAGTGCCCAGTTCTTACGTGTTGTCCAAATGTCCAGTTCCGATGTGTTGTCCTACGTTCAGCTCCTGTGCGGTGTCCAGTGCCCAGTTTCCCCTGGGATGTTCACATCTCCTGTTCTTGTAGAGTTCAATGTCCAGTTTCTACATGCCCAAGCTTCAGTTCCTATGTGTTCTCCAATCCTGGTTCCTATGTTTTGTTCAGTTCTCCCGTTCGCGTGTGTCGTTAGTTCCTTAATTCCCCATGAGCTGTTACGATTCAGTTCCTCTGTGTTGTCCAATATCCACTTTCTTTGTGTTCCAGTTCTCCAGTTTCTACGTGTTGCTCACTGCCCCTTCCTTCGTGTTCTTCCCTACCCCGATTTATTTATGTTCTACAGAACATCAATTCGTATCAACTATTAAGAAACCTAGTCCTCCATATGTTCTTTACCGCCCAATTACCATGGGTTGTTCAGTGCCCAGATTCCTCTGTGTTCTTCAATGTCCCAGACTCCTGTGTTTTTCAATGGCCTAATTCTTCATTGTTGTTCACCACTCCGAATTCTTTATGTGCTCAAGGCCGCCTATTTCTGTATTAAGTGTCCCAATCTCCAGCGTCCCAATTTCTACAATTCTTAAATGCAGTCATCCTAAATATTCTTAAATGCCCCAATTTTCATGCGTTCTTCAATGCCCCAATTTACATGTGTTCTTCAATGCCCCGATTTATATGTGTACTTCAATGCCCTAATTTACATGTGTTCTTCAAAGCCCCAATTTATTTGTGTTCTTCAATGCCTCCATTTATATGTATTCTTCAATGCCTCAATTTACATATGTTCTTCAATGCCCCAGTTTACATGTGTTCTTCAGTGCCCCAATTTACATGTTTTCCAATGCCCCAGTTGACATGCGTTTTTCAATGCCACCATTTACATGTGTTTTTCAATGCCCCCATTTACAGGATTGTGTTCTTCAATGCCCCATGTCCCTGTGTCGTTTAGTGCTCCATTGAAGATCGTGGCTACGAGGGCGACTTCGGCCTGATCTTTGGTCAAGGGTACACCTTGACTGGAGCGGCGCATATCCCTGTGGGGAAATCCACGGACACACCCGATCTTCGCCTGGTGCGTCTCTTCAACCCTTGGGAGGCTAGGGAGTGGACTGGACCATGGTCAGATGGGTGAGTCCTTTCTGTCATTCCTCCTGACCTCAGAACTCCGTACTGTAAACGTCTGAGTTCGCATCCACGGTACACGCGTTTTCAAAGCTGTGGCTACTTGTGAGTTGACTTGAACGCGGTGACAGCTCTGAAATGGCCCTTTATGGTCAGCTGAGCTATAAGCAATACAACCTTACCTTCCCCAAAGCTGCGGCTCAGATGCCTCGTTGAGAGGGAAGATTCAGTTACTGTTTCTTCAAGAATGCCTCAGGGCGTACTGATTATCCTACAGTTGTAACAGCACATCTTTTACACAATTAGATTACAGTAGTTTAAGGACGCAAGGTATTGAATTAACAGTTGCTTGTATCTTGAAGACTATTTGAATCTTGCAGCATAAATGCATGGATGAATGGAACTGAAGACAGGAAAAAATGATGGAACTGAAGACAGGAAAAAATGATGGAACTCGGAGACTTGGCTGACGTTTCACCAAATGCTGACCGGTGTAACGAAAAGTTTTAACTCTTCAAAGGGTTTAACTCCCAGGGAGTTAAACTGTTCATATGTAAATTTAAACTCCCCGGGAGTTAAACTAGAATGACTCCTACCTTGTGCCAAGTTAACTCCACTCACTAAAATTTTAAAATGTTCTCAAATCTTTTTTTTTGTACAGGTCTCTACAAATTCTTGAAACCATTAAGGGGGGAGTCACTTTGTACGTATATCAGACTTAACTCCCACCCTGTATCAGAATGACCCCCCTGGGAGTTAGTCTGTACTATACCAGATTACTTTGTAACAGAGGGGGAGTTAATGTGATCATGACTAAGATGACTTCCCACCCACCTATTCCCAGATGTCTTTCTGTAAGAGAATGGAGAGGGGGACTTGATGTTCATCATCAGACATGATCATCATCATCATCATCATCATCATCATCATCATCGTCATCATCATTGTCATCATCAGCAACAACAACCACAGCAACAACAACAGCAGCAACAGCAACAGCGTCTTAGCCATCGTGGTCGTGGTCGGCGTCGTCGTTGTCGTCATTACCTTATAAATATAGAACTCGTTATGTGTGTGTGTGTGTGTGTGTGTGTGTGTCTGTCTGTCTGTCTGTCTGTCTGTCTGTTTAATGCTTATACAAAGCCACACTTTTAGGCCGACCGCCACCAAATTTGGTATCAAGCATCCTTGGCGCCTTGGAAAGGTCCTGGGCTGGTCGGCCATCACGTGACGCATTGCGTCTTGACGCAGTTTGCGTCGACAGACGCAAAACTGGAAGTCAGGAGAGAAGAAAATGTTCAATCGACAGCCACGGCCGTGTTTCTGGACCGATTTGCTCCGTATTTGCTGGCAGCCTTTGCCCCAAGGAGTCAGGACAGTCTTCTACCTGGACGACATCCTCATCCTGGCCTCGTCCAGGTCACAGGCCATCAACCACCTGGCTTGTCCACTTGGCAGACCTGGGCTTTTTCCTCAACGTGGAGAAGTCAGACTCTACCCCCCGCCAACAGTTTCTGTACCTGGGTCTGCAGTGGGACACTCGCCATATGACTGTGACCCTGCCACACGGCATAGTGCAAGAGATCCAGTTACTAGCAGAAAAACGGTCCCTACGCCCAGTGGTCCATGCAAGGCAGCCGTTGGCTTTCCTCTAGGCAAGACCACCTTCGCCTCCCATGGTGCGCCCCTAGCCAGACTGCATTCTCGCGAACTGCAAGCCACCCTACATGCAGTCTACAAGAGACCAGCGCATCTCTTCAAACGGGTACGACTGCACCAAGAAGCGAGGGACAATCTGTACTACTGGAAGGCATTCGCCCCATCTCCCATCCCGATTCGTCGACCACCCTCACAGCTAATAATGGCAACGCGTCCAGCTAATAATGGCAACGCGTCCAGCTAATAATGGCAACGCGTCCAGCTAATATTGGCAACGCGTCCACTAATAATGGCAACGCGTCCAGCTAATAATGGCAACGCGTCCAGCTAATAATGGCAACGCGTCCAGCTAATATTGGCAACGCGTCCAGCTAATAATGGCAACGGACGCGTCCAGTTCGGGTGG
>CM031621.1:27214270-27281770 GCA_018398815.1 Conus ventricosus
CACACACACACACACACAGGCGCGCGCGCCCGCACACACGCACGCACGCGCGCAACACACACACACACACACACACACACACACACACACACACACACACACATCCATATACGCATACATGCAAACACACATACACACAAACATATATACATACATACATACAAACATACACACGTATGCACATACAGAAATGCATACGCAAGATATACAGGTCTGTTCAAAAACTCGGTCTGTTGCACTGTTCAGAAACAAACCAATAAACGAAAACAAAACGAAACCTACCCCCCTCCCCCACACCCCACTCCCTCCCCATCCCCTCCCGTTGAAATGAAAGTGTTCAGTGTCAAACAATAAAAAGTTTGAGCATATGAGAACAAATTCTACCGATTCAAAAAGATTACAGCGAAAACGAACACGTCATGTTTAGTGTTTTTGACTGTCTTTTTGATTGTGTTTGTTTAAGGCGAACGTTAACATATTGTGTTCGTTGGAGACGAACGTTAACAGTTTCATTTCTAACTCGAATGTGACTCCAGAGTCGTTTCCAAGTTGGCTATGATGGAAACGACTCTGTATGAAAATAGCTGGTTTGCTTATTTCTACTTTGTCGCCTCCAGTCATCATTTCTTTCACAAAACATGTAAATAACATAGTGGAATCAGTACAAGCAAGGTGATAATACAAAACCAAATCTTATTACCTATTTTTGAGGCTGCAATCCCAGTCAAGCAGTTTAGTCTTCTGCATATTCTTTCGACCGTCAGTCTAGTTCAAATTGTCCATGGTTGTGTGTGTGTGTGTGTGTGTGTGTGTGTGTGTGTGTGTGTGTGTGTGTGTGTTTTTGTGTGTGTGTCTGTCTGTCTGTCTGTCTGTCTGCCTGTTGTGTGTGTGCGTGCGTGCGTACGCACGCGTGTGTCTGTGCGTGTGTGTGCGTGTCTGTCTGTCTGTGTCTATCTGTCTGTCTGGCTAGGAAGGACAGTGCGAGGTGGGGGTTCTATGTTTATCTTTTTTTTCTGAGGGAGAAGCAGTTTTCACACTTTCCATACCCCCCCCCCCCCCCCCTAACTCGCTGCCCTTCCACTCCCCCATCCTCTTCCCCCGCCTACCCCCAACAACTCCCGTCTTAAGTATTAATGACGATTCTCTCATACTTTTTCCCCCTGTCATTCCATCAACAACAACATACATCAGGCTCGCCTGTTGCAGACCTAGCCTCGGCGGTCCACAGAGAGCGATCACTATCAGGTCGCCATTCGGAAACCCGGCAGACAAGACCCTGCATTGCTGTTGAGTCGCTTCGGTTGATGTTCAGTGGTGGCCAATTGATATTTATGTTAATGATACTTTAGCTCGAAATGGACACTTTTCTTGCGTGTTAAGACGTGCAGGAATTGCTCATGGGTATTACACATTGTAATGGCCTGTAATATTCTAAAACCATGGAAAGAAGCTTTTGGTGCAGTTGGCACACATGTTTTCCTACATCTTCAAGGCTTGTCTAGCCTCTTGTCTCCAAACATTCCTGTGTCTTTCTCACTGTCTTTTGATTGAAATCTGTCTCTTCATTACTGAATTCAAATGTCTATATTCTTTTAGGTGGATATTTGTGTAGCAGTATATGGTTTTTATGTTGGTTGTTTCTGCTGTTTATGCGTAGGACTCTAAGGAGCCGGCCACGGAGATTCCGGGAGACTTCTACAAAAGAAAATTCATTTTCAAGTTTCTGTACAATCCTCAGGTATTTGTTTTAACTTTGGGGGGTGGGGGAGGGTTGCTGTCCCATTTTCAGTGCCACCTCAGTGGCAGTGAACCCACGCCACTCATTCCGACACTCCGTCCCCACCCACGCACCAGCTGAGCCCGTAGTACAAACTCAACTCTGGGTAGGTGCCGGTCGAGGCAGAAAAATCCCACATGGCTCTGATGGGAATCGAACCCCGACCTCCCAGCCGGGAGTTAGCAACTCTAACCGCTTCGCCACGGCGGCTGGTTGGTAGAAAAATATTTGCTGTGAAGAGGGGAACGCTTGTTTGGATGAACGTTTTCAGTCACTTGTTCCACCAGATCACGACAGACCAGTTTGAGCATAGTACTGTGCTCTTCCTAGTGTGCGACTCAATAGCGAGTTAGGTTTAACTGAAAGACAGGAAAGTCTTACAGTGTTGCACAAATCTCTCTCTCTCTCTCTCTTTTCCTCTGTCTCTCTCTCTCTCTCGCTCTGTCTGTGCATGTGCATGTGTGTGTGTGTGTGTGTGTGTGTGTGTGTGTGTGTAGGGAGGGGGTGGGGCTGGGAGTGAGCGGAGAGTGGTGTACATAAAATCAGAAAACAATCAGACACACAAACGAATAAACAAACAAACCTACACACACTAACAGTATCAGGTTAAAGCAAATACCTGACTGGACTACAAATCAAGCAGAAAGTAACTTTCAAAGCAAAATCAATATCAGAAAAAATATCTGTCACAGACATGCCAGATAAATATGGCAGAAATGCCTTGAGAGGCACACATTCAAACAAAACATGATCTCTTGTCAATTTTGTTTCCCCGCATATGCATTTTGTTGCAGAGCTATATTTAGTTCTAAAAGCATCCAGTTTCAATCGATGGAATATTGAAACGAAGTTTCTGTATTGATGCATATCATAAATGTGCAGATTTTGGATGCTTTTGAAATGATCAGTACTAAAAAGAGGATTATTTTGTGTCTGAACATGAATAACAGCGTTGTTCTGCCCATTTTTGAAATATTCCCAAGCTGTTTGTTTTAAAATTTGTTGACTCTCTTTCAAAGTGAACGGTATGGAAATAGTTTGTACCCTCGTTCTATTTTCAGCGCCTTTTTTCGCACATCTGTCAGCAAGTTCCTTGCCCGAAATTCCACAGTGTGAAGGAACCCAGAAGAAAGTTATATCTGTTCCTTTACATATCAAGACGTGGATTAAATGTTGAATTTCCTTCAAAATAAAGTTACTGAATTTGAATTAAAAAGCTGATCGATTGTAACACTGACAGCGAATCTACACAAAACAATACGTGAAAAATTGACTGCGGTAAATCAATTAGAAATGTCAACGCCATAAGTATCGCTATCATTTCAGCTACGAATATGGAGCGATATTTTCCAATGAAATATGCTTTTTGTACTTTCAGCGATGGAATAACAAATGCTGATCCGGCCTCTTTGTTACTCGTCAACGATCCATCTGTGTACACCTTAAGATGGTTGGAATATCTGTCTTGCATTTGCATCTTCGTTAAATATGACAAGATGTAAGGCTGATTTGCTTTCTTTGTATCAGTGTAATCAAGATCAAACTTCGCCCTCTTTCTTTCCCACGTTGGAATGGGATCTATAAGAGACGTTTTTGACAAAGACTTAACATCTGTATTACTTTTCTTAAACAAATCAGCAGTGTATGAACTGATAGTGCACAGAGAGGCAATATTTTTTGCTCTTTTTGGATAATCATTCTCTGGGTTTATAGATATTTGAGATTGTGTGTGTGTGAGCGCGCGCCTATGTGAATGTGTGTGCGTGTGAGTGTGTGTTTTAGTGTGCGTTGTTGTGTGTCGTGCGCGCGCGCGTATGTGTGTGTGTATTTGTTTTAGTGTGCGTGTGTGTTCGTGAGTACTGTGTGTGATGTGTGTGTGGTGTGTGTGTGGTGTGGTTGTGTTGTGTGTGTGTGTGTGTTTTAAAGACTCTCAGTATAGCATTGTAAGTAGCGTTGTCTTTGTTGTTGCTGTTGTTGTGTCGTTTAAGCCTGTGAACACAAAGTAGCGTTCTAATCAATCGAACAGAATGGTGTCATTAAGGCGACGTCATACCATCTCCGTATGCCTTAGACATTACTGATCAATATGACCCCAACATGGTGACGTCATATTACTTCAGTTTCTATTTGACAGTTATGGGCGCGGGCCTGATATGGCCCCCGTGGTCGGCTGGGCTACAAACCACATAACCGGATATGACGGGTCAGCACGGCCATACCACGGTGCCATAGCTGTTCAGTATACTTTTAAAGTTACGCAACTGTATGATCACAGTATGATGACGATTTCATACCTCACTATGCCTTCAGCATCACAGATTGCTGTACCACATCATAGTGACGTAATAGTTTGCTTTTGACATCACGATTCAGTTTTTCAATTTTGTCCATCGCCCCCACTGGTACATAGGCCACCGACAAGGTCCCTCCAGCTGTCTCTGTCCTTGGCCAGTCTCTCCAGCTGCCCCCATGTGTGGCCCATCTTCTTGGCATCAGCGTCCAGGTCACGCCGCCATGTGGTCCACGACCGGCCTCTCTTCCTTTTTCCCTGGGGTTTCCATCTGAGGGCTTGTCTCGTGGTGTTGATGGCTGGCTTACGCAGAGTGTGGCCTATCCACCTCCAGCGGCGTTGTTGGATATCAGTTCCCGCTGGCTTCTGTATTGTCTGCTGCCATAGTTCTTCATTGCTGATCTTGTCAGGCCACCGTATGTGGTTACAGTGGTCACGATTCACTATAACCAAATTATTGTGACATCATTCTTTTTCCATTTGCCTTTGAAATCACAAATAGGTATCACCACACCATGGTGACGTCATGTTCCTTCACATTGCCTTTGACGTCATGGTTGAGCTGGAGCATGGTGTGGTGACGTAATGCTGAGCCAGTCTGTACTTGACACCATGGCTCTTTATCACATCGATATTCAGTCTTTATTCTAGTTCATTTTGACACCCGATCATTTGCATGATCACAGCAAGGTGAATTCATATTCTTCCGTTTGCCTCTGACATTAAGAATCAGCATCATCACATTATATCGACGTCATGCTATTTCAGTTTACATGTAATGTAACGGACCAGTGTGACTTCATAATAGTTATACCATTCCGTTTCAGTCGGCCTTCGACGTTGTCGCTCAGTATGACACATCACTATGACCAAGTTCTTTTTTTTTTTTTTTTTTTTTTTTTTTTTTTTTTGCTGTCCCAACCTCTGCGCCACCTCAGAGGCAGTGCACCCACGCCGCTCATTCCAACACCCCGTCCACAGCCACAGCCCGGCCGGCCCCGCCGCAGCCCCGGCACCAGCAATCCACAGGGAGCAGTCATGTCAAGTCGTCAAGAGGCAACCCACCGGAGGAGACACTGCACTGCTGCCGAGTCACTTCGGTGGTGTTCAGTGGCGCCTGTTCTGATCTAACATACGCAGGACACCACCTACTAAGCCCCCTATTGACGACAATAATTGCTTAGTCGCGGAGCCGGCGTGAGTGAGCTCTCCCTCCGGAGGGCGCCACCACGTCCGTCCAACGACAGCCCCCATGGACTCGCCGATACCGGTGACCCCGACGGAAGTAAACCAAGGCCACAGACGCGGAGAGGCACATCGAAATTGAGGTCACCATGAGAGCAGGGCATGAAGGGCCACAGAATATGAGACATTTTTTTAAAATGCTGATCAATGGGAATGAGGATGATTAAGATGATGCTACGGATTTCCATTTCGGTCTGATACTACATGACAGGGCTGTACTCTACGCTTCCTTTCATAATATATCCCAGCGTCAACCAGGCCCGAGAGGTACAGGCACCTGCAGTGTTGGTCATGAAATTTGAGCAACACTCTCAGAAACGCATCCATTAAGTGGATGAAACTCGACTGTGTGGTCCAGTCTTCCCAACTGAGTCCGCAGCAAACTCAACTCTGGGTAGGAGCCGGTCGGGGCAGAAAAAACCCACATGACTCTGATGGGATTCGAACCCACGACCTCCCAGCCGGGAGTCCGCGATGCTAACCACTTCGCCACGGCGGCTGGTAAGTTCTTTTTTAGCATGACTTTAATATCGCGAGTCATCATGGGTTGACACTAACCCAAGCTAGTATGCCTTCGACCTCACCTTTTAATATGACCACATCATGAGGACCTCATGCTGTTTCAGTTTGACTGTGCTCTTTTAAATCATTGAGGACATTACGGATCAGCATGACCACATTTGGGTGACGTCATGCTATTTCAGTTTGATTGTGCTCTTTTAAATCATTGAGGACATCACGGATCAGCATGACCACATTTGGGTGACGTCATGCAATTTCAGTTTGACTGTGCTCTTTTAAATCATCGAGGACATTACGGATCAGCATGACCACATTTGGGTGACATCATGCTATTTCAGTTTTCGACCTTGGTATGTCGAGTCAGTGTGATCAATTTCTGGTGGCATCAAGCTGTATTCGTTTTGAAGTCAAGGTCAGCATGAACTTGTCATTATGATGACATGCTTACTCACTCTGTCTTTTATGTAGCTGGTCAGTAGGGCAATGTCATGGAGACATCATGCTGTTTCATGTACATTTGACATATTTAAGTCGGTATGATCACAGCGAAATGACAGAAGGCCTTCTGAGTATGCCTTTCACCTCACGGGACAGTGCGGCCACAATGTGATGACGTCATGTTGTGTCAGCTTGCCTTTGACATTACAGGTCAGATCATATCATAATGACACCATACTATTTCACAGTAAGATCAGCAAGTGAATGTCCATCTGTTAAAACACACACACCACACACACACACCACACACACACACACACACACACACACAACACACACACAGGCAATGCGTGGTGAGGATGAGTCCGTTTCAGCAGAAAAAAAATGACAGTAGGAAAAAGTAGGAGAATGGACGCCCAACTGCCAAAAAAAAGGAACAAAAGCAAAAGAAAAAAAGTGGGGAAAATTGGAAGCTGGGGGACAAAAAAGAAAAAACCCATACTTTTTCAATATGCCTTTGACATCGCTGGTCAAAATGACCCCATCATGGCTACACCACCCCTATACAGTATGTTTCTCGATATCGAAGGTCAGTATATGATCAGTATGTCTTTGACATCAGTGGCAGGTCAAAATGACCACATCGCGGTGAGGCCACTCTGTAACAGTATGGTTTGTTTTGTTGTACATTGATGGTCAGTATGAGAAGTATGCCTTTGACATCGCATTTCAAAATGACCACATCATGGTGACACTACCCTGTAACAGTATGTTGTTGTTTGTTTGTTGTTTGTTTGTTTTTACATTGAAGGTCAGTATGCCTTTGACATCGCAGGTCAAAATGACCAGCATCAAGGTGACTCTCCAAATAAGCGCAGGGAGGGTTATGATTATGTGGAGAATTACAACAACGCACGTGGAGGTGGAAGGAAACTGAAGGTACCTCTTTCAGTGTGACGTCAACACCGCAGGTCAGACTGACCCAGTCGTGGTTATACTCTTCTCTTTGTGTGTGTCATTAAACATCACATGTCAGTATGACCACACAAAGGTGACACCATTCTAGTTCAGTATGCCTAGGCGATCGCTGGTCAATGTGACCACGTCAGGGTGACACCACCCTGTTTCAGTGTTCCTTCAACATCATATTACCCCAGTAAGCCTTTTACGTCACAGATTCACTATGACTAACAAATATGACGTCATTAGATTTTTTTCACGTCAAAGGTCAGTATGATTGTGTTACGGTGACATCATGCTACCTCAGTTCGCCTTTGGACTTCACGGGTCAGAATGGTGACGCTGGAACATATGACGTCAAGAGAAGAGAAGCCTTGCTTGGACACATTAACAGTGATGGCGTCATACTATTTCAGTCTGATTTTGACACCACAGGTTCGTATGACCCACATGCTAATGACGTCAAGCCGTATTAGTTTGTGAGATCAGGGTCATAATGATCGCATTATGGTGACGTCATACAACTTCAGTTTGCGTTTGACATGAAGGGTCACTATGATCACATCATGGGCTAACGTCACGTTATTTTGATGTTGATGTGGAGGGGCCAGCGTGACGACGTAGTCTCTGTTGTCACAGGATGGTATGACTGCATTACGGCGACGCAGTGCTACTTTAGCATGCCTTTATACCACTTTATGTCACTATGACAACGCTGTGGTGACATACTGTGATTCAGTATACCTTTATATATAACGGGTCTGCATGATCACATTATGATGACATTTTGCAGTTTCAGTTTGCCTTGGACATCACATAATTATGGGTATGACCCCATTTTGGTCTGGTGACGTCATTTTATTTCGCTTTGCCTTTGACATCGCGGGTCAGTATGACCACATTAGGGTGACATTATGCAGTTTCAATTTGCCTTTAACACTACAGGTGGTTATGGTCCCATGTTTTGGTGACGTTATGTCGTTTCAGTATGCCTTTGACATCACGGGTCAGTATGACCACATCATGGTGACGTTGGAGCAGCATGACGTCAAGGGAAGGGAAGCCTTGCTTGGAAACATGAACAGCATAGGGTTTCACATCCTGAAGGTCACTTCCATGTTCCTCTCTTCATGTCGGTCTTGTAGCACTACCTTATGACATAACGTCGCATGCGATTTGGGTTTTTAGTCAATTGTAGTTAAAAACCGGAAGCGTTGCTATGACCACGTAGTTCAACGACTGTGTCAAGAAGTTGATCAGAGAATGTTTTAGTTTTGTTATTAAATATTTAAAACGTTGTCTTCGCGTCTGTGTGATGCTTCATTGGTGACCCCGAATCGTGAGTAGACCTTGTAGTGACCAGCTAATACCAGCTACGACCACTCCTACGCTCACAGACTCATTTAATCATGTCAGTGACAACAGAAGCAATTGCACAACTTGCAGACGCCATCCGGCAACAAACTTTATCTCAGACGGAAAAATTTCCGCCTCAACTACCTGTGGCAGCTGTCGCCTTCAAAGCACCCCCCTTTTGGACAACCAATGCATCAACATGGTTTGTTCGTTTGGAGGCTGTTTTCGCTACACACACACCTCCCATTACGAATGACTTGACAAAATTTCATCATGTAATACAACTTCTCGACTCAGATACATCCAGACGTGTTCAAGCGGTAGTCGAACGCCCCCCAGACACTGAAAAGTATGGAACACTCAAGGCGGCTCTACTCAAAGCTTTTGAGTCCACACAACTACAGAAAGATACTGCCCTTCTGCAAATGCAGGGTCTGGGAGACAAACGACCGTCAGAGTTATTGCAGTACATGCAATCGATGAATTCCAACCCAGAGACCCTCTTCAAAGCTCTTTTTCTGAATCAACTGCCACCAGAAGTCAGGAAGATTCTTGCCCAGTCTCCAGATGAAGAGCTTGAGGTTCTAGCCGAAAAGGCTGACCGCATATTAGAAGTGGATCTCCCAACCTCTGCATTCGTGGCAGCTGCGTCACACCAACCATCAAAAAATTACTTTAACAGTGCTTCAAATCCTTTCACTTTGTGCAAGTATCACTGCACGATTCGGAACAGAAGCGAGACGCTGTGAAAACAAAGTAGGTGGACGACCCTGTGCAATGGCTCCACAACAACCTAGGTGGAAACGGATCAAAAACAGACCGCCAACATTAACTCCACTGAATCTCATGATGTTCATTACAACTTCCTCAGTCAACATTAGCACAATCAGGGTAGCTGATGTTTTGTCAGGACGCAGTTTTTTAGTTGACACGGGGGCTGAAGAATCTGTTTTCCCTGCAAGTGTCACAGAACGCAAAAAAGCTCGAGGACCCAGTCTAGTTGCTGCCAACGGCTCAGCCATTCCTACTTATGGAAGAAGAAACATCCCATTGCAACTGGGACAGGGTGCATCGTTTGTTCAAAAGTTTTGGATTGCCGATGTGACTCAACCAATCCTAGGCGCAGACTTTTTTGCTACCCAAAGACTTGCTATTGATCTCACCAACAGACGTCTGGTGTCCCTGGATAGAGGTTTGGTCATCCCCGCACAGCCAGCACGCTCGCAAGCAGGAAGAAGCATACACAAGATTCATTCCCGCTATGAAGCAATTGTAGAGGAGTTTCCTGAACTCCTAGTACCTTCCTTCACAGAAAACAAGCATGGTGTACTCCACCACATTCCCACTACTGGTTCCCCTGTGCATGCACGTGCACGTCGCCTCGATCACGAGAAATTGACAGCTGCTAAAGCAGAGTTTGATGAAATGGAACACCTAGGTATCGTCCGCCGTTCATCTTCCCCTTGGTCATCACCACTGCACATGGTGAAGAAAAGCAATGGCAGCTGGCGTCCTTGTGGAGATTATCGTCGACTAAATGATATAACCAGAGATGACCGCTATCCCCTCCCTCACATCCAGGACTTGAATACCAACCTTGCTGGAAAAACGATTTTTTCCAAAATTGATCTTGTTCGAGGCTACAACCAAATCCCAGTCGCACCTGAAGATATTCCCAAAACAGCAGTCATCACCCATTCGGCCTCTATGAGTTCCTGAAAATGCCTTTTGGTCTGAAAAATGCAGCTCAGGCATTTCAACGCCTCATGGACGGTGTTTTAAAGGACCTGGACTGCTGCTTTGTGTATCTTGATGACATTCTTGTTGCAAGCGCTTCACCCGAACAACATGAGGCCGATCTGCGTAACATTTTCAGCCTACTGACCTCGAACGGTTTAGTGGTCAATATCAAGAAATGCGTTTTTGGTCAATCTTCCCTGCATTTCCTTGGACATTTAGTCTCAGCAGCCGGGATTGAACCCCTGCCAGAGAAAGTTCGTGCAATCGTTGATCTCCCACTCCTTCTGACAAGAAAGCTCTTGAACGTTTCCTTGGAATGATGAATTTCTATCACAGATTTCTCCCAGGCATCGCAAAGCGCCTTGCACCTCTGACTGAGGCTATCAAAGGTAAACCCAAGAAATTCACATGGACACCTGAATGTCAAGCTACATTTCAGGAGCAAAATCAGCACTAGCTTCTGCTGTCATGCTCCATCACCCCGACCCGCAATCTCAGACAAAACTTTCAGTGGATGCATCAGACACTGCCATGGGAGCCGAACTGTCACAACAGCAGAATGGTACCTGGAAACCCATTGCATTCTTCTCCAGAAAGCTCACACCAACCCAACAACGTTACTCAACGTTTGATCGTGAACTGTTTGCCATCTACAGTGCAATCCAGCATTTTCCGCTACTTCTTAGAAGGAAGAACATTCACGGTCTTCACCGATCACAAACCACTCACCCATGCCTGACAAGCAACACTGACAGATCCCCTCGCCAGGAACGTCAGCTTTGCTACATAGCCGAGTTCACAACAGACATCAGACACATCAGTGGGTCAGACAACATTGTACCTGACACATCTTCCAGGGCACCTGTTCCTGACCAAGAGCCACTGATTGCTAGTACGTCACCAGTCCCTGCTGTAGATCTTGCTCAAATGGCAGCGGCACAGGAAACCGATCCCAACGTTGCAGACTTATGCTCCAAACCAGGATCCCTACAACTGAAGAATGTCACTCTGGATGGCACCCAAATTTTGTGTGATGTTTCTACGGGTCGCCCCCGACCAGTGGTACCTCCAGCGTGGACAAAAACTGTATTTGATGTTTTGCACAACCTGTGTCATCCTGGACCTAAAACCCACCATCCGCGCTATCTCAGCACGCTTCATCTGGCCTGGACTCAAAAAAGATGTGAGGAACATGTTCAAGGCTTGTCACGAATGTCAGGCTAGCAAAATTGGACGCCACACCAAAGTTCCACTCTCCCTTTTGACCCCCCTGATAGACGCTTTGGTAACATACACATAGACCTTGTGGGACCACTCCCTTCATCAGAAGACTGCACTTATCTGCTTACCATTGTAGACAGATTTACAAGATGGCCAGAAGCTATTCCTCTTCCCAACGCAGAAGCTGTTACCTGTGCCAAGGCCTTAATGCGTGTTTGGATCGCGCGATTCGGAGTTCCAGACACAATTACTTCAGACCAAGGCCGTCAGTTCACCAGTACGCTGTGGCGGGAGCTGAACATGGTGCTCGGAGTTAAACCTCAAACTACTACAGCGTACCACCCCCAGGCTAACGGCATGGTGGAAAGGTTTCATCGCAGTCTCAAAGCCGCTCTCAAGGCTCGCCTCGATGGACCACGCTGGATGGACGAACTATCAGTCGTGATGCTTGGCATCCGGACAACGTGGAAAGAAGAAACTTGACGTCGCTCCTGTTCTCCTCACCTATGGCACAAACCTCCGAGTGCCTGGTGATTTCCTTCCACCCCCATGTGCAGACAAGGTGTTCGCTTCCAGTACCTTCGTCCATGAACTACAAGAAAAACTGAGAAAACTTTCCCTTTTCCCCCTTCTCACCATGGATCACCAGCATCGTATATCCCCAAGAACTTACAGTCAGCAGATCAGGTGTACCTTCGTCATGACGCCCGCAAGGGCCCCTTAGTGAGGCCTTACGATGGACCGTTTCCTGTGTTAGCCCGTGCCGAAAAATACTTTGACATTTTCAAAGATGGGAAGACTGTTCGCGTGTCACTGGATCGACTCAAGCCTGCTTATTTCCCACAAAGTTTTCCCAGACCTGGTCAGAATCCTTGTGTGTCAGAGCCACAAGACCCTCATGCTCCTCAGGAGGATCACACTGCCAAAACAGATGATGCTACCAGATCAGGTCGTGCTGCCAGATCGGATGATGCTCGAGGCAACGCTCCAGCACCTGCACAGTATCCTTTATCAAATGCTCCGACACCACCAGTCACAACTCGCACTGGGAGACTAGTGCAGAAGCCAAGAGATATCGAACATTTTACCGACTCAGCCGAGTCTGAGCATTACAACATAGAACAGATACTTCAAAGACTCAACCAAGCATATACTTTCCACATCATATTGGACAGTTGTTATAAGTTTATTGATTATACTATTTTTACTTTGGTATGTTTGCATTCATCGCACTGCGCCGTTCTGGGGGGAGCCATGTAGCACTTACCTTATGACATAACGTCGCATGCGATTTGGTTTTTAGTCAATTGTAGTTAAAAACCGGAAGCGTTGCTATGACCACGTAGTTCAACGACTGTGTCAAAGAAGTTGATCAGAGAATGTTTTAGTTTTGTTATTAAATATTTAAAACGTTGTCTTCGCGTCTGTGTGATGCTTCAGTCTCATTCTTTTCTCTGCCCCCCCCCCCCCCTCTCTCTCCCTGTCTTCCTCTCTCTCTCTCTCGCTCTCTCTCTCCTCTCCTCTCTCTCTTCTCTCTTCTCTCTCTCTCTCTCTCTCTCTCTCTCTCTCTCTCTCCTCCTCTCTCTGCGTGTATGTGTATATGCACGCGGTGTGTGTGTGTGTGTGTGCGTGCGCGCGCGCGTATGTGCGTGTTATGTCTGAGTGTGTGTGTGCGTGCGCGCGTGCTTATGCGTATGTGCGTGCGTGCATCTGTGTGCGTGCGTATGTGTGGACATCCTCTCCGTATGAGCCCAGGTAGGTTACACGCCGACATGTATAGCAAACGCACGCGACGTGCAGTGGAAAGCAACCGCAAGTTCCGGGCACACATCCCCTGGGAAGAAAGAGTTCACGTCGGAGTACACCACCAACGCTCGGTCTTCGGCACCGTCAGGCTGCGGAGGGGCGTACATAGTGATGCCCACCACCAAATGCCTGGCGAGTGGGGCACTTCATGGTTCGACTCTACACACTGCCAATGCTAACGGACGGTGAGCCAGAGGGAGAGTGAAAAACTTCCGACACCCCTCTGTACCAAGCACAGGACGCGACCTTTTTCAACATTGTTATTTGTTGACGGGGCGGGAAGACTAGGCAGGGGGGGTGAGTGTGTGTGGGGTGGGTGTGTGGGGGGGGGGGGGGGGGGGGGGGGTGCATGGAAATCAAGTGATGTCTGGATAAGATTACCAACTATTTCCTTTTTTTTTAATTTCAAGCACTTTAAGTCATTGCCGCCTCATCGATCACCTGGCGGGCGACGGGTTGAGTGCTTCGCACAGACCGCCAGGTGATAACGATTTAACTCGAATTTTCACATGCAGTTTTGCGATCTAAGGGAAACAATCGTGCTATCTACAGAAAAGCTGAGGTTTCTCTGTTAGGTGGTACTCTCCCTTGGTGTATATCTCGCGTTTGATTCTACTTTTTCGCTCATATTATGGGATAGTTGGAGATAACTCTGGCTGCCCATGTTCATCATGTTGTCAGCGAGTCGTAGCGAACAGAAACATCTTATTTCAAGAAGTAATTGAAAGAATAATGGAAGAACGATCAAATGAAGAACTGGAACTGTTTTCGGAACTTGTCGAACTTTTCCGAACTGTTTTACAAACTTGCCGAATCGAACAGAGAGGATATGAGTGACGATGGTGAGTTTCACATACCAAATGATGATGAAATTTTTTGCATTTTTTTCTTCAAAAAATGTGACACCAGCTCTCTGTTTGAGGTTAGACCATGCACCACAGCTGTGTGTGTGAAAGATGCATTGTTTTTTATGTGTTTGCTACACATTGTGTTGAACTACAATTATGATCATATTGATTTTTCAATCCATACTTACATGGAGAAAAAGTTTTTGCTAATAGCTGTTTGCCTACACTTTTCAAACCAGTGGCGAGTGAAGTGTGTACTGAGCACAGGACTGTAGTTGTTTTTTTTTTCTAAAGAACATGAAGTTTTCAGAAACATAATATTTATTGTTGTATTCGGTTTGGTTCTGTCTGTATATTTTTGTAAAAATACCAAAAATAGTGCGTCTCAGCGTGTCACAGTTGTGGCAGAAAGTTACGTCTGCATTGAGTTAAGACACATTTTGTGGCGTTTTTTTTCGAAGATGAAGTGGGTTTCAATGTTCTTTAATCTATCCTCTTCCTCTTCCTCCTCCTCATCATCATCAGCATCATCATCATAGTTATTAAAGCTATCAATTTTAGTAGTAGTAATAGTAGTAGTAGCAATAGTAGTAGTTAGAGGGGGCCGGATAGCTCAGTTGGTAGAGCGCCGGACTCGTGATCCTGGGGTTGCGGGTTCGAATTTTCGTATAGGGGGATTTTTCCCCTCGGAGTTAACATTGGTTCTGACTCCATTCCCCATATAGTCCTTCGAATGAGACTATAAACCGAGGTTCCGTGTGTGAACGCACGCATAACATCTTGCACACACGTAAAATCCCATCACCAACTTTCGGAAGAGAAGGCCAGTTTGGCCGTTGGTATGGATGACACGTGACACATAGCATGCACCTTCCCCAGATGGAGTATGGCTGCCTTAATGGCGGGATAAAAAAGGGTCTACACACAAAACTCCACTGCCTGGCTATACAGGGAGTGTCCGCAGAGTATCAGCCTGCTACGCAGAAAGAAAAAAAAAGAAAAAAAGTAGTAGTAGTAGTATCCTCCTCCTCATCAGTATCATTATCATTATTATAATTATCATTTTCATTAGTGTTATTATTATTATTATTATTATTATCCTTCCTATTATTATATTATTATATGATGATGATTATCATCATCATCATCATTGTTGTTGGGCTTTTTATGTATTATTATCATTAGAGTAGTACTTACACATCTACATACACTTATCTCCTGGTTCGAGACCCAGCTGTAAATGCTTTACAGTCAACTCTCTCGTGTGCACAGCGGACTGCCTACTGGGTAGAGTTGACTGAGGAGCTGCCTGCTGGTGCTACACCCAGATCTTTTCCGCGTCATTCAGTCGAACATCAGTCACTCAAGGTTTTACTCATTCTTTCGATCTTTACAGAGAACGCATGCTAAATGTATACATGTCATCCATACCAAACGTCAAACCGACCCTCTCTTCATGAATTTTACGTGTGCGCATGTTGTGCGTGCGTTCACAAACGAAACCTTGGTTTATAGTAACCGTCGAAGTACTTTTAAGGAAAGGGCGTCAGAAACAATTTTAACCCCCAAGAAAAATTGCCTCTATGTTGATAACGGACCGGCTGAGATTCGAACCTGCAACCCCCAGGATCATCAAGCGCTGTATCAGCTGAGGTATTCTGGCTCAGGAAGGTTTTTTAAAAGGAAAGAAGGTTAAATAGAAGTTAGGCTCTTGTAGAATCGTCTCTGTTTTCTTAGTGTTTTTTTTCTCGTTTATGTCTGTCTCTGTTGTCTGTAATAGATCATACGTATATTATGCTGTGTGATTCACCCAATTCTGTGAAGTTTCTTGCAGTTTGAGGGATGAGTTCATTCGTCTGAAGTTTCCAGTTGTGTGACTTTACACCACCGCTACCCTTTAGGACAGGTAACTGACGGTGACCCTGTAACACCCCCATCGCTTAAGACAGCTGGCTGGCTATGCCTCTGCACCGCTAGTCTCTTAGCTCTGAATTTTATCACTTTAGAGTGTTAAAACGACGCTTGACTTCACATGCACATGTTCTGCATCTTTGATGATGGCTTTAAAAAAAAAATTTTAAGCAAATTGAACTTAAAATAAACAAACAGACAAACAAAGTGAAACCCGTAAAGTCGAATATGTGTTATTTAAGAGGTATTTTCAGGTTCCCCTCACCCCTATTTTTCAGCATGATAGGCCTAAAAAGGGCTTGGAACAACTGCAAAATCTCGTAGGGGTAAAGAGATCTCCCTGTCTCCTTGATCGCTGCCTCATTTCCTTTGTTTTTCACCTTAAACAGCACGTTTTCACAAAACCAGAAAGCGTAAAACTGTGTAGTCATGGAGACATAGTCTGCCAAGTATGTCATCTTGTGATCTACGTCAGCGGTCATTGCCTTTGTTGTTGATGTGTCATGTTATATTTGTTTTTGTTTTTAATATGGAATTTAAAAAATACCCATTCAGGGTAAATGAGTGCAGTTTAAAAAAAAAGCATTATGTTTAGATACTTCAAGCAAGTGTAATTTTGAAAGTGTTTCTTTGAAAGTGTTTTTTTTTCTCCAGGTTTTGAGCGCCTATGTTACATTTTTAAGAGTTATATAAGAGTTGCTTGTTTTCCAAGTATCACCCGTATCTGTTGACGAGCATTTGTGATGATTACCATACCTTTGTTTATGGAAGGGAAACTACACCACTTTCATGCATTTCTTTATAATAAAAAGACAAACAGGCCGGTTCAAACAAGTAATTTATCTCAATTAGATAGAACACATGCGCGATGCAATAAGAGCAGTGTTAAGTTTAAAGCTGATAGTGTGTTGTACTATAAGACATTGTGACCAAACAATAGAGATATAGGCTGGTTCGATTTCGCTTCTGTTTCTGACAGGGCACGTGTGTGTTTCCTCGCTATTCTGCGTCCTACTATTGTATAGGAGTTTATTGATACACTGTAAGCGCGCGCGCGCGTGTGTGTATGTGTGTGTGTGTGTGTGCCAAAATCATAACTTAAAAATTACCATTGAAGCAAACAAAAAGGTAGTGAACTACTTAGACATAACACCGGATCTCAATAATCACATATATAAACCATGCAAAAAAACCAACGACACACCTCGTTATGTGAACATCAAAAGTAACCATCCACCATCTGTATAAGGCATAAAGAAGAGACTATCAAACCTGTCATGCAGTGAGAGAGTGTTCAACAATGCAGCAGTAAAATACCAGGAGGCACTACAAACAAGTGGATACAATTACAGACTACAATACATCCCAGATAACAACACAAATAAAAGCAAGAACAATAGAAAAAGAAAAATCATATGGTACAACCCCTTTGTCAGTACAACACTATGTTAATCTGACAGTAAATGGTTTCAGTCAGTCAGTCAGTGTGTGTGCCAGTGTGTATGCATACATGTGTGTGTGTATGTGCGCGCGCGCGCGCGCGTGTGTGTGTGTGTGTGTTCAGAGAGCTGAGGGACGAAGCCCCGTGCCTCCCGTTCCCCTGCATGGCCAAGTTCAAGTGTGTGACGTCCATCGTCGTCCTTGAATGTCTGGACCTGCTCCCTCCCGCTGGACACAAAGGCAGTGAGTGAACCATGGTGTGTGTGTGTGTGTGTATGTATGTGTGGGTGTGTTTGCGTGCGTGTGTGCCTGTGTGTTCGTGCGTGCGTGTGTGTTCGTGCGTGCGTACGTGTATGCATGCGCGCGTGTGTGTGTGTATGCGCGTCTACGCGCTCGCGCGCCTGGGTGTCTGGTGTTTGTGCTCGGAGAGGGGCTTTAGAGACATAGAAATGGAACCTTATATCTGTTCAATCAAATAATGATATTTGCACTGCAGTCATTGCGGACATACATGCATAATAAGCAGTAAACGTATGAAAACTGAACACAAACACCAGTGAAAGATTTTTTATTTACACTGAAATGCCCTCTTTTTACACCCCCCCCCCCCCTCCCATCCCCATCCCCCTCCCCTGTCCATCGCCCATGGCCTCTTTCGTTATAGTTGTGTGTGTGTGTGTGTGTGTGAGTGTGTGTGTTGTGTGTTAAGATCTGCTGTTGCTGCTTTACTGCTTTGAGTCTGATTTTTACCTTTAACCATTATGTCCTTTACAGAGACACATTGAAGTAGACTTTGCTGAAAGTATATCTATTTGTGGACAACCTTAGATCTAAAACATTTATTTGTATCTCCAACTTAGCTCGATACAGACTGCATTGTTTTGTCTGATCTCGTCAGAATGCGACATTTGTTACAATATTTACATATCATTAGTGTATAAAGTAGTAGTTGCCAGTGTTCAAGTAGTCTGAATTGACGTGTGTGTTTCAACTTCGAAAACACTGCTTTAAAACGTTAATTGTAACGTTATGGCCAATACTGTTTGGTGACATTCTTGACTCGCAGAAGGGCTGGAAAGGACTTGACAATATCGTTCTACTCAGTTTGATTATGATAGCAATTTCTGAGAAAATGACAACGTTACCCCAAAACACACACAAAAGCACACACATGCCCGCACGAACACACACACACACACACACACACACACACACACACACACACACACACACACATCTCTAGCGATCAAAGCTAGATTATTACATATTCACTTAGTGTAGTCACTTGATTAAGAAAAAAACATAATGTGTGTCACCTCCGACTGGAAATCCGTATCTGGTAATGTTAGAGTTTGCTAATGATCCACATTTGAACCAAGTCAGTACTAACTTGTGAACTATCAGCCAAGCGTAAGGGGTTACTAGCAAGGAGGGACTGCGGCAGTATGCATGCTACATGCACCCCAGAATACTGGTTGAGAGCACGCTACAGATGGTGCTTCCCCTCTCCCCATCCACTCCCTCCGCTCACCATCCCTCAGCCTCCGTCCCCACCATCTTCTACCCCCATTCCCTTAGCCCTTCCCCAATGCTCTCCTCCTACCCCCTTCAAAATTCAGGTATAGTCATATCCTTTAAGCACGTATTGTACATGTGCTGTTCGAATCTTCCACAAAGGCCAAGCTCTGCAGTTGTGTGCACGTATTCGATTTTGATATCTCAAACGAAATCTGCATATCAATAACACAAGAGTTAGAACAGTCAAATTCCACCTCATCATTTTCCTAAACTTTTGTTTTCGATGTCAATGGTGAGTGCGTCGATGAATTACCACCAGCATTCCAAATTCGTGTATTATTTCTTGGTCAGAGATACATTACATCATTAGCTCTTTGGTAGTCAGTTTGAAATGCACTACTTCTTCTTTTAAGGAGCACCTCCTATGCAAACCACATTGTTGAAGGAAAGCCTGTCGTGAAAAGTTGAAATATTGAGTTGTTTGGAGTCCTCCTCCACCATGGACCTTTGTTTCTACAGGACTGATTTGTTAGCTCTTTTATTAATATCATGAATTAGTTTTAAACTACTGTTAGTGCATGTGTCTCTCCAATTTCGTATGTATTCAGGTCTTGGTAGATTAAAAGAAAAGCTTGTAGGAATAACTATCAGGGGATTTAGTAACTGAGCTTATCGAAATACTTTGCCGGAAAGACGTGTAATCAGAGACAAGTCGTGCCCAGCCAAAGATTATCTTTGTCAGTATTGACATTTAGTATTCCATGCATGTCGGAAACAAAACAAGTCCCAAGGTAATTCCCTTTCATACATTACGTGTAACCGAAGTTTTGATGTTTGAATATTTACCATTTTTAATATTTACAATTACTGTATCTTATCACAGAGAAAAAGATGACATCAGACGAATGAATTATGGCACTGATTTTTTTTACTATGATTTAAACAATGACAGTTATTAACTGCTTCAAAAGCTTTCCAAAATCACTTCAAAAAAAAAAAATGGGCGGGGTTTCCGATAAATGCATTTGCTTCTCTGCTTTAAGGAAAACTGTTTAATAAGATGTATGAGAATTAACAATTTTTGTCTGCTTACATATGTAAAGCGCGTGTGTTTGTGTGCATAGGTTTCGATTCTTACGTGATTATCAGATGTGAGGGAGAGAAGGTACAGTCTTCCGTGGCTACAGACACTACCAGTCCTGTCTTCAACTGTGGCGCCATTTTCTACAGGAAGAAACCTGATATACCCATAACTATTGAGGTGGGACATTCTCTCTCTCTCTCTCTCTCTTTTATTGATTGTATGGGACAAAATGGACACAATGTTCTTAATCTTTACCCTCAATAGAGAACATTCTTTCCTTCGGTCGTTTGCTCGTGAACGTGTGTTTGTGTTTGTGTGTGTGTGTGTGTGTGTGTGTGTGTGCACGCACACGCGTGTCTGCGTGTGTGTGTGTGCGCGCGCGCGCGCGTGTGTGCGTGCGTTGTTTCTCAATTTAACGTCTTCCCAGTTAAAGTGATTGCAGAATATGTGTGTGCGCGCGCGCGCGCGCGTGCGTGCGTATGTGTGTGTGTGTGTGTGTGTGTGTGTGTGTGTGTGTGTGTGTGTGTGTGTGTGTTACCCCTGTGATGCCTCTGCAACAGATCTGGAAACACAAACGCATGATGAACGACTTTCTGTCGGAAGCCAGATGTGATTTCGAAGGCTCGGAGGCCGGGGACTTCCACACACTGAGCCTGTACGGCAGGAGGAAAGGCAAGGACGCCCTGGAGCAGAAGCCCGGCAGCATGGATGTCTTCCTCAGGACCTCCACTGACCTCACGCTGCTCTAGAACACGCATCACCCACCCCATAGCCTCAACGACTTCACCATCAGTGCCATGCCCATTCTTTCACAACAAATATCATGATGAATCTCCGACCATCGATGTAATGGTGAAATTCTTGCTTCTAACGTGATGCCGAGTTTCTGTGATTATTTGATCACCCAGTATTGTTTTAACCATCAATATGATGTCGATTCTTTGACCACCAATGTTAAGCCGATTCTTTGACAATCAGTAAGATGCTACTTTTTATTGTCAACGTGATGCCAATTCTTTGACCATCGGTGAAATGCAAAGATTATTTTTAAGAATTACTGTGATGCCGAGTCCTTGACAATCAGTAAGATGTCGATGCCCACTTTTTTTTCTAACCATCAGTGTGACGCCAGTTCTTTAACTGCTAACGTGACACAAGTTCTCTGACCATCGAAGTGGTGCCTTCGGCGATCAGTGTGACGCAGGTTCTTCTGCCGTAAATATTATGCTGATTCTTTGAACAGCCAAGTGATGCTGATTCTACGACCAACGATATGTTATCGCTGATTTTACGCCAATACGATGCCGGTTTTCTGAACACTACTGTGGTGCCAGTGCTTTGACCACCAAAACAGTTCTTTGACTGAAATGTGCTTTTTGCTTCTACCATCAACATGATGTCGAGTTTCCTTTACCACAAATGTGATGCCGATTATTTTTACCTTTCATGTGATGACGGTTGCTTGACCACCACAGTGATTCATTGACAAGAATGTGTTGCTGGTTCTGTCACCACCAAGGCGATTCTTTGACCAGAATGTGATTCTGGTTGTGTCACCATCACTGCGATTCTTTTACCACAATATGATGCTGGTTCTGTCTCCACAAATGTGATTCTTTTACCACAATATAATGCTGGTTCTGTCACCACCAATGTGATTCTTTGACCACAACATAATGCTGGTTCTGTCTCCACAAATGTGATTCTTTTACCACAATACGACGCTGGTTCTGTCTCCACCAATGTAATTCTTTGACCACAACATAATGCTGGTTCTGTCTCCACCAGTGTGATTCTTTGACCAGAACGTGTTGCTGGTTCTGTCACCACCAATGTGATTCTTTGACCAGAGTATGATGCTGCTTCTGTCTCCACCAACGTGATTCTTTGACCAGAGTATGATGCTGCTTCTGCCTCCACCAATGTCACCACAATATGATGCTGGTTCTGTCTCCACCGATGTGATTCTTTGACACAATGATATTGTCATGCTGCTTCTGTCTCCACCAATGTGATTCTTTGACCACAATATAATGCTGGTTCTGTCTCCACCAATGTGATTCTTTGACACAATAATATTATGATGCTGGTTCTGTCACCACCATGTGATTCTTTGACCAGAATATGATGCTGGTTCTGTCACCATCAAGTGATTCTTTAACCAGAAGATGCTAGGTATTTTTTCTCTGCAAAATGAAGTCTATTCAGTAATCACCAAGGTGATTCTTTGACCAAAATGTAATGGTTCTTTCACCACATTTATAATTGTTTGACAAGACTGTGGTGGCCGGTTCTTTCACTGTTGATTTCTATTGATTCTTTGACCAGCAATGTGACGCATCCGCGCGCTAGACCGCTACTGTCATCAACCACAGCACTTTCAGTCTCCAGAATTACCAATGTAAAACAAAGTTTCTTTAGACCATGGGCGACAGAGCACTTTCACGTGGCTTCTGTGTAAGTTGCTTTAATATGGCTACTTGCGCCACACACACAGGCCTTTCTTATTCTGGTAAGACACAAAGTTCTGTAAGACGGGTCTATGCTTGGTTCTCAGGTTGTTTGTGTTTTCAAAAGTGAGTGAGATGTCTGTTTTTTCCGTGTGTCACTCATTACCTAGTCATCTGCTATTCACCAAGCAAGAAAACATGTCTGCATACGTAAAACAAATCTCTCTCTCTCTCTCTCACACACACTCTCTCTCTTCCCCCCCCCCCCGCTCTCTCTCTCTCACACACACACTCTCTCTTCTCTCCCCCCCCCCCCCCCCCCGCTCTCTCTCTCTCTCAATTTGAATTGCATTCACTCGTTTGTCATGTTTATTTCAAAAAGTCTTTCAGTCACAACAAATCATATCTATAAACAACAATCTGAACAAATTCTGTTTATGACAGATAGAGAGAGAGAGAGACAGAGTCAGAGAGAGAAAGAGGAGGGAGGAGATGGCACTTCATGACGTTACCACTGACGAAAGTTAGCAAATCAGCTTAGATCTAGCCCACCAAACTCTGCGTGGAAAAGAAATGAACTGTTCATGCAATCCTACCTTTTTACAGGCAACTATCGATTTTTAAGATACAACAAATGCCAGCCGATAGAGAATGGATTGAACGTATTTACATGAACCACAATGAAATATGCACGTCAAGAATATTCACACGGCGACGATTTAAAAGCGGTCTAGGAAACCATGTGATAATTACAAAAACTGAACTCAACATATGATAAAATGTTGCAGAACACAAAATGCGGCATGATAATGCACAGCTATAGTTAAAATGTCGTTTCACTGGACAGACCAAAAAGAAGGAAAATGCTGAGAAGCGGAGGGGGGGGGGGGGGGGGGGGGGGGGGGGGGGGGGGGGGGGGGGGGGGGGGGGGGACGAGGGGAGGTGACCCTTCATAGAATAATACTATTTTTAGTAAGTTGTATTTACTTCCCATTTCGCTCTCCAAAACGGGCCTTGCGACGGATTTTGTCCGACAGCAGCGACAATGTTTGTCACCCGTTTTCCATGCTCAGGAGCTCATTCGTTATTATCACGACACATACAAGCACTGATCAACAGCACCTAATGTTGGTTTTCTCTTCGACTATTTAACGACTAATCGGTGAGACCATGCAGACAATGCGCTTGTGCACAGGCAAGGGGTCAGACGTGCAGGGAGAAGGTGGGGTCTAGTCGGTGTTGAGGATGAGAGCCACTCCCTGGAGCACCCAATGGCTGATGTGTTCCGCTGTGCTGAGGTCAGCTTCAAACACCAGACCCACGCCCATGGCGTTACGGCGCTGGGATGTCACATAGACCGGCGTACGGAACGTGTTCTGACACATACAGAATAGGTCGCAATACACCGCATGCGCAGACGTATGTGCACACACACACACACACACATGCACGCACACACAAAGTACATGCATATAATAATGGCCTGTACTTAAATATCAATACACAAAGCAACATACATGTGCCCATCAAACACACGCACACACACGTACACACAAACGCGCGCGCGCACGCATACTCGCATGAATGCATTATATACGCACGCGTGCACGCACGCGCGCGCACACACACACACATGCACGCACACACAAAGTACATGCATATACTAGTGGCCTGTACTTAAATATCAATACACAAAGCAACATACATGTGCCCATCAAACACACACACACACACGCAAACACGCGCGCGCACGCATACTCGCATGAATGCATCATATACGCACGCGTGCACGCGCGCGCGCACACACACACACATACGTGAGGCGTCTATTTCCCAAACGTATGTTACGCGATCGTTAGCCACATCACAAATCGACCAAGATGAATTAAAACAAAAGACAAAACACAACAGGCACGTAGATAAAGAATGGTGCCACGTCGCCTAGATGCTCAAACTGGCACCTTCACACACTTGCAAACGTATACGCAGCAATTTGCGTGTGCACCCGGAAAAGAAGGCTTCGTTTGTTTTTAGCAGTACGGCCATCATCGATTGCATGGAAAAGCGAACGATGTGGCCTCACGCCACAGTTAGGATTTTGCACTAAAGCACAATAATCATAATGCTCGAAAGCGTTTGAGGATTACCATAAGTTTATGCCAGTATTTAATGTTGAACCGATAATTAATCACAGAACAACTCCCCATCAGTTATTTCCCTTGTTTGGGGGATTTTCACCGGTGGGCCCTGCAGTCATGAAATATGGGCTGTTATACCCATGGGAATGCTCCGTGAAGGTTCTGTCGTGTCACATCCAGTGGACACACAATGGCATCTGCCAGGGAGCAGTTATGTCCCTTCAAGTGTTAATGGAATGCCTTGTGCGTGCCTACACCCTATGCGAGCACAGCAGGGGCGGATCAGTTACTTAGAGAGGGGGGGGGGGGTCCAAAGTGGGCAGGGGTCCAGGGGCCGCCCAGGCCCCGGTGGGGTCCAGGGCAAAGACCCGGTGGGGGGTCTGGGGGGCAAAGCCCCCCAGAAGCTGAAGATATTTTTACTTTCTGAGGTGCTTTGGAGGCCTGTCTATTTACTATGAATCTGTACACAAATATGTCTGGACATTTTTTTGCAGAAAGGCACTGTGATCAACGAAAATACATAAACTTACTTACATAGGTTGACTGAGAGGGACAGGAGGGGCATCCATAGTTTTCTCCACTGTTTACAGGAAATTCTTTGGCAGCAACTGCATATAGGACCTATACTTTGTAGCATAGGAGTCCACAGCTGCTTCAATATCAATGGGTATGTCACGATGGACCCTCATGAGCGCAAGACCATTCAGACGGCCTGCTCCCATTGATGTGCGCATGCAGGTTTTCAACGACCTCAGCCCAGAAAATAATGGTCCTCTCACATTCAGCTGTGGTAATTGGCAAAGTGCAAATCAGTTTCAGCATCATGTGGATGTTGGGGTACATGTCCCTATCTCAGGCCTATAAGCTGCTCTCAATGGTGGAGGGAATGTCTTGTGGCTGGTTAAAATTTCTCCACTTGGTGCTCCATCGGTGAAGCTCAGCAGCCAGACCCTCTGAGTCAGGAAGGTCTGTGTCCCACAGTAACGCCAAGTGCTTTACACCGTCTGGAAAACCCAGGAAGGGCCCTGGTAAGCGAACCAAGTTTTCCGGAATCAGCTGAAGTGCGTCCTGGGCAAGCTCTGCATTCTTGAAGCGATCGTTCATCTGAGTGACCAGATAGTCCAAGAATGGCACAGCAACTGATGTCCGAAATAATCCATGGCTGTATCAGCAGGATGGTTTTCCCTCAGGAGCTGCCTAGCATTTAGCCGGGGGACTTGGATGGTGGTGTCCCAAAAATTTTGGGCCATCTCAGTGGCTTCAAGGAACCAAGAAGCGCTGAAAACATCATCGACATTTGTTCTCAGTTCCTGAGGCTGGCAGTGATTTTGGGTTATTGCCGAATAGGCATCCGCAATGTCTCGTGCACGCTTTTGGAGTTTCACACTCAGAGGCTGGAGGTACTGGAGGCCCCGTCGGTCACAACAAATGCAATCAGGAATCCACTATCAGAGATTGCATGGAGCAGACCCCGCGCTTTGCAGGCAGTGCACCGTCCCATTGTCTTCCTGCGTTATCTGACCCAAGCAATCAAACACAACTTGAGACATGGCAGCGAATGTCTCGAAAGCATGATGCCTTTCTACCCATCGGTTCTACACAAGCTCTGTCTCTTCGCGAATTCGCGCTCGTAAACAAAGAGAGCGCAAGGGAAGTAAGTCTGCCGATGTAAAGATACGTCTTTCCACCACATACTTTCAAAAGAATCAGCACCCCCGCACGATGCAGGGCAGAAAATAAGATGTTTAACGTGTTAACATGTTCAAATTTATTTTTTTTCTTTTTCTGAGAGATGAATTTGGTATTTTTCTTTTTTCAAAAAAGAAATTATAAAGCTGAGAGTTGGGGTTTTTTTTTTTTTTTTAGGGGGGGTTCCCGGGAACCCCTGGAACCCCCCCTCAGATCCGCCCCTGCACAGCGCAGGCTTCCAAGGTGGTGCAGGATTGCTCCCAGCTGGTTTGTTGGGCAGTCGAGGACAGTACTTCCCTGGTCCTACCCCATCTTCGGTGTATCTTTTCGTCTTAAACTAATTACTGATCAAAGAACAACTCCCCACCGATTATTTCCCTTTGTTTGGGGGTGATTTCACCGAAGAAATCACATACAATCTGCATACATGGCCTTCCCCCTTAGTTGACGTCACATTTCAGGCCTTTGCACTCACCATGACCCTATCTTTGCGCCAGCTGGAAGCTCTCAAATAGTCCTATTCCTTTGATTTTAATCTGTCTGCTTGATATCACCTGGCTTGATGGCAATATGGAACAAAACGAGGACAGTCAACTTTCAGTCACAATATAATTCTCAATATAATAGCACCAGTCTATAAATAGTCGATTCCTTAAGCAAGGCGGCCTTTTATTATTTTTTTTAATTAATTTTTGGTGTACAGCCTGCCGGCTCTGCGCTATTCTCTGTCGCTCGTCCATGTCATTGTGGACATCTCATCTGGCTGGCTGGTCTACGTCGATACTAACTCTGGGGCGAGCATTTGAAAGGTGGTGAGAAGGACCGGGTGGTTGGTCCACTTTATTTTCAGACATCATTGTGCCAAACAAAGTTGTTGCTTGAGAGAAGGGGGGGGGGGGGGGAGACGAGAGAGGTCAAGTAAACTCGTGTACTGAAAAAAAACAAAAACTTCTCGCCCTAAAGCAATTGAGTGAGGGGGTATTGAATAACTGAATGGCAGAATTTATTCTCTTTAGCGAGTCAAGTACTTTTTAGTGAAAAAGGGGGACAGAAGGTTGGGGCGGAGGGGCTGGCAAGAGCGATTCAGCACTCGTCTCCATTACTTCCAAATGACACGTCTCTGCCTAAATCAGTACATCTACAGGCGTGGCTGTTCTTGCTGGCAAAGCAGCGCACATAAGACTTGAGAAACGTTTGGGCCACGTACAGGTTTACACTGGTTCTACATAAATTTTTTTTGGGTCACGTCTTGACAACTGCCCGAACGGGACTTTCATAAAAGAGAAAAAACTTTACAATGCACTGGCACAGTTATAGTCATTATTTTCCCCAGACATTAACAGTGATGCCACTCCATAATTTTTTTTAACCAAGCTCTGCACTCTTGATTTCTGTAAATAGTTCTTTTGGCGAGCTAGGCCTTTCTCGGAACACCTCAGAATTTTTGGAAGAGTCTCGCGCCCTGGCTTGTGTCTAAAACAAGCCCTGTGTCCTTATCAGTAGTGATCTGCAGCGTTCCAATCTATTCCCTTCTGCTGACTAAACTACACTCCTCTATGTGTGCCCCTCTTGCTTCAATTAGTATTTTTGCTCTTAAACCGTCGCGGTGTTCGTTAGCACAGGAAGCTTTAGGTCTTCGAACACAATTTGCTTCCATCATGCACCTGTAATGTAAAGCTCAATAATTCCTTTTTCCCCCTCAAATATTGACCGATGCTTTGTTCATTTCAGGGGAGATAACGATAACAATTATTATTCCTGTTTCTTGGATCACCTTTGCTAAGCAGAAAGTTGATTTTTTTGGTTTCTTTTTTGCTTGGTTTTTTTTTTTCTTTTATTTTTTTTTGTTATGTGCTAAACTTGAATAACGTTGTGTCGTGAATGGATCAGACACTATGCCTAACTCACAAAACAAACGAATTACGATTCCAACGGTTCTGACCTGGAGCTTGAGGCGATGAGCCTCGATGGGATATCTTGAGGGCCGGCACTCCTGATGAGCGTTTTGGGTCATCTGCCGGATCAAACAGCCGTTCTCGTCGTCCCACCCTGCTCCCTCCAGTACAGCCCGTAAATAAGGTACCTGACAAACAGCATACAGCGGGCTACACCTTTTAACCTCTAATTGTTCACAGTCCGCAGACCTGCCTAGCTTTTTTTTAAAACTTGTATCATCCAGTCCTTTCAACTATTGAGTCTAGAAGTAGGAGTAAAAAGGTATAAAATATCGCATAGACTCACAGGGTAGGTCCCACGCTGTAAAAATAAATATGAAGACCAAGTCCATTCACAGGCACTCACATTGTCCTCTTATTCCCCAGCCGTCGACACGGATCACAAGAGGGCTGAACGCCTTACTAACCACCGCAACACACGTCAGCTCACAAACAAAGTCCTGTCAAACCTGAGCAACAGAGTCCGACACAGAATATTAGAGGGCATAAAATCAAGAAAAACAAATCCAGGCTATACCTTTGGCGTTGATCATTCCCCCAGTTCACCAGCAGGAGATTGAAAATAAACCCTCAATGCAAACATGTGCGTAATACATCACAACGAAATAGTCAAATATACCACAAACCATTAGAGAGCAGGCTCCCATTTCTTGCTCTTGAGACATTACACTTTAGTAAGAAAAAAAAAAAGACTAAAATGTAGGCGGAGACCAAAGGTGGATGAAGAATATTCGTGGAAACGGAAAGGTGAGCAGACCGGCAGGATGAGACAAAGGGTGAGAAGCTGCAAGCTTTGGAACTGGAACGTTGTTGCTTTCTGGCATAGGCTGAACCAGTGCGGGCAAGTACGCATGCAGTCGAGTTCCGAGTCCGAGTCCGAGTCCGGAACACTTGAGTGCGAGCAACTTCCGAACGGCGTCCAACAAGCAAGAAAAGAACGAGAGAGGAGCTGGCTAAAACATAAGCCACCACAAGCTCATATAACCAAGGAAGAGGCAAAATTCGCTCGTGTATGTGCGCGCGCGTAAACACGCGCACACTCACATACACAAACATACACACACGCGAATACACACAACACAACACATACGCATGTGCACGCACGCACACACAAACACGCATACGCACACAAACACACAACACAACACAACACGCGCACACAAACACACGCACACACATTTGCACGCACGCACATGCACACACACACACACACACACGCACATACATTTGCACGCACACACAAACGCGCGCGCGCGCGCGCACGCGCACACACACACACACACGCACTGCAACCAGCCTGACCTTGCGTGGCGATCTCGGTGACGTCATCTGGGTGATCAAATCGGGTGACGGCGGTGTAGAGCGTGGACTTGTCTAGGGGCCAGTTGTTCATACGACACGTGGCCTGCACCAGTGCCGTCAGGAAGGACTCGGGGATGTGCAGGCCTGACAGCCACATCACTGTGGGCTCCGAGTCCGTCACTGCCCTCAACAACCACGCCGTCGCTGACGTTGTTTTTTTCCAACACTTGATGCAGGGGTGAAACCATAATAGTGAAACGTACTCTTTTAGACTTTAGAGTGTTGGGACTTGCATGATGTCAGACATAAACACTTTTACTGCAGACTCCTTGAAAACCTTGTTCAGAGATGTTACGCCTGATGTGATCTTTGAATTTCTGAAAGAGAACATTTTTCATCTGATCTACCATTTTATAGAGGAAAGATTTGTTTTTAAATCGGTGGTTTTAGGTGTGTTTAAAGGGTTATGTGAACGAGGTTTAAAAAAAAATATTTGTAAGTTGCCTTCAACGCGGTGACAGCCCCGATACGGCCCTTTGCGGTCGGCTTGGCTATAAGCAACATTACCTTAACTCACCTGTTGAACTACTGGATTACAACATGAACGCCACAAACGCTTAGATAACAAGCCGAGTGAAAACAAAGGTTGAGATATACTGGGCTACACATCAACATCAACGCTACAAGCGCTTAGATAACAAGCCAAGGGAAAACAAAGGTTGAGATACTGAGCTACACAACATCAACGCTACAAACGCTTAGATAACAAGCCAAGGGAAAACAAATGCCGAGATACTGGGCTACAATACCAACGCCACAAACGCTCAAATAACGCGCCTCAATCTGTCGGTCTTTTCAGGCATGAAAACAAAACCACGAAGGTTGTAAATAACTGGGAGAAAATAATATCAGGTAAACAAGTCCTCAAGCACTATGGAAAGACCTCACAGCGGTCTCATCAGGAGAGGAGACGGGGTAGCGAAGGGGGTGGGGAGTTGAAGTGGGAGAGGAGAAGAAGAAATGGGATGAAAAAGAGGGCGTTAAAGTGTGCCAGTGATGAAATGTTTCACGGGCAGCTGTTGAATTCTGTGTGTAGGACAAGGTACTTGTTTACCTCTGCTTAGAGTCATACCATTCCTTCTTGCCCCCCTATCATTTTTTGTTATCCTTATTAAATCAGTCACATGGTCACCGAGAACTTGTTTACCTGTAGTTGAATTTCTCGCCATTGTTTTATTGCATTTGTTGTTTCGTGTGTGTGTGTGGGCGCGCACGTTTGAGTGGTTTTTGCTTTGTTCTGATGTTGTTTTTTGGTCATGCCTGAAAGAGATCTGTAGGACGAGCTCATTACTTCAGTGTTTGTTGTGTTTATGTGATAGCCCAGTATCTAAACATTTGTTTCCATGTTTTAACATCCACCAGGAGTCATAACATTTTCACTCTTCTAAAGTAATGGAGTTTGAAGGGAGGAGTGGTGTTCGCTCTTGCAACTGTTCAGGTTCACACAAAGGGAAGTAACCATATACAGGGGGAAACTGCCCAGGAATGAAAGCGAATTTGTGGTTGCTCTGACTAGCTAGCGCAGGTGTGAACATGTGATCTACGTAATAAAAGGGTATGCTCTCTAGTTTCGGAGGTACACTTTTCATTCGGCACGGCTGTAACGTCGAAACTTAACAGTACTTCGGCAACAAATACGTGAAATTTAGAACCAAGATTTACAAAACTGATTTAAAAAGAATATCCTTTCCCAGATTCAGATGGTCAAACGTTCTATCTCAGTCGAGTCTCAGGGAGCAGTATTTCGCAGGGCACGGCGACGTGTTCTACTGCTCACCCACGCCTCTCCCCACCCCCCAGAGAAAAAAAAAAGAAAGAGAGCTCGCAGACCGTTGCTACACAACAATTTGGCCCAACAAATCTTGCATTGTCAGTTTAGTTCAGAAACAAGACTCGTGAACGTCTAATTCGGCAAGCGAGTAACGTGAACGAATAGTCAAAGTCTGGGGATTAGACAATGCGCCCAGCTTGGTGTTTGAACGCGATTTTTTTTTGGATTTTTTTTTTTTTGCGGACATTTGCATTCCACAGAAACTTTAAAACTGGGCTTGATAACATTCAACTGCAAAAATCGTCCTCAAATCTAAACGAAATGTTTAGACAGCAACAGATGCCTGTGTGTTGCATGTTATGGCGACACTCTGTTGTTGGAAAGAACCCGCCAAATTGCACTAAAAGAAATGTGAAAACATGAAATGCAACAGAACACCATACCTTGCTCCCCAGAGTCACCCTCTTGCATTTACGTTGTGGCCGTGGAAAGAACAATTACAGCACGGAATAAAGTCGCATTCATGTGACAAAATTAAACACGAGCCAAAACAAGAAACACGAGGTGTTCGTGCAGGCTGTTGATCTGTTCGAAAAGTGCACACGCACACAAAAAAAAACCCCAACCAGCTAATGAACCCCACAAGAAACCAATCTGTCCATAAGCCAAGAGAAGAATCACCCAAGGGATGAAATGGGCAAAATACCAACGAGCCAAATAAGCCAGTGAACCATTATACCATGAAAACTTACAACGAACCGAACATGAAATCAACCGAGCAAGGCACCAACAACCAACTACTGAACCAACCAAGCAACCAAACCAGCCACTGAACCTAGCAAGAAACCAACCAACCAAACCAGCCAATGAACCTAGCAAAACAAAAAGGAGAAAAAAAAACCAACATCCGACTGAACCAGCCTATGAACCGAGCGAAAAAAACCGAGCCACTAAAGCAGCCATCAACGTACTAGCAAGAAACCAACCAGTCGATGAACTAGTGAGGAATCAACCAAAACCGATGAAGCAAGCGAGAAACCAACCGACCGACCCAAACCAGCCAATGAACCCAGCACCAGCTTCCCCATCTTGCCAACTACACCTCGCCCATAAGGAAGCAGAAGCATCAAGGCCCTGCCCTGCCCTGCTCCGCCCGTGCCCATACACTGACCCAGGAGTCGTACTGCTTGAAGCGTTTCTCGAAGTGGATCATCCAGTTGCCTAGGGACTTGAGGGTGTCCGGGGCCAGCCGTCGCCAGATGGCGGGTATGATGCCGTTGAACAGGCTGCGGGCCACGTCGTCCAGCTCCGAGCTCATGCCCACCTCGCCCGCCAGCGCCTGACAGAACCACCACCAGTTTCAGGTCAGTTTGGTCGTGGAAGTATGTGGATTACACGTACACACATGTGCGCACGCGCGCGCGGGTGTGTGTGTGAGTGTAAGTGCGTGTTTGTGTGTGTGTGCGTGCATACGTGCGTGTGTGTGTGTGTGTGTGTAACTGAAACTGCCATCAGATATGTTGGTATACGTATGTTGATAAGCATATGGACATTCTTAAAAACGTATGTGTGACGGTCTCTCACCATGAAGGCTTAAGTCTTTAACCAGTTTATAATGATCATCTAAGTTATTTTCAGATGTCTGTAGCATGAAGGGGCCCGTGGTCAAAGCTTGTAACGATTGGCTGCGAAGCTGACGTCGAAGGTTCGAACCACTCGTTCGGATTTTCTCCGGCTTCAAAACCTCTGCCCGCCCAGCAATAAAGGGCACCTGATTCAGGTCAGGCACGCAACAGGCGGTGAAAAGAGCGGGATGGGATCCGCCTTCCATCGTGCCGTGCCCTAGACATGGTAAACCTCTCACAGTTGCCTGCCTATACGGCCTGCAGGCTATGGGAACTTTTCATATATTATGATAATAAAATCAATGAATGTAACCGATTCTCTTTTTGTCATAAATTGAGACGAAGATGCTCACTGTTGACAAATCGTTTTGATGATTCTTTTAGAACGGGTATTTTGAACGAAAGCAGTACAAAACAGCTGTTAGGATTTGCGGCTACATTTGCACTGTACGAAAATATACGCTACGTCATAGTGATAATACAACAGAGGCATCTTAAATATCTGGTAAAGGTTGCCACTACTGGTTTCCATTTCTTGCTCCAGTCCTGAAAGCTCTATTGACAAAACTAGCCAGCACTCTTGGGATTGTTTGTCTACACGTGTTGAAGCTAAAAGCACATCCTGACACTGAGAACGGTTTATTTCTTTTTCGTCTTCTTCTTCTTCTTCTTCGTTCGCTCAGACAGGAACCCCAGATGCACTGATGAAGGCTGCCGTCCGGCGGAGGTCCTCCAGAGATCCATAGAGTTTCTCGCTCATCGGTTGGTCATTGATACGGTTCCTGTAGTTGCCAGGAAAATCATAGCTTGCTAACCCATCATCATCCCACACACCCCACCACTCATTTTTTCCTTTTTTTTTTTTCGAAGCGACCAATGTACAGACACTGGTTTAAACTCTGTGGGCAGAATCATTAGATCCAATTTTAGATACAGACCGCTTGATCTTTGACGCATGGACATTTGCACGATGCGATGACATTCGCCTTTTGTCTTCCACTCAGTTTGGTGATGTCGCAATATCTATTATCAGTAATTCCTGTAAAATGAGTGTCACTATATTGTGTGAACAACAAGATTTTATTTCGTGGCTTTCTAAAGTTTCTAGAAGTTCGTTTCTTCCCTTCTGCTGGTATCCACATCAAGGAGAAAGCTTACGTTTCTGAGAACAACCTAATATGCAAGTATCTTTGGGTTTATGAACCAGCTCTTTGGTTGAAACTTAATCACATTTTACTCCTGTGTATATGTGTGTTGTGTGTGTGTGTGCGTGCCACGCATGTGCGTTTGTGCGCATGATATCCGACTTATTCTGGTGTGTGTGCTTTTACCCGTGTGTGAAATGATAAGACGTAAGCAGACGTGGTCAAATTCATACACAAGCACCGAACACATCATGCATACCTATACTTGACCTTCATCTTGTACCACCACCACAACCGGGACCATGGACAAACAAGGTCAAAAAATTGAATGACACAACATCCGCAAGTATGTCATATGTGTACCTGTACTACATTTTTAAGACGTGCAAACAAAAACAAATGACAGCAAATACAACACCATGCAGTATATACCAATTGTGCTTTCGTACCTAAATCTCTTTCTCATCCTCTTTCTGAAGAATCTACCTGCAGGACAACTAACTGTACATAGATAATTGTGTAGGAAAGAGGTTAATTCACATTGTCCGCTTGAAAAAAAAACATCCCATGTTGAGCAATGAATTCAACCGAGTTAAATAAATTTCGTAGACATTGAGACAGCGAGAGAGTGTATGCTGCAATGTGGAGAGATCGCTCACCTAGAGACTTGACATTTCTATTTGGAAACTACGAGTTTTTCATTGGACAATCATCGGAAGGTAGTCAATGCCTGGTAGGCTACCTGCACACGATTGTGGATAGGTATGGTGGGGCAGTTATTATGGATAGTTATGGTGGCGCAGTTATTGTGGATAGTTATGGTGTGGGCAGAGCAGACCAAGCGAGAACATACTACGAAGGACCAATTTGTACGGAGAAGAACATTTCGCTGGCAGCCAGTGAAGTTCCCTCAGCAGTGGTGTAGCGCGATCTCGTCTTCTTCTGGAAGGGGCACTCTGCATGTTGAACATGCTGCAACCAGGAACTCTATAGTGTCTCTGTGGGACGGGATGGGGCGGGGGAGGATACGGAGGAAGGGGGGGGGGGGCTACCGTACAGAATAAAACATCATACAAAACGGAAAACCAAACACGTAATTCTTGGTATTCGTTTGGCGGATGTTTTTCTCAGACGTTTTAAGATTCGTTTAGATCTCCGCCTGCAGTCGCCTCACTTGGCAACCAACCCGTAAAATCAAACTACCAAGTGTCTGCATGCGGGCATGAGGTGTGGACTGACTCACTCGTTTGAGCGTGGTGAGGGATCTCTTCATGCGCCGCACCAGGTTGTTGAACCTCTCCAGTTCCTGCAGCAGCACCACAGTGGTGGGGGCGATGTCGATCCCCAGCCTCTTCCGGATCTTCTCCAGCTCGAACTCCGGGGGCAGCTTGTTCATCACGTCAGAGGCGATCTGGGCAGCGCAGGAAGGCAGGTACACACGCACACACGCATGCATGCAACACACACAAACACGCGCGTGCGCACGCACACACACACACACAATTAGTGGAAAGACGTTAAATGAATGACACACACACACACACACACACAAGCGCGTGTGCACATACACACACGCTAGCACGCATGCGCACGCACGAACGCAGTTACACACGCGCGCACACAACACCACACACAAACACAACACACACACACACACACACAGCTGAAACAGGTTTTTAAAAAAAGAAAAAGCCATTGTGATCAAATATATATAATACTGGGGAAGGGACAGGACTTTTTATTAGTTTCTATATGCATTTTTCTTCACCATTTTCTCCACGACTGTCTTGTTTCTGTCGTTTGTTTTTTTAGATGCTTTTTTCTTTCTTTTATTTTTCTTCTTTTTTTTTATTTTGGCTTTTCCGCTGTATTTACAAGGTTCGTAAGTAGTAGCTAATTACTTCCAGTTAGACAGGTAGGTAGGTGGGGTGACAGGTAGGTAGGCAAGCAGATGGTAAGAATATGCAGGTATGTAGCCACAGGCATTGTTCTTCAGTTGCAGGTTGGGTTGGGACTGGGTTGATGTTGGTTGGTTGGGTTGTTGGATGGCTGGGTAGCTCGACTGGCTGGTTTGCCTTTTTGTTTTTTTGTTGTTGTTTTTTTTTTTTAGCTGACGAGTGTTGCCCACCTTGTCTATGAAGTCATCTCGACTGACACCTCCTCCAACCTCGCCGGTCTGTGGCTGCAGCTCTACCAGGTTGCTCCACATGTCGCGGGCGGCCTGGGTGTAGTAGCCGATCTCCGCATTGGGGTGGAGACCGAACACCTCGGGTGTGTTGGCCAGGGGTAGGCTCTCGATGAAGTCTGCCCTCACCCAAATTCATAGAAACGTCATTTTACACACACGCGCGCAAGCAAGCACGCGCGCGCGCGCACACACATACAGATATATAAATCTCTCTCTCTCTCTCTCTCTCTCTCTCTCTCTCGGGCGCGCTCTCTCTCTCTCTCTCTCTCTCTCTCTCTCTCTCTCTCTCTCAGCAAGCAGTTCAAATCAAACATTAGATAGCTCAAAGCAAAAGTAATAAGAATATAACTTATTTTGAACTTTAGAATGGAATGGTGCTAACTAGAGGAAAACAACACTATGGGCGCTCTACTTCATAGTCAGTCTGCCAACAGGGAGGTAGCGTCTGAAGCACCGAAGCCAGCGACGGTCTCTACCTCCATGGAAGAGTGTTCGGATTCATTAAGCCTATCTGGAAGCGTCACATCAGGAATCAACTTAAATCACTATCGCGGATTCCCGACTGTGAGGTCGTTGGTTTGATTCCCATCAGAGCCATGTGGGATTTTTCTGCCCCGACCGGCTCCTACCCAGAGTTGAGTTTGTGACGGGCTCAACTGGGACCACACAGTCGAGTTTCCTCCCCTTAATGGATGCATCTCTGACCAACACTGCAGGTGTCTGTATCTCTCGTGCTTGGCTGACACCGGGATATACTATGAAGATAAGCGTAGACTACAGCCCTGCCACGCAGTCTCAGACTGGAATGGGAATCTGTAGCGTCATCTTCATCATCCTCATTCTCGTCGATCAGCATTAAAAAAAAGTCTCCAATTCTGTGGCCATGCCCTGCTCTTACGGTGACCTCAGTTTTGATGTCCTTTCCACGTCTATGGCCTTGGTTTGGTTCCGTCGGGGTCACCAGTATTGGCAAGTTCATGCGGGCTGCTGTTGGACGGACGTGGTGGCGTCTTTCGGAAGGAGAGCTCACTCTCGCCGGCTCCGCGACCAAGCAGGTACTGTCGTCAGTAGGAGGCTTAGTTGGTGGTGTCCTGCATATGTTGGATTAGAATAGGCACCACTGAACACCACCAAAGAGCTCGGCCGCTTTGCAGTGTCTCTTTCGGTGGATTGCCTCTTGACGACTTGACATTGACTGCTTCCTGTGGATTGCCGGTGCCGGGGCTGCTGCGGGCCGGGGCTGCGGCGGGCCGGGCCGGGCTGTGGCTGTGGACGCGGGATCGGAATAAGCGGCATGAGTGCAATGCCACTGGGCCGGCACAGAAGATGGGACAGAAAAATAGAAAAAAGTTCACATTTTCGAAGAAAAAAAAAACTTTAAACTTAAATCGCCAGAAAATTACACAGACACGAAAACAGTTCAGCTCAAGTCACACACTTTAAATCTGATATTCTATTACTATTTCCAGGCCGATCACTAAGGGCCTTTTCCGGATTGTCTCCGATCTGGGGAAAGATCTGAAAAAAAGAAACACTACAAAACTAAATATGAATGTCCTTACATAGCATAGTGCCTACTCTATGAATATCCTTGCGGCTGATAAAACCATATGTTACCTCCTTAGTCCGTGATAAAACTATGTTGTGGTGAGAGCGCAAGATATTTCTCTTGTGTTCGCACACAATGCACGAACACAATTACATCAAAGTTAGGGGAAAAACATTTGAATGCAACAACAACAATACAAAAAATTTAAAGACCATACTGGTAAATAAAAATGATAACTAGGGTGGTGTACTCTGGGCAGTGTAAACCATTTCACCACATAGGAACCAGATTACGGCAAAAAGCTGCCATACTATAAATTCTGCAAGAGAAAACTGCGTCCAGGTTTTTTTTATCAACAGACTGGTGAATGAGCCACAACAGCGACAAGACAGTGGACAGCGATATAGCAAAACAAAAAAAAGACTGTGATGGACAAGAGAAAAATTATTAGCGTGTGATTTCCAGAGGGCGGGGATACTCTCTACACTGAAGGAACCCACTGACATCCCCACAGAGCCAACATCCTTTGGTCCTGTAAAAGAAAACACAGAAGTTGCAACACGCCAGATTATCAACCTTATCACTAGAACTCCCAGCATGGCCGGATTCTACTTCATCTACTGCCCACAACATACAGACTCAAATGTGAGTAAGAATCGGCAACCGAAGTACATCCACAACACCTTAAATACCTTCACGACAAATAACTGAGAACACTGCAGAACGGAGGCTTATGCCATTATCACATTCCCTAGTTGTCTGGGTTGAACAGTCAATAAACAGTCTAAAATTTGGATGTGGTCACATTATGAAAAAAGTTCTGGTGAATGAACCAGTAGGTAACAAAAAAAAGTATAGACAGAAAGCGAATATGACCAAAAAAGAAATGTCGAACCGTGGAGAGGCAGTAACAAATCAAAAATGATTTGTTTTTTTTTCGCTTTGCATCAATGGCATCGCACAGTACCGCCCTATGTACCTCTCAGGCCGTCATCCCGAGGCAGATTTCAAACCATTCACAAACATCAACATCCATTGTTGCTGTCTGGTGGGTTAGTGTCTGACGGACTGATCTTGCGAAATAACTGTTTTTGATGGACTCTCTTCTCTTCTCTCTCCTCTCTCTCTTCTCTCTCTGTCTCACACACACACACACACACAGACAGACAGCACACACAACACGAAGAGCACACACACCACACACACACAGACACACACACACACCACACAGAAGCGCGTGCGCGCGCGCACACACACACACACACAAGCAGTATTACCATGTCAACCCACCCTCTTCTGTCTCCCACACTGACACATATTCATTAGTATGTAGTCACATACATAAACACAGATGTGTGTGTGTGAGCGCGCGCGCATGCAACATACACACACACACACACACACACACACACACACACACACATATATATTATATATATATATTTCACAGATGAAATTGTCTAGTAGAGCCCGCACCGCACTAGAACACAAAGATCTCAACCGGTTTTGAACACTGAAGTGGGGATTAGAACTGTTTGACCATCTTTTCCCACAAAGCTTTTGCCACGCCAAATACGCATCAAAATCCTGCTGGATATCGCAGATGAAGTTGGCCGCTTTGAGTCGTATCAAAGACAAAGTCAAACTACTTTTTTGTCTTTTACGAAAAACCCAAACGCCCCCCCCCCCCCCCCCCCCCCCCCCCCTGTTGCTTTGCTTAGTAATACGCCAGCCACAAGACGAAGATATTACCCATGTAGATGTCCTTTTGGGTGGTTTTTGTCCAACTCCGCGTCATCGGGTATGAAGTAGTCGATGTTGTCGTCGTGGTAGAAGTGGAAAGGCTGAAAAGTGTCGAAGATGAAGTCGCCCATGTACTCGTCCATGTAGGTGTTGAGGATTCGCCGGTCGAAGTTGTCGATGGCCCGGCCCCCGTACATCACCTGTAAATGGGTTGACACCATTCAGCTCAGATCGGTTCCCGCGTGCAGGCCGTATCTTCCTTGTGCGTGGTTTGGTTTTAATTTCTTTAAAGCTTACTTTTTAATTAAAAAGAGAAAAAAGAAAAGAAAAGTATAGTAGTGACTGCTGTACTCGTATTCAAATAAATAAAGGGAAAAGATGGCAAAAGGAGTACCTGGAGAGGGGATGTCCAACGTTTCGTGTCGTAGACATTTCAACAGGGAATGACAGCTGATGATGGTTTGACTTGGGTCACTGAACACAGTTCATGGTTTGAAGGGGTGGAAAGGGCAGAGGTGGGAGTGGTGGGCAATATTGAGTGTAGGGGTGATCATAATTCACAATAGAAATGGGGAGTGTTAATGGACAGCAAAGGAAGGGGGAGGGGGGGGGGGGAAGAAGGGAGGGGGCAGGGGGAAAAAGGGGGGGGGATGGGGGAAGAAGAAAGGAGGGGGGGCGGAGGGGAGAAAGAGGAGGGCTGATGGTTCATTCCCTGACATTGAGCCCATGTGGGCTCAAGCTGCCAAGGCGCTGTATTAACTGGCTTTCCATGTATTTTCTGTAGTTCCCTTCTTGACGACCATTTCTCCAAAGGGCTGCTACTCTGATGTGGGAAAGATGATGATGGTCCGAACTGAAATGGTTTGCCACAGGCGTGTCTTTTCCTGTGAGGATGCTGTCTCTATGTTCTTTAAAACGTTCGTTTAGAGATCTGTATGTTTCACCCACATACATCTTGGGACAAAGGGTACAACTAAGAACATAGACTATATTCTGAGTCTGGCAGGTGAAGTGAGACTTCATGTGGAAGCTGCGTCCGATGGGCCTTGCACAGTAGTTGTCAGATTAAGAAAGTCACAGGTTTTGCATTTGGGTTTCTTGCACTGGAAATTGCCTGGTTGGGTTGGGGGGGATGAAGGGTGGAAAGTAGAGTGCATCAGGTGGTCACCAAGATTTTTGTCCCTTTTGAATGTCACCATAGGTGGTAGACTGAAAATGTTTTGGAGAGCTGGATCCTCCTTCAGAATAGTGAAGTTGTGGAGCAGCACGTTTTTCACAGGTAGATTGTGTGGGTGGTAGGTCAGAGTGGCAATGCATCGGTCATTGTCTGTAGTCATCTTTTCCTTGTCTTGTAGGAGCTGGTGTCTGGGGATGGACTGTGCTCGTTCAAGGGCCATCTGAACTGTAGCTTGTGGGTAGCCTCTAGTAGTGAAGAAGGTAGTCATGGCCGCTGCTTCTTTGGTGTAATTATCATCAGTGCTACATAGTCTGCGAAGTCGAAGAAACTGAGAATATGGGATGCTTTCTTTCATGGCAGGAGGGTGGCTTGATGAGAACAGGAGGTAAGAGTGGGCATCAGTTGGTTTGTAATGCACTGTTGTGTGGAGAGACTCTGGAGTGCTTTGAATACTGATTTTGATGTCCAAAAATGAGAGGGAAGAGTCCGAGATTTCGTATGTGAATTTGGCTGAAGGGTGAAAGGCGTTAGCATAGTCAATGAAGCATTGGAGTTCCTGTATGGGTAGAGTGCTGATTCCAAAACAGTCGTCTATGAATCTTTTGAAGACTTCAGGTAGACCAGGAGACATAAGAGGCAGGCATATGATGGGGCCCATGCGCATGCCCACAGCAACTCCTTTGATTTGTTGGTAGGCCTCGTTTCCAAATTCGAAAGAATTCAGAGTTAAAACAAGTTCAGTCAGGCGCAGGATGGTGGTTGGGTCAAAGTCAAAGTCGCTTTGTTTCAGGTAGTGTTTAACAGCGAGAAGCCATCTTTGTGCGGGATATTAGTATATAATGATGTCACATCCATTGTGAAGAGGAATTGATGTTCACTGTCAGGTGGGAAGGTGTAATCATAGAAAATCTGCAGGGCATGGTTGGTGTCTTTCACATAGGTTGGTAGGTTGTGGACAAGGGGTTGGAACAACCGATCAAGAAACTGTGACAGTTGGGCAGGAGCAGGCTGAGACGATAGGTCTACCAGGGTTGCCGCTCTTGTGAATTTTCGGTAGTAGGTAGAATTTTGCAGTGCGAGGTTCTTTGACTATAGTTCTTGTTGCTTCTTGAGAGAGATGACCTTTGGAAACTGCTTCTTTAATGGTCTTCCGGACCAGTGCGTTGTCTTGTTTGGTTGTTGGGGTTTTGATGGGAGCATAAGTTGAGGAATCAGAGAGCTGGCGTTTGGCTTCTTCTTCATACAAGTCTTTTCGCCAAACCACTACTGCCCCTCCCTTGTCTGCTCTTTTGATGATGATGTCGGGTCTCTCTTTCAGTTCTTTTAGGGCCTGAAACTCTGCTTGGGTGAGGTTGGATTTTCTCACAGGGGGCAAGTTTAATTTATCAATGTCGTGTTTACACTTGTCAATATAATAGTCAAGAGCAGGATACCGTCCATCCTTGGGGGTCCAATCACTCCTTTCAAAGGGGAACAGTTGTGCTAGATCGTTAGTGGCACTACGTGCTGTGGGTAGTGAGCAGCTCTCAAAGAAAACCGTGAGTCGAAGTCGGCGGAAGAATCGTTCACAGTCATATAGCATGTCTGTCTGGTGGGCCTTTGGTTGAAGGGAACAAACTTTAGTCCCTTTGCAAGAAGTTGACGCTGGGGATCAGTCAAGTACAGATCATCTGGAATAGTTGTCACCAATTTTTCCACTGGTGACTGGTTGGCACTTGAAAGTGTGGGTTGTTCCTTGGTGAGGTTCTGCAGTTTAGAAGCTTTGGTTGCTTGTAAAGTAGCATGCAGTTGGTGGTTTGCATTCCGGGTTGTTTCGATAATCAACATTGATGTGTGTTTATTGCATAGGGTGTAAAGCTGATATCTAAGGCGGGATTTCAGGCGATCAAGTCACTGGAGTGCCATGCACTGGTTCTGTACTGTAGAGTTCATCAGTTTGAAGCTGGTGGAGCAAAGGATGCAAGACATTTGATGTTGAAATGCCTTGGGCTGGGGTGACACATGGAAATTAAGCAGAAAGCAATTGGGAATCAGCCTTTGTTGCAAGCAAGTTCTCAGGAATACAACGTGGCTTGTATATCTGGTCTTGGTCAGGATGCACTTCAGGTAGGAGACTGCAAGGGACTGGGGGATGGTGGGGAGGGCCTGGAAGGTTGACAGGGCCAGGGCGAAGAACTTTGAAGTTGAAGACATGGTTGCAGCCGTTGGTGTAAAACACAGAAAAGTAAAGTAGTGACTGCTGTACTCGTATTCAAATAAATAAAGGGAAAAGATGGCAAAAGGAGTACCTGGAGAGGGGATGTCCAACGTTTCGTGTCGTAGACACTTCAACAGGGAATGACAGCTGATGATGGTTGACTTGGGTCACTGAACACAGTTCATGGTTTGAAGGGGTGGAAAGGGCAGAGGTGGGAGTGGTGGGCAATATTGAGTGTAGGGGTGATCATAATTCACAATAGAAATGGGGAGTGTTAATGGACAGCAAAGGAGAGACAAAGGAAGGGGGAGGGAGGGGGGAAGAAGAAGGGGAGGGGGCAGGGGGAGAAGAAAGGAGGGGGGGGGAAGGGGAGAAAGAGGAGGGCTGATGGTTCATTCCCTGACATTGAGCCCATGTGGGCTCAAGGTGCCAAGGCGCTGTATTAACTGGCTTTCCATGTATTTTCTGTAGTTCCCTTCTTGACGACCATTTCTCCAAAGGGCTGCTACTCTGATGTGGGAAAGATGGTGATGGTCCGAATTGAAATGGTTTGCCACAGGCGTGTCTTTTCCTGTGAGGATGCTGTCTCTATGTTCTTTAAAACGTTCGTTTAGAGATCTGTATGTTTCACCCACATACATCTTGGGACAAAGGGTACAACTAAGAACATAGACTATATTCTGAGTCTGGCAGGTGAAGTGAGACTTCATGTGGAAGCTGCGTCCGGATGGGCCTTGCACAGTAGTTGTCAGATTAAGAAAGTCACAGGTTTTGCATTTGGGTTTCTTGCACTGGAAATTCCCTGGTTGGGTTGGGGGGATGAAGGGTGGAAGGTAGAGTGCATCAGGTGGTCACCAAGATTTTTGTCCCTTTTGAATGCTACCATAGGTGGTAGACTGAAAATGTTTTGGAGAGCTGGATCCTCCTTCAGAATAGTGAAGTTGCGGAGCAGAACGTTTTTCACAGGTAGATTGTGTGGGTGGTAGGTCAGAGTGGCAATGCATCGGTCATTGTCTGTAGTCATCTTTTCCTTGTCTTGTAGGAGCTGGTGTCTGGGGATGGACTGTGCTCGTTCAAGGGCCATCTGAACTGTAGCTTGTGGGTAGCCTCTAGTAGTGAAGAAGGTAGTCATGGCCGCTGCTTCTTTGGTGTAATTATCATCAGTGCTACATAGTCTGCGAAGTCGAAGAAACTGAGAATATGGGATGCTTTCTTTCATGGCAGGAGGGTGGCTTGATGAGAACAGGAGATAAGAGTGGGCATCAGTTGTTTGTAGTGCACTGTTGTGTGGAGAGACTCTGGAGTGCTTTGAATACTGATTTTGATGTCCAAAAATGAGAGGGAAGAGTCCGAGATTTCGTATGTGAATTTGACTGAAGGGTGAAAGGCGTTAGCATAGTCAATGAAGCATTGGAGTTCCTGTATGGGTAGAGTGCTGATTTCAAAACAGTCGTCTATGAATCTTTTGAAGACTTCAGGTAGACGTCCAGGGTATTGAGCAAAGATTTGTGTCTCAATGTGCCCATAAAGAGGCAGGCATATGATAGGCCCATGCGCGTGCCCATAGCAACTCCTTTGATTTGTTGGTAGGCCTCGTTTCCAAATTCGAAAGAATTCAGAGTTAAAACAAGTTCAGTCAGGCGCAGGATGGTGGTTGGGTCAAAGTCAAAGTCGCTTTGTTTCAGGTAGTGTTTAACAGCGAGAAGTCCATCTTTGTGCGGGATATTGGTATATATATAGTTCTTTTCCGAATTTTTCTACTAAGAGTTTTTTTTTCACTCCACACACTTTATGTTTCTTCTGAAAGAAGATTTTTGTTAGTAGGGTATACACTAATAATATTCAGAAACAAACGCACCAAAAAAAGCAAAGGTCATTATTGATCCTCTCTCTCTCTCTCTCTGCGTGTGTGCGTGCGTGTGCGTGTGTGTGTGTGTGTTTCAGATTTCATATTTTGCCAACGTTCTTCTATTTTTTGGGGGTGGGGGTGGGGGGAAGGGGCAACGGGGAGGAAGGATAGGTCGACGAGGTTGGGAAGGAATTGTTATTTAGCTTCAATGACTTTTAAAGCTGTCAAATAACGATGCCAGTTGTCTGCACTCCTTCACCTTATATCTGTTTATTATGCACGCGCGCGCGCGCACACACACACACATCGACGCACGCACGCACACAACACACACACACACACACACACGCACACACCACACACCACACACCACCACCACCACCACCACACAGCACACCGCAACACTGCCGCACAGGACTCACCTCCCCTATGAGGTACTTCAGGCTGTTCCAGGGAATGATGTCGTCGCTCTGCCCTAAAGCCTTGCTGAGGTAGGTGTTGAGGATCTGCATGCACACCCTGAAGTCGGAGTCGTTAAAGTCGTAGGAGACGTTCCAGCCGATCTTGCCGTACTTGCGGCGCTCCTGCACCACGGCGTGGAAGAAGGCGAGCACGAAGACCAGGGAGTGGTAGGCGGGGTGGCTGCACTCCGTCAGCGAGGAGGCCGTCGTCTTGAGGTAGGTGCTGCGCAGGTTCAGCTTGAGACCGTTGGGCGGCTCTGTCACCACCTGTACGTCCGCGGACAAACGATGGAAGGAGAGAGGATAGAAGGGGGTAGAGGGGGAGGAAGAAACAGGAGAGAGGGGAGGGGTTACGCAGGGATTAAGAGGGGGGGGGGGGGGCGAAAGAATGAGAAGGGGAGAAGGAACATAGAGAGGCCACACGCCACAAATAGGATTTTACACTAAAACAATAATATTCGACGTAAGCGTTTTGAGGCCTATCATAAATTTGATCCAGCATTTAATGTCAAACTACTAATTGATCAAAAGAACAACTTTCCATCACTTTGGTCCCTTATTGAGGGTGGGGTAGGGGTGGGGGGGGGGGGCTAACCATGAAATCACAAACAATCTTCAAATACATGACCCACAAGGTTCACATCACATTTCAGGCCTTTGCACTCACCCGTGACCCTAACTTTGCGCCAGTTTAAAGCGCTGAAATAGTCCCATTCCGTTGATTTAAATCTGTGCTTGGAGCCACCTGGCTTGTACCTATGATGGCCATGTGAAAGAAAATGAGGAGGATCAACTTTCAGACACGATAAAGATTCTCAAAAAAATCTGATTGCGCCAGTCTATTAATACTCACCTCCTTAAGCATGACTTTGGCGCATTAATTTCTGGTGTGTAGCCAGAGAGACAGAGAAAGGAAGCCGCATAAAGCAAACAACGTGTCAAGATCAGTTCAAAGGGGAGTAACTTCCAAGTCCAAGACGAAGCAGACAATATGAACATGGTCTACCGCGCTCGCAAGACGTTGAACTTGCTGTTCGTCTTCAGGCAAGCACAGTAATCCATGCCTGTGAACACTTATTCGCCGACATTGCCAGACCGGAACCGTTCAGTATATGTATACAGCCCTGATGCCCCTCCCCCTCCCCCTCCCGGGGTCGGTTAGACTATCAACATAACTGAACTGAACCTTCCAGCACAGCTCACAATATTCAAGGAAAGTTTTGAGGACCAAAAAAAAAGTGGTATGAACGTTTTCTTCACACGTTCTGCCCCGAGCCAGACAGCAACTCTCAAAGAAACAAACTTAAAAGAAAGAATTACTGTTCCGCCGAACGAAAGAGATAAACAAATGACAAGACAACACACGAGGCGTTCCGACTTCTTTGGTCCTCTTCAGGCAAGTCAAACAACATTCACCACAATGAAAACGAAGAACTAATAATCACTTATCTCTTATTCCACATCCATTTTGCGCCCAGTTTGAGAAGATCAGTGATTGTTTGTTCATCGTTTTCATTGTCTTGAATGTTGTTTGTCTTGCCTGAAGAAGAAGACAAAAGAAGTCGAAACGCGCGCCATGTTTTTTCATTGAAGTTTGTTTCCATTTGCGCCCGTAGTCCCTCACTTTGGAACTAACTCCAAAAGAGTCCATCTGTACTGGGAAAGACCTCTGACCTTCAGGCATCTCTGCAGGATGCCGATGGGGAAGTTGGGGGTGGGCTCGGTGGTCAGCCACAGCCTGAAGTCGGGGTGAGGCTTGGTCAGCTTCTCCAACTGTTTCTCCAGCTCGCGCAGCCAACGAACCAGCAGATGACAGTTCTGCAGCATCAGCCACTGCCCTCTCTGGATGGCCACGTCTAGCAACAGCAGTGCCACCTAAGGAGGAAGAGGAGGATACTGGTGATAACAGGAACGACAACAACGATAAGAATAATAATAATAATAATAATAATACAACAATAATAATGAGAAGAAGAAGAAGAAAAAAGAAGGATGATGATGATGTTTATAATGATATAACTATTATTCTCATTATTGCTGTTATTGTTGCTGCTGTTGTTTTCGCTGGTGACAGTTCAGCTTTGCCCACTAACAAAACTAAGTGATAAAATCTAACAGTAACATTGATGACAGAAGTAGTGGTGATGGTAGTAGTAGGAGGAGGAGCAAGAGGAGGAGAAGGAGCAGGAGTAGGAGTAGGAGGAGGAGGAGTTGTAGTAGTAGTAGTAGTGGTGGTGGTGGTGGTGGAGGTGTAGCAGTAATAGTAGCAGTAGTAGTAGTAGTAGTAATAGTTGCTGTAGTTATTGCAATCGTTCTTAATTGTTGTTGTAGCAGTAGCAGCAACATTCAATATCATAATTAATAATAACCTCATGACATTGTGAAGCGTTAGACAATAGCTTCTCTGCACGGGCGTGTCCGTAGAGTCACCAAAAAGAGAAAAAAGAAATATACAGTAACCAGATTAAGAAGTGGTGATTTGTCTCGTGCGTTAACTGCCACGAAATCTGTGCACTCTGCAAGAAGAATAAACTGTACATCAACAAACTGAGCTCTCTCTCTCTCTCTCTCTCTCTGTCTCTCTCTCTCTCTCTCTCTCTCTCTCTCTCACACACACACACACACACACACACACACACACACACACACACACACACACACACACGCACACACACACACACACACACACACACACACACATATTCGTGCTATACATATTTCTAATCAGACACGTACATCTGCACTAAGCGAGTGCAAATGGTCATTATGCAATCGACAAGGGTTACCTGGTCAGCCATTCTCTCTCTCTCTCTCTCTCTCTCTCTCTGGCCACGTTTTTTTTTCTCTCCACCTTCCCATTCCCTGCCTCACTGATCTGATATAGGACCACTAGGAGTAATCAAAACCAAAGTGAATCATTAAGACACATTCACACGTTTAAACTGAATACCAGTGTGGATGATAGACATACGGAGACGTTGAAATGCGATCAGTCTGGGAACTCTTTAAATAGACACAGAAAAAAGAAGAGTTCTTCCCAAAGGAGGAAGGTTCCTCCACCCGACTGTTTTGATATTGCACCAGACATGCATATCTTTCATGGACATCAAATAAAGCAAACTGGAGGAAAAGATTCCGGAATAGTTCTGTTTTGTGGTGAGTGCCCCCCTCCACCCACCCCCCTTTCCTTGCCCCCCCTCCCTTAGTGGTTTTAGGCCACAGTGCAAAATCGATGTAATTCGTGCCAGAATACTTACAATATTTGATGTTTCAGTTTCTTTTATTCCTTTTTCGTTTGACAAATCAATATACTGCGTCACTTTGTCAATTCCCGCTTGTTCTTCAAACCCCAGCCCCAGCCCCACCCCCTTCCTCACTCCACCCCACCTCCATCCCTCCCTTCTGTCCCTCTATTCCTGCCTCTCAGGAATCCAGCACACCAGCTGAGTCAAGCCTGGAGAGCATTCGGCTTAGCAAAATGTGACCATTGTTGGCATTGCAAAATACTTGGAGACGTATTTTTCTCCAGAATGTACTAGTGCGTGCGAACGTGACCTTACATATTGATTCGTAGCCTAAAACATAACACAGCTGAAACGGCGGCTGACAGAAACGTTCAAACCACTCCTCGTTTTCAGATACCCGCATGGGGTGTTAAAACATGTTGTCCACAACGCTTACAGCTGAATACATGCGGTCATCGACCATTTCCCTGCTTCACTTAAGAAGCAAAACATGCCAATGATTCCGTGACCGCCAACTTTACAGCGCGTTTGCTGTAACACCTTACGTTGAAGATTATTTTGTTGTGTTGCTTTCGCTTCATCTCTAACGTATGTTGTTTTCATAACGCTGTGCTAAACCCGATGTGCGCCGGGCCATAGCAGTTACCTTCTCCTGGCCCTGCCCCATGGAGAGGAACTTGATCTTGGAGTGGGAGAACTCGAGACGGTCGGCCAGCTTGATGAGGTCAGAGGCGGGGTCTGATCCCGGGCTGAGGATGAAGACGACAGGGGTGATGGGGGTGCTCTGATCGAACACCCACTCATAGCTCAGGATGGGAGGCGTCACGTACTTCTCACCCATCACCTGAACAGGAATGGGAGTGCGTGGTATGGGTGCATACATGAGGAATGTTCTTTGTACGCTAAAACATTTAAAGTTTTTGTTTGTTTGTTTTGATTAGTTCTTTGTTGTTGGTGTTGTTGTACTACTTCTTCTTCTTCTTCTTCTCCTCCTCTTGTTGTTTGTTCGTGAACATCAACGTTCACTTAAGCCTGATTATACGTGTGGACTATTTCGTGGAAGTGAGATCTGTACATATTTATCACCCGTTTGTTCGTGTCTTGATGTGCATCCGTCTTCCATCTGATTCAACTGTTTTTGTGTCTGTGCGCGTCCTCAGACCCCGTCTACATGGACTCGCCGTACGTGACACTTTCCCTGTGTGGCCTGTGTGTCACTAACTTAACTGTCCCAGCCCAAAAGTGTTTCCGTTTGCATGTGTTTCCCTCAGTATATGCCCCTGTTCGAAATACCCCCCCCCCCCCCCCCCCTGGTCTGTATATGTCTACTTCTGTATTTGTCTCAGTCAAATTGTGTGACTATCTCTCTGTGTTCCCATATCCTTGTCTGACCGTCTGAGTGTGTCCTAATATCCTTGCGTAATCTGTTTGTTCAATGTCCTTGTGTGACTATCTGTGTTTTAGTGTCCTCGTGTGATCGTTTCTCTGTTCTTTTGTCCTTTTGTGATCATCTCTGCATGTCCCAGTATCCTTGTGATCGTCTCCCATTGTCTCAGTGTCCTGGAGTCACCGTCTCCACGTGTCCCAATGCCCTTTTGTGGCCGTCTCCACGAGTCCCAATGCCCTTTTGTGGCCGTCTCCACGTGTCCCAATGCCCTTTTGTGGCCGTCTCCACGAGTCCCAATGCCCTTTTGTGGCCGCCTCTACGTGAACCAATGCCCTTTTGTGGCCGTCTCCACGTGTCCCAATGCCCTTTTGTGGCCGCCTCTACGTGAACCAATGTCCTTTTGTGGCCGTCTCCACGTGTCCCAATGCCCTTTTGTGGCCGCCTCTACGTGAACCAATGCCCTTTTGCGGCCGTCTCCACGTGTCCCAATGCCCATTTGTGGCCGCCTCTACATGAACCAATGTCCTTTTGTGGCCGTCTCCACGTGTCCCAATGCCCTTTTGTGGCCGCCTCTACGTGAACCAATGTCCTTTTGTGGCCGTCTCCACGTGTCCCAATGTCCTTTTGTAGCCGTCTCTACGTGTCCCAATGTCCTTTTGTGACCGCCTCTACGTGAACCAATGTCCTTTTGTGGCCGTCTCCACGTGTCCCAATGCCCTTTTGTGGCCGCCTCTACGTGTCCCAATGCCCTTTTGTGGCCGTCTCCACGTGTCCCAATGTCCTTTTGTGGCCGTCTCCACGAGTCCCAATGTCCTTTTGTAGCCGTCTCTACGTGTCCCAATGTCCTTTTGTGGCCGTCTCCACGTGTCCCAATGTCCTTTTGTGGCCGTCTCCACGAGTCGCAATGTCCTTTTGTGGCCGTCTCCACGTGTCCCAATGTCCTTTTGTGGCCGTCTCTACGTGTTTTTATGTATTGCAGTGTCCTTGAGTGACAAGCTCCCGATATCCCAATATACTCATGCAACTTTCTCTGTATGTCACCGTCTCCCTGTGTGACTGTCGCTCTGTGTCTGGTTCTGTCTGACCGTCTGTTCGTATTTCTGTCTCGTGTGACCGTCTTTGTGTGTCCTCGTCTCCTTGAGCGACAATTTTTGTGTCCCTGTCGCAACGTGTCCCCGTTTTCTTCCGGCACCGCCACTATAGTTCTGTTCCTTTGTACGACCGTCGTTTTGTCTCCTCGTCTCCTTCTAAAGCCATTAGTGTGTGTCCCCGTCTTCTTGTATCACCGTCACTGTATGTCCCTGTGTTCTTGGGTGTCCCAGTCACCCTGTATGACCGTCGATGTGTGTCCAGTCTCCCTGTATGACCATTGCTGTGTGTCCCAGTCACCCTGTATGACCGTCGCTGTGTGTCCCAGTCTCCCTGTATGACCGTCACTGTATGTCCCAGTCTCCCTGTATGACCATTGCTGTGTGTCCCAGTCTCCCTGTATGACCATTGCTGTGTGTCCCAGTCACCCTGTATGACCGTCGCTGTGTTTCCCAGTCTCCCTGTATGACCGTCGCTGTGTGTCCACGTCTCCCTGTATGACCGTCCCTGTATGACCGTCGCTGTGTGTCCACGTCTCCCTGTATGACCGTCACTGTGTCCCAGTTTCCATGTATGACCGTCACTGTATGTCCCAGTCTCCCTGTATGACCGTCGCTGTGTGTCCACGTCTCCCTGTATGACCGTCACTGTATGTGCCAGTCTCCCTGTATGACCGTCGCTGTGTGTCCCAGTCTACCGATATGACCGTCACTGTGTCCCAGTCTCCCTGTATGACCGTCGCTGTGTGTCCCAGTCTCCCTGTATGACCATCACTGTGTGCCCCAGTCTCCCTGTATGACCGTCACTGTATGTCCCAGTCTCCCTGTATGACCGTCACTGTATGTCCCAGTCTCCCTGTATGACCATCGCTGTGTGTCCCAGTCTCCCTGCATGACCGTCGCTGTGTGTCCACGTCTCCCTGTATGACCATTGCTATGTGTCCCAGTCTCCCTGTATGACCATTGCTGTGTGTCCCAGTCACCCTGTATGACCGTCACTGTATGTCCCAGTCTCCCTGTATGACCGTCATTGTGTGTCCCCGTCTCCCTGTATGACCATCGCTGTGTGTCCCAGTCACCCTGTATGACCGTCGCTGTGTGTACCAGTCTCCCTGTATGACCGTCGCTGTATGTCTCAGTCTCCCTGTATGACCGTCACTGTGTGTCCACGTCTCCCTGTATGACCGTCGCTGTGTGTCCCAGTCTCCCTGTATGACCGTCACTGTGTGTCCACGTCTCCCTGTATGACCGTCACTGTATGTCCCAGTCTCCCTGTATGACCGTCGCTGTGTGTCCCAGTCTCCCTGTATGACCGTAGCTGTGTGTCCCAGTCTCCCTGTATGACCGTCACTGTGTCCCAGTCTCCCTGTATGACCGTCACTGTATGTCCCAGTCTCCCTGTATGACCGTCACTGTATGTCCCAGTCTCCCTGTATGACCGTCGCTGTGTGTCCCAGTCTCCCGGCATGACCGTCGCTGTGTGTCCACATCTCCCTGTATGACCGTCACTGTATGTCCCAGTCTCCCTGTATGACCGTCACTGTGTGTCCCAGTCTCCCTGTATGACCGTCGCTGTGTGTCCACGTCTCCCTGTATGACCATCACTGTGTGTCCACGTCTCCCTGTATGACCGTCACTGTATGTCCCAGTCTCCCTGTATGACCGTCGCTGTGTGTCCACGTCTCCCTGTATGACCATCACTGTATCCCAGTCTCCCTGTATGACCATTGCTGTGTGTCCCAGTCACCCTGTATGACCGTCACTGTATGTCCCAGTCTCCCTGTATGACCGTCGCTGTGTGTCCCCGTCTCCCTGTATGACCATCGCTGTGTGTGCCAGTCTCCCTGCATGACCGTCACTGTATGTCCCAGTCTCCCTGTATGACCGTCGCTGTGTGTCCCAGTCTCCCTGTATGACCGTCACTGTGTGTACCAGTCTCCCTGTATGACCGTCACTGTGTGTCCCAGTCTCCCTGTATGACCGTCGCTGTGTGTCCCAGTCACCCTGTATGACCGTCGCTGTGTGTACCAGTCTCCCTGTATGACCGTCGCTGTGTGTCCCAGTCTCCCTGTATGACCGTCACTGTGTGTCCACGTCTCCCTGTATGACCGTCGCTGTGTGTCCCAGTCTCCCTGTATGACCGTAGCTGTGTGTCCAGTCTCCCTGTATGACCGTCGCTGTGTGTCCACGTCTCCCTGTATGACCGTCACTGTGTGTCCACGTCTCCCTGTATAGCCGTCGCTGTGTGTCCCAGTCTCCCTGTATGACCTTCGCTGTGTGTCCACGTCTCCCTGTATGACCATCGCTGTGTGTCCACGTCTCCCTGTATGACCGTCGCTGTGTGTCCACGTCTCCCTGTATGACCATCGCTGTGTGTCCCAGTCTCCCTGTATGACCGTCATTGTGTGTCCCGTCTCCCTGTATGACCATCGCTGTGTGTCCCAGTCTCCCTGTATGACCGTCGCTGTGTGTCCTCGTCTCCCTGTATGACCGTCGCTGTGTGTCCCAGTCTCCCTGTATGACCGTCGCTGTGTGTCCCAGTCTACGTGTATGACCGTCACTGTGTGTCCACGTCTCCCTGTATGACCGTCGCTGTGTGTCCCAGTCTCCCGGTATGACCATCGCTGTGTGTCCCAGTCTCCCTGTATGACCGTCGCTGTGTGTCCCAGTCTCCCTGTATGACCGTCGCTGTGTGTCCCAGTCTCCCTGTATGACCGTCGCTGTGTGTCCCAGTCTCCCTTTATAACCGTCGCCGTGTGTCCCGTCTCCCTGTATGACCGTCGCTGTGTGTCCCAGTCTCCCTGTATGACTGTCGCTGTATGTCCACGTCTCCCTGTATGACCGTCGCTGTGTGTCCACGTCTCCCTGTATGACCGTCACTGTGTGTCCACGTCTCCCTGTATGACCATCGCTGTGTGTCCCAGTCTCCCTGTATGACCGTCGCTGTGTGTCCCAGTCTCCCTGTATAACCGTCGCCGTGTGTCCCCGTCTCCCTGTATGACCGTCACTGTGTGTCACGTCTCCCTGTATGCCCGTCACTGTGTGTCCACGTCTCCCTGTATGACCATCACTGTGTGTCTCCGTAATCTTGTATGACCGTCGCTGTGTGTCCCAGTCTCCCTGTATGACCGTCGCTGTATGTCCACGTCTCCCTGTATGACCGTCACTGTGTGTCTCCGTCTTCTTGTATGACCGTCGCTGTTTGTCTCCTTCTTCTTGTATGACTGTAGCTGTGTGTCTCCGTCTTCTTGTATGATCGTCGCTGTGTATCCCGCCTTCTTGTGTGACCGTTGTTGTGTGTCCCATCTTCTTGTGTGGCCGCCCCTATGTGTGGCCGCCCCTATGTGCCCCCACCTCCTTATCTGACTGTCAATGTGTCGCCAAGTCTTCTTTTTATGACCATTGCTGTGTGTCCCCAAATCCCTCGTGTGACGGTGTGTCCCATCTTCTAGACTCTCTGTGCGTGTCCTTGTCATTTTTTTCCTTTGCTGTCCCATCTTCTGTGCCACTCAGTGGCACTGCACTCACGTCCTCTTTCCCACCCTCTATGTGAGCCCCTGTCTTTTTGTGGACCATTTCTGTGGGCCCCCGTCCCTGTTTACCTATATTCCTTAAAGTTCAGATCCTTCGGACTTGCAGCAAAAAGGGAATGTGGAACCGAACGGGATTTTGGTGAATAACGCTCGTGTACGCAGTATTTAGCTAGGCCACACAATGTCCTCTTTGTTCGTGTCGTTGAGAAGTACAGAGAAGAGGACAGCAAAGACCTACATTGCCACCTTCTCCCCTTTTCTGGCTGTTTCTCACTCTCACACACATTTCGCTCTCTTCCATCTTTTTTCCCCTTCTTCCTTTTTTCCTCATGTATTCCTGTTCGGTATGCTTGTTCATACATGATTTCATGTAATGGTCGCATAAATCTCGACTTGGTTTGGTTTCTAGGGTACAGTCAATGCCTTGTATCAGGGTGAACGTTGTAAAACTAAAGACTGGATACAAGAAGGTACATCGGATCTTACCCTTTAAACTAAGAAAATCTCTCTCGCTCTCTCTCTGTCTCTCTCTCGTCAATGATACTACAACAGGAACTGTCCTTTACATGGACATGCATTATACACGTCTAATTTGATTCCCACCACAAAATACGCACTGTTAGCTACATGGTCTAACTGTCTTTTTTTTCTTCACCATTTTAACAGTGTTGCGTCAAGACACCTCAGAATCTGCGCTCTTCCCGGTACTGATCCTCCTGACAACCTACTTCATCTTGGTAAAGATCGGCGTCACTTTTCTCTGAACAGTCGTGGAGACTGGCACCACAGTGCTGAGAATTGAACCCTGTTAGACATAACTTCGTCTGCGCGCAGGACATCAACACCTGCGCCTATTGCTAAACAGGAGACAGTGCATACGCCCATGGTGTCACTGTTTGCTCACGTGATTTTTTTCCATTTTTTGTTGTTGTTGTTGTCCCATCTACTGTGCAAACTCAGTTGCATTGCATCCAAGCCGCTCATTCCAAACCCTCGTCCACAGCCACAATACGGCCCAACCCGCCGCAGTCCGGCACATGCAATCAACAGGGAGCAGTCAATGTCAAGCTGTCGGGAGGCAACCCACCGAGGAGGGCACTGCACTGCTGCGAGTCACTTTGGTAGTGTTAAGTGGTTGTTCTGATCCAACATACGCAGGACACTACCCACTAGGCCCCCTACTGACGACAATTATTACTTTGTCGCGGCGGAGCCGGCGTAAGTGAGGTCTCCCTCTGCAGAATACACCAAGTTCGCCCAACGACAGCCCTATGAACTTGCCGATACCGGTGACCCTGATGGAATGAAACCGTGGCCATAAACATGAAGATGACATCGAAACTGAGGTCACAATGACAGCAGTACATGAAGGGCCACAAAATTTGATCGACGAGCGTGAGGATGATGAAGATGATGCTACGGATTTCCTTTCCAAGCTGAATAGGCTGTACTCTACGCTCACTTTCATAATATATCCCGTCGTCAACCAGGCCCGAGAGTTACTGACACCTGCAGTGTTGGTCAGGAAATTTAAGCAACACTCTCAGAGACACATTCATTAAGTGGATGAAACTCGACTGTGTGGTCCCAGTCTTCCCAACTGAGCCCGTATCAATTTCAACTCTAAGTAGGAGCCGGTCGGAGCAGAAGAATCTCACAAGGCTCTGATGGAAATCGAACCCACGACGTCCTAGCCAGGAGTTGGTCATGATTATTTGTCAGGCTCAAATTCCGACGAGGGCCAGACATTCATCCCGACACACCGGCCCTTCCCACTTTCCTACCTTGCTGACGTAGTCCATGACGGCACGGTAGATGCGGTCCACACGGAAACAACGAATGAGCATGAGGCGCTCAAAGTCAGCCAGTGCCGTTTTTGTACTGCATGGGCAGGGATTCCTCCTCTGGGGCGTCGAGGTCAAACCACTGCACACACACACACACAACACATACGCACACACGCACACGCACGCACGCACGCACGCACGCGCGCACACACACACACACACACACACACACACGCACACGCACACGCACACACACACACACAATCTATCTCTCTATCTAACTACTTACCTACCAACCTGTCTACCGTCCTATCAATCTTCCTATCCATCCATCTATATGACTGTGTATCTGCCTGTCTGTCTCTCTATCTATTGATGTATTATTCTATCCATCTCAATGTATGTATGTATATGTGCAAACGCACGCACCACACACCAGCAAAGACACCTGTGTGCTGAGCAGACTTGATGCAAGTAATCTTTATGTACAAAAAGAAAAGGACAAACGTTGTCACGAGTTTGTCACGAGGCCTACGACGTTTGACCCATCTAGGGTGGCGGAATTACTCATTTATTTATTGTCGTTGCTGTTGTCGTGTATCCGTCCCTTAATGTGGCTTGTGGTGCGGTTGCACCTTGGTGTAGTTCAGCTCAACTTCGGTTTGCTTTCTCTCTCTCTCTCTCTAATCCTACTGCCCGTGCTATTCATCCTGCAGGTTCATGGGTGGCTGGTACCTTTCTCTCGAACTTGGCTGTCTATCGGCCTCTCGCCTGTCTTTTTACCTGTCGCACGTGCTTCATTTCTTTTAGTTTGAAGTATGCTCACTCTGTGACGCAGCGTGGCATGTTGGCCGCCATCGCTGAGGGAGGTTAGCTCTTCACTCGAGCGGAAGATGTCTCTGGGAGCGCCTGCTCCGGTCTTGTTCTTCACCGTATCATCGAGGGTACAGTTGGTATCTTCAAGACCTACAGTCGGCCTGTAGGAGTGGGACATCACTTCTTCTTTCTGCATTCTGCGTTTCTGTCCTTGACGGGCAGTGGGCAGGATGAGAGTCGTTTGAACCCGCCCTCTTCGGGTCACCCACGGGAAGCTGGGTATGCATCTAATAGTTTGTGGTTTGTTTGTTTTGGTTTGTTGTTGTTAGCGGATTATTCTTCTCTTTTGGCAATTTTCTTTTTTTTTCAAATAATTGTAAAAGAATATTTGGTTTGAGACCTTTTCTTGGGTAATTCAATCTTTAACTGGTTATTCTACAATTAATATCCCAAAAAAATTCTTTTCCTGTTTATGCATATGGTAAGCCGGTAGTCGGTGGGGTGGGAGCGGAACTGGTGTTCAGGGTTGGAACTTGCCTTGGTAGCTCGTCGCCCCTGTCACATTCGCGGACTCTTTAATTTCGGCCACCGTTGTTTGTGAGTGCAAAAGGAGAACGCGTTTATGTTCGCGGAGTGTGGTACGCATGATTTGTCGTTCGGTTGCGTGGTTGGTAGATTTGTGTTTATTTTGAAATGTGGCTATAAATGTGACAATTATGATTGAATTATTATTTGCAACTGTGGTGGTGGCAGTTATTAAGCCTGGTCGCGGTGTTGGTTTATTTCTAAGACAGGAAATTGTTAAACGTGACGTGAGGAAGGGTGAAGATTAATTCATATGTGTTTTATAGCTGTTGATTTAATGCAGTCCCTTATGCTCTTCATGTGAGAAGACTTTAACGATTTGATTGGTTACTGTTGTTATGCTCAGGTCTGGGTTAGGCTGGGGCTGTGGGTGCGTTTGGTAGACTTCACTCGCCATCATGCGAGTGGCTGCGTTTAAGATTTAGCAGCCTGGGTAGATATACTGAGGCGAGGGTGCCAGTACCCTTTTCCTCCTCCTTCCCTCCTTTCTTCTCCCTCCCAGCTAACGTTTCGCCCCTCGGGGGTTTCCCCCGGAAAAGTTGGATGGATGGTGCCACGTGGGGTTGAGGCCCGCCTCTGCTGGGGGTCCGCGGATGGATGGTGCACGCGCTGTTGAGGCACGCTCAGGTGGGACCACGGACTCTGGTTGGTGCCACCGTTGCTGGTTTGGAGGCACCGCTCTGGCTGGACCGCGGACTGGTGGTGTGCAGGCTGGTCGAGTCCAGCCTCTGTCGGGCCCGCGGATGGTTTAGAGGAGCCGCCCGTCTTGACTGGCCGGCCTGACCCGTCCAGGACCTCCAGTAAAGCGCCAAGTCCCCCCACCCCCCTCCGGGACGCGCTCTTCACTGCCTGCTTGTGTGTCGAGGGTGTCGGCTTTGGCGTACTTCCTGCGAGAACCGACCCGGTTCGGTCACCTCGTGCGTTAGGGTGCTCCAGTAGACTTGACTGGGGCAGGGGTGTGGAAGGCCCACTCCATGGTTGTGGGAACGGGATGGATGGCTGAATTGTTTTTAAATTGTGTATTTATATGTGCTGGAATGCCTACTGTATTGTGATTGTGTACGTGTTATGGTGAAATGTTTATTTATAATCGTGCATGTTGTGTGTGTTGGTAGTGCTTGATTGTGTTGTGCTGTTGTTTGCGTGGAATGCTTGTGCTTTCGATTTGTGCATTTGTGTGTGTTGGAATGCTTATTTATGATGTGTGTGTGGTGTGAATAAATGGGGTGTTGTATTTCTATCTTTCTCGTTGTGGGCTCATTGCGAGGCGTGCGAGGTCCAGCCATTCTTCACTCATTAGACCGATCCTGTCAGGGAGACCTAAGGGGTCGGTCGAGACTAATGTGGGGGCTCGTCCGGGGATGTGAACACCCCCCGGGGCTATGACTGTTTCGTTTCGCGGAGCAGTTAAGTACGCAGTACTGTTTAGGGTTTGTCTGTGTTGTATTTGTTTAGTCGTTTGTGTTGTTTGTGCGTGGGTGGTTGGCCTGGGTGACTCTGCGGGAAGGCAGTTTGGTGGCCTGAAGGATCATCCGGTGTGACCGGGGGGGGGTTCTGGTGAGGACGAGGGGAAGTCGACCGCGTGGACCTCCTTTCGGGGTACTCACGAGGTAAGGACCGTAGTTTGCCCTTTCGTTGCGCTCAGTCTTCAATCTGTTGTGTATTTAGCTGTTTTGTTTTTTTTCTCTACGGGGTTATTGAAGCAACCGTACAGGGGGATTGTATCGGCGGTAGTGTCCATTTTTTTTCCTTCTCCGGATTCCGTTCGCCCTGTTTGTTTTTACGGCCAGCCCAACGACTGTTGCTCGTGTTGTAGAGCGCGGTTGTTGAGGTGGGGCCAGCCGGACATTGTTTTTGTTTTGTTTTTTTTTTCCGGTGAGCCCACCGCACTGTTGTTCGTGTTGTTAGATGCGGTTGTTGCCAGAGTGGAGCAGCGGAAATTGTCCGCACACACGCACACACATACCATACCCCATATACACACCACACTTAATAAACTATATGTTTTTTTCAAGTGGGACTTGTCTTTCCCTGAATTTGAAACTGTAGGATATAGTGGTATGGAACGTCCGGTGCTGGTGGTATGGCTCCTCGGGCGTCGAAGAAGAAGGGTTTCTAAATGTAGTCCCCACTATTTAGTACAGCACTTCGGACTCACAGTGATTCACGTATTCCAGTGCCGTTGTAGCGATCGTCAGCGATACCTTTAACTTTTTTTCGCTTGGGGATTTTCCATGCTGAGACCCCGATGGCCCTTCCGTCGGTACGCGGTAGAGTATAGCGACGCAACTGTGGGTTCTGTTGTGTGCCAGAAGAAACCAAAACCCTATTCTCCATGCTTTGTAAGGAGTGATGCCCCGGGGGATATACCATGGGAATGTCAGACCCAGAGGGAGGTCACGAAGGGTCATTTTCCAGTGTCGGGGAGTGTGAACGCACGGACATCACCTCCGTTCTGATGTTTTGGAGCGGCTGCGTTAGGAAGAGGTGGTAGCGTAGGGAGGAGGTGCAGACCGAGGAATCGGGTAGGGAAGAGGGCCTTGAGGAGGAAGCCTCCCGTAGGGAAGGAAGAACTGGATAGGATGGAGGTCTGCGCGGGAGAGGAGATGACAGACAGGAGATTTGATAGGAATAGCGGCTTGCTGGCCAAGGAAAAGAAAGAAGGAAGTGCCCGAAGGAGGCCTTCGTAGGGAAGCGGCTGCTCAGCGTAGGGAAGAGGCTGCCTGACTGGAGGTCAGGTAGGGAAGAGGCTGCCTCGTAGGGAAGACCTAGACAGGATGGGGGGTCTCTGGTAGGGAGGAGAGATGGACAACTTCTTTCCGGCTTTCCCGCAATCTGTAAGTAGGGGGTTTATTAATCACCCAGGCAGGTGTAGAGTTAGAAGGCCCAATGTTAAGGCTTCAGAGTTCAGACTAGTGAGGACATGTTTATGTTCCAAGTGCATTTTGACAAGGTTGCTAGTTCATCCAATTGTCTGAGGAACAAAAGGTCTATGCACCATTTTTTCTGGATTGTCGGGTGCTGCAAGGGAGTGTGTGTCACTCCTAAATGAAGGCGCGTCTTATGGCGACATGCAGTTGGCTTGCGTCAGCGTTTTCACCTTACCCCAGAGGACGTTACAGGAGAAGAGTTCTGGTTTCCCAGAAGAAGAATAATGGACGAGCCCCTTTCCCCTTCCGGTGAGTTTGGTGATAGGCTGCGCTAAACGCTAGGGGTACTGGCGTCAGTTGGCTAAGTTGGGCTGGAGGATCTGATCATCATTGACTACAGTCACCAACACTGTGTCCCCAGAGTTGAGGATCCGGATAGGCGAGAAGAACCTCCAGGTTTTGCGGCCTGCGATTCACACCGTGAGGTGTTTTGGACTGAAGCATCGCAGGGCTTATGGGCTCGCCCAGTACCGAGAGGAAGCCCTCCCCAGGATTTAGTGGCAATAAAGGCGCCGACAATGCTAGCGGGGGGTGAACAAGGCAGGAGTTCACGGAGGGGATTTCAGCGCCCCGACTGTTGTTTTTCTTTGATGGCGTCCTGGACACTTAGGAAAGATGTCCTAAAGGGCCGCTTGGTAGACGTGGGGGTGGTCCTTTCCCAGTCTTCGTCTGGCTAAGTGGGTTCCATCCCGTTTGGTGATTCAGAGTGCCCAGTGAGTTTTTTGTGGTTGTTCCTCCTGGTCGACATGACATCGGGTTTTCGTGAGCATCAACGTCGTTGTGATAAGGATTTGGATTCCTTGAGGGGGGCCCGCGGGCGTAGTTTGGATGTGTTGGAGGTTGGAGGCTGTGGTTTTACATTCCACCCGTCCTTTGTACTTATTCCTCTCTCCACCCCTATTCTGTGGCGACATGTAGGGGGCTATCGCGGTTGGAGCGACCTCTGTATTTCCTTATCATTAGGGAATCCTATCACCTTCGCAGGAGGACCAGTCAGTTCCGTTGTCTACGGATTTTGCCGTACAGGGTGTGTGGGAGTCACCACAACCGCGCCAAAGCTAAGACGCAGGAACAGGATAATTGCGTCCCGTTCTTCAGCGACTCTCTAACCGGGTTTGGCAAGTGCCGATCTTGTAGCATTATCCGTTTCAGGCCAGGGATTGGATAGTTCCACGCTACGACAAATTGTGGATGTTCGCTCAGTCGGCCCGACACGCCCAAGGTGAGCTTCAAGCTCACAAGGGGATCCTCTTTAGGGTTTTCACTCGGGGCTGATGTGTGGCAAAAACAGTTGTTGTTCCCAAAGGCTTGAGGAGAGTCTGTCTTCGGCAGGCCAGGATTCCCCCCATGGAGGGTCATATGGGACTCCATAACGGGACTCTCGAGCGCGTAAGACAGGACTTTTCTGGCAGGGGATGGATTGATTTGAATCGCAGGTTAGGCGTATGCCGCAGTTGCGATGTCTGCACCGGACAAGCCTAAGGGTCGCTTGAAGCGTGTCTCTACCACCACCCTTCAGCAGGTAGTGTGCTCTGGTTGGGGAGCTTCAGCAGGTCCGGATTTGTCGACCTGGGGGGACCCATTTAAGCACTATCCGATCGCCGGTCACCGTACATTTGGTGGTATGTGGGTGGGTTAGCGATCCGGTACCCAGAGGCTCTGTCCGCTTAGGACTATCGGACGCCCTATGTAGCCTGCAGCTCTCTGGCAGATATGGACGCGCACTGGCGTGCCCCACGCAGATCTTTCGGATCCAGGGGACCAGTTTCTGTCCGAAGTCATGCGGGTGGTTAACACTTTGACTCAATATTCACAAGGGGAAAAACGTCACCCTATATGCGAGTCCAATGCCTTTGTCGCGCGTTTTCAACGGGAGTTGAAGCCAGATGTTGCGTTCGCTTTGTGAGAGGCCACCTCCGGGAGTGGGATCTCTTCCTTCCTGTCCCGCCTATGTTGCTACAGGGAGGTTCCACGGAAGATGCGGTTTTTCCCCATTTGAATCCTGTATGCAGAACAGAACAGTGCGGAGGACCCCCCAACTCGAAGCAGCTGTGGACCACGATGATGTGGAACTTCTGTTAGGAGGGAGTCGATTCTGGGTTTGGGCGATAATTACGCAAACCGCATCTGATTACACTTGCCAGTTGCTCAGAACACTTGCAGTCGGCAAACGTAACCAAAACAAGGTTAGTATGACGACGCGCAGTGTTGAACGGTGGTTTGAGCCAGGTGATGAGGTGTTGCTTTCTTCCCCAAAAGAAGAACAACGCAGCAGCTTGCCTTGGCGGGTCAGTTCGTGGTTGCAGTCGGGTGGGTGACTGGGGACTCGGATTCGTGTGCGTTGGGAGGGAAACGCTGTATCACGCCACCTCCTGAAGGCGTACGTGCGACGGATTGGGCCAGGCAGGTTACACCCCTGTCGTTTGTGGGAAGAGTGGCGATAGCAAGCCGTGTCGGTTGGTCGGACCATCCCCCGTTCTCTCGTCGAGGAAGAGTCGTGGTGGATGTTTTGCTGCGGTTCTAACTCTCTCAGCACAGATGCCCAACTGCACGGCTAGGTGCGGCGTTCAGGACGTTGCTCAACGTCGGCCCCTTGCACAGTACCCTTGCGCGACTGTAACTGGCATTGCCACGAGACCAATTGAGTCCAAACAGTCCCTCTGCCTCACTTTCCAGGGTCTGTTCATCCAGCCGGAGGTGCAGGCCATGTTGAGGTTGGGGGTAATTGAAACGTGCGTGTTCTCCGTACTCTCCCCCATCCTTCTGGTAAAGAAGAAGGATGGCAAAAGGGTTCTGCGTTCGATTTTGTCGGTTGAATAAGGTTTCGGTTTGATGCTGTAAACACCTTGCGGTTGTCGACCAACACATCTTCGCTCAGATGAGTGTGCACTCTTCTCAAGTTCGATTCGCTACGGGTACTGGAGATTTCCCTGACGGCAGGGGAGGACAACACCCACACGGCATCAGGACGCCGAAGGGAAGTTCCAGTGAACGTGATGCCTTTTGCATCAAAATGCTGGAGAATTTTCAGTGCGTTCATGGTAATTGCTTCTCCCCTTTTGATACGCCCGATTGAACCAATTTCATGGAGACTGTACTAGCTCCAGTAGATGGGGCTCGCACTGTTTCACTCTCCGTCGTCTGTACTTCGTTTACGAGGGTTTCAGAATGTCAGCCCGTCCTTCCAAATGTCAGCTTGGTAGGAGAGGTTTTCCTTTCTGGGGTATCATTTGCAGCGGGGTTTTGATCGCTATGAGGAAGGACAAGTGGCCAACAAAGTTGCAGGTGCCCCATACTCTGGTACATCAAGGGAATTGCGGTTTTCTTGGACTTGCGGGATATACGCAAGTTCATCCAAGATTATGCACGGGTTGCCTTGCCCCTCACTGACTGAGAATAGGGAAGAAGTCTGAAGTCTGATTTGGGATGCGCAGTGCCAACCGGCTTTTGAGCCTTGACGACGGCCCTCATCGCGCCAGTCTTGGCTCTCCCGATCTAGTTCTCCCTTTTGTCTGCGGATGATGGGGGGGTTCTGCGGTGGGGATTGGGGCTGTTTTGCTACAAGCTCAGGGGAAGGGACTCCAACCTGCATAGCTTATGCGAGCAAAACACTTATGACGCCGAGACTAGGTCCACACGCATTGAACAAGCACAAGAGTGTTTAGCAGTTCGTGTGGGCTTAGGCAGTTTTTACCCTATTGTACGGGCGTGGAGTTTGTGCTGGGAGAGCGTCTATCCTCTCCAGTACATGGACCGGCCGGCAGGCAGTCGTCGACTCATGGGTATTGGGGCAGAGTGGAAATGAGAGTCATGGTTCACCTTTCGTCACTTCCAGGGTTCCTGTATAGGATGTGGACTATCTTAGCGAGGTGTAGTCAGCACATTGGAAAATCGTTCCGAGGGGGACATTCCCCTCAACCAGGGTTATATCCTTTTGGTACTTTGTATCAGGTGTATGATGTTTTCATGTCCGTGATGTTAGGTTTCAGTGTAATCACAATGGTTCGGATTTGTTACTTTCTTGGTTGGATGGTTTGCTTAGTTTGTGTTTGATAAATGTAGTACTTATGTATTTTTCCTGTATGATTCTTATCGTAGAATGTTTGTATTGGATTTTTATTGTCGAGCAAGAGAGTTGGCGTTCGGTCCCATTGTTGAGAATTTGCACATGCGTCAAGGTTCAACGGCAGCACTGTATCTCCGAGCAAACGTGTTTTAGAAGGGGGGGTTTTGTCAGAGTTTGTCAGAGGCTACGCCGTATTTTTGACCCTCTAGGGTGGCGGACATTACCTTTTATTATTGTCGTTGCTGTTGTCGTTTGTTATCCGTCCTTATGTGGCTTGTGGGTGCGGTGGCACCTTGGTTGTAGTTCGCTCAACTACGGTTTGTTTCTCTCTCTCTCTCTCTAGTCCCATGCCCTGGTATTATTGCGGTTCAAGGGTGGCTGGTACCTTTCTCTCGACATGCTGTCTATCGGCTTGCCTGTTTTTTACCTGTCGCAACGTGTTTCATTTCTTTTAGTTTGATGAAGTTTATGTCCACTCTTGTGAGCAGGTGGCATGTTGGCGCCATGCTCTGAGGGAGGTTGGTTTGCTCTTCATGAGCGGAGATGTCTTGGGGAGCGCATGCGACGGTCTTGGTTCTTCACCGTAGCCTCGAGGGTACTGTCGGTATCTTAATAATTCCTCAGTCGGCTGTAGGATAGGGACATCACTTCTTTTTCTCGCATCTGGCTTCTGTCTCTGACTGGACAAGGGGGAGTGGAGAGTCGTTTGCCCGCCTCTCTGGGTACAGGGTAGCTGGTACAAGATCGTTTCGTGGTTTGTTTGTTTTGGTTTGTTGTTGTTAGTGGCTTATTCTGCTCTTTTGCGCATTTTCTTTTGTTTTCAAATTGTTAAAAGCAATATTGTTGTGACCTTTTCTTGGTTAATTCAATCTTTAACTGGCCCATTCTAAATTATATCCAACCATTCTTCTCCTGTTTATGCCTCTGGAGATGCGGTAGTCGGTGGGGAAGCTTGGGGAAGGAGAGAGTACCTGGTTTGATTCAGAGTTGGAACTTTGCTTGGTCTCGCTCGTCCGCCCCTGTCACATTCGCGGACTCTATTCTTCGGCCACGTCTGTTTGTGTTGCATGGAGACGAGTTTTATGTTCGCGAGTGGCGCGTATACGCAATGATTTGTCGTGGGATGCTGTTGGTTGGAGATTTGGTTATTTTGAAATGTGGCTATAAAATGTGACAATTATGCATATGAATTATATTTGCAAAAGGTGGTTGGCAGTTATTAAGCGATGGTCGCTGTGTTGGTTTAATTCTTACAAGAAAGGAAATTGTTAAAGTGATTGAGAGACGGGTGAAGATAATTCTATTTGTTTTCATAGCTGTTGATTTAAGCAGGTCCTTACCTGCTTCATGTGAGAAGGACTTTACGTTTTGATTGGTTTACTGTGTTATGCCAGGTCTGTGTTTGAGCTGGGGCTGTGGGTGCGTTGGTAGAACTTCCCCTCGCCATAGGCGAAGTGGTGTTAAGGCTTTAGAGCATGGGACAGGACTATACTGACGGGGGGTTCAGAACCCTTCCTTCCTCCTTCCTTCCTCCCTTTTTCTTTCCTCCCAGTTCGTTTTCCCCCCTCCGGGGGATTCACCCGGAGTCTGGCTGGATGGTGCCTGTGTGGTTTGAGGCCCACGTTGGCTGGGGACAGGATGGATGGTGCCACGTGCTGGTTGAGGCACGCTTGGCTGGACCCACGGACTGGATTGGTGCCATGCCACGTGCTTGGTTGACTGGGCCACGCTCTGGTGGGACCGCAATGGCTGGTTCCACGCGCTTGGTCGGAGGCCCACGATTGGTCGGGACGCGGATGTTTAGGAATGGAGCCCGCCGTCTTGACTAGCCGGGGCCCTGACCCGTTTCTTGCTTTTTTTTTTTTTTTTCCCATTCAGGTGGGGGGGGGGGGGGGGGGGTGTGGGTACCCCACTCCAACCCTCCAGTAACAGGCACGTTTCCCCCCCCTCCGGGACGGCACTTCACTGCCTGCTTGTGTGTCGAGGGTGTCGGTTTGAGCGCTCCCATGCGAAGAAAACGGCCCGGTTCGGAGCACCTAGTGCGATAGGTTGCTCCAGTAGACTTGCCAGGGGCAGGGGATGTGGAAGGCATCTCCATGGAGTGGGAAGGGATGAATGCTGGAAATGTTTCTTTTAATTGTGTATATTCATATGTGCTGGATGTCGTTAATTGTGAATGTGCTTCGTTGTATGGTTGAAAGTTGTATATTTATCATCGTGGCATGATGTTGTGTGTTGGAGTGCTTGATTGTGATTGTGCCTGTTGTGTGCGTTGGAATGCTTGATTGCGATTGTGCATGTTGTGTGTGTTGGAATGCTTATTTATGACTGTGTGTGCTGGTGTGAATAAATGGGGTGTTGTATCGTAATCTTCTCGTGTGGGCTCTTGCGAGGCGTGCGAGGTCAGCCATTCCCTTCACTCCCATCTAGACCGATCCTGTCAGGGCAGACCTCCAGGGGTCGGTCGTGACAAACGTAAACAGACAGCCAGACAGTTATGTAGTGTGGACGGACATGTATGTGTGAAACAGCGGTCTATCATGAAAACTGTGATCACGGAAACTGGTTGCGAAGATACGAACCGTACAAATATCATATCATATCATGC
>CM031621.1:27286770-27289270 GCA_018398815.1 Conus ventricosus
ATATGTATAATACTTTGCAAATAGTACAATGAAGTAAAGGACACTGTCCACAATAACGTTTTTATCAAATCCTAAAAGCACCAGCGATTCAGTCAGTCTTAGGTTTTCTGCATTGGCACATTTTTCTCTAATCAAATCTGTAAGTACATTCCAAAAGAATTTGACATAATTGCATTTCCAAAACATATGGTCAATCGTATCTTTATTTGTACCACAAAAACTGCATTTGTCATTATTACGAACTCCCATTTCTTTAAAATAACATTTGTACCTAAACATCTGTGCAATAGCTTCAGCTGAAACCATTTTAGTTTAATATCGTTTATTTTGCTGGTATATAGAAAGCATGATTTCCAGTCATGATGTACCATCAGTTTCGAATCCCATTTGTCGCAGCATTTTGGTCGAACATTATTTTCAATAAGTATATCGTAATAAAGCTTTGAACCTTTGTGAATAGCAAATACCTTCTTCAAACAGCAAGTTGTATCGGTATGTTTATTGCTCTTTACAGAAATACTACATTGTTTAATGTAGTCGATTATTGCAGATTTATACCCAGCAAAGGTGACAAAATCGACATTAATATTATATTTCTCTTTGAAACGCATATAAGAAAGAAACTGACCTTTATCATCAAAAAAGTCCGCGAGACAGTGTACATTCTTGTTACCAAGTTTTCTAGAGATAACGTATGAGTTTCCAACTTGGATTCTATTATTATAGCAAATCGGTTCAGCTAAAATTTCAGCGGAATTTCCTGGCATGCATTTGTAGTAAAACATTTTATAGGCTTCAATGACGTCTGACCAAAATTGGTTATATTTCGTAAACCTGGAAACAAATTCTGGACCATATTTATTGATAAGCGGCCATTGAGGAAAATTAGCTAGTAGAATATGTTTCCACTTGTGGGTTGTTTTTTCAGTTTTACGAAACCACGACAGTTTTAAAGAGGTAACAAATGTTTTTAATTCAGGGATACCGATGCCTCCAAGTTTTACACTCTTATGCGCCGTTTTCCGTTAATTTTGTCTGGTTTCTTACCCCAGACAAATTCATAACACATCTTTTGTAATGTTCGAAAAAACACATCAGGTGGATTTGGCAGAAGTAACCAAAGATGTATCAGTTTTGAAAGTATGAGAGATTTTAAAATTGCTATTCTACCAAGAGGCGTTAGTTGACGTTTAACCCATACTTTGAACAGATGTTTTATATCTGCCAATTTGTCCGATAATTTATGTTTACACAGTCTTTTAAATCATTAGTAAACCATATTCCTAATACACGAAATTTTAGTGGGTTCCAGTCCATTCCTAAATGATTCATATATCTAACTTCAGAATTCTTCTTACTTCCTAACCAAATTGCACTTGTTTTGCTAGAATTTATGTGAAGACCTGAAACAGATCCAAACTTAAACAGAACATCTACGCAAATTTCAAAAGATTTTCTATCACCTGCCAGCAAAAATTCTGTGTCATCCGCATATTGTGAAAGTTTATGTTCAACATCATTCATCATTATTCCCTGGATATCTGTGTTTTCTCTTATCATTATAGCTAATATTTCTACACAGAGTATGAACAGATATGGGGATATAGGGTCTCCTTGCCTACAACCTCTTTTAATTTCGAACCAGTTTGAAACCTGACCATTTACAACAACGCAAGATTTAATATTCTTATAGAATGTATCTATCCATCTGCAAATGTCTTTCTGAAAACCAAATTTCTTTAATACCTTCGACATAAAACCCCAGTTAATCGAGTCAAAAGCTTTCTCAAAATCTATATTTAATAACAATCCAGGTAAATTATTTTGATCTAAGTAAGCTATTGTGTCATATATCAATCTTAAGTTATCACCAATGTATCTGTTCCTAATGAAACCCGTCTGGTCTTCATTAATAAGTCTTGGCAGTACATTTTTATGCGATTTGCAACACATGATGATCCAATTTTATACACTACATTTAAAAGTGAAATTGGTCTCCAGTTTTTATATATTGTCTTGGCTTGTCTCCTTTGGGAATACATATAATAATCCCTTCTTTTGCACGCTAGACAGTTCTCCTCTTTTAAAACTAGCATTCAACGCTCTAATAACAAATAATCCAATTTTTTTTTCCAAAAAACTTTAAAGAATTCCGTCGAAAATCCATCAGAGCCTGGGCTTTTGTTATTTTTCATATTCTTTAAGACATCAGTAGCTTCTTCCAGAGTAATTTCTCCCTCTAACTCGTTTGCTTCTGTTTCATTTAGACATGGTGTATTGTTTACTAAATCCATTACTTCACTATCTTCTACTTCGGATTCTGCGTAAAGTAATTTATAAAAGTTCTGAACTTCTAGAAGAATGTCTTTCTGGGTTGTTAAAACATTATCTTGCTGATTCGTGATTCTAGCCATATTTTTACTTACAAAATGACGTTTCTCAAGATTACAAAAATAGTTGCTTACTTTCTCACCCTCAGCTATCCACCTTGCTCTTGATC
>CM031621.1:27299270-27321770 GCA_018398815.1 Conus ventricosus
AACATTGAAAACGAGTCTGAATCAACTTCAGGGGGAGTATTTCTGGGCAGGTCCCAGAAGTACCCCCTTGCATATCTCCTTTATTTCTGTGTTCAGGGTTGTTATTTGCTGGTCATAAACTCACACATTGACATTGTATCTGAATCAACATTGAAAACGAGTCTGAATCAACTTTAGGGAGAGTACTTCTGGGTCGGTCCTAGAAGTACCCCTTGCAGATCTCCTTTATTCATGTGTTCAGGGTTCTAATTTACCGGTCATAAACTCACACATTGACATTCTATCAGATAGAACGTCAATGTGTGAGTTTATGACCAGTAAATAACAGGAGAGGGGGGAGGGGCTGCTCTAGGCCAGGTCCAGTTTAACTCTCTAGGGGGCTGTTTTGGGCTGGTGCCAGATTAACTCCCGAGGAGGGGGAGGGGCTGTTCTGGTCCTTCTCTAGTTTAACTCTCCAGGGCAGCTGTTCCATAACGGTGCCAGATTAACTCCCCTGGAGGAGGGGCTGTTCTGGGACAGGTCCAGTTTAACTCTCCAGAGGGGCTGTTCTGGGCTGTTGCCAGATTAACTGCCAGGAGAGGGGCGGGAGGGGGAGGGGGGGCTGTTTTGTTTTGTGCCAGGGCCAGTTTAACTCTCCAAGAGGGGGGGGGGGGGTGGCTGTTCTGGGCCAGTTTAGTTTAACTCTCCAGTGGGTGGCTGTTCCAGTCCGGTGCCAGATTAACTCCCCAGATGTCTTAGGGGGCTGTTCTGGGCCAGGCCAGTTTAACTCCCCAAGGGGAGGGACTGTTTTGGGCCAATACCAAATTAACTCCCTGGGGGCTGTTCTAGTCCTGTTGAGGGCTGATTTGGCACAAACCCAGATTAACTCCCGGGGTTAACCTGGGACAGTGCGAGACTGACTCCCGGGAGTTAAACTGGGAAGGGGGGTAGTTTCACCACGTTACACCGGCTAAGCAATTATTGTATCAGTCTGGGGCTTAGTAGGTGGTATCCTAGGTATGTTGGATCAGAACACGCTCCACCGAACACCACTGAAGTGACTCGGCAGCAGTGCAGTGTCTCCTCTTGACGGCTTGACATTGACAGCTCCCTGTGGATTTCCGGAATTGGGGCTTTGAGGGGGGGGGGGGGGGGGGGTTGACGGTCCGGGCTGTGGTCGTGTGGACAGGTGGGTTGGAATGAGTGGCGCGGGTGCAGTGCCAGTGAGGTGATACAGAAAATGTGACAGGGAAAGAAATGTACACCCATCTGCTTTGATTTGTTTCCTAGATCACAGGGTTCATTTGTTTTCTGTGGTGGCTGTGTGCTGCGTTGTTCTCTCAGAAGAAAGCTGTCATCATTCTGTGGTGAAATGCAGCATCTATAAGGACTGCATTTGTTTACGTCCAACTGCTGTTTACTTCCAACAGTATTTTTTCCACAATATATGAATGTCTTAAATGAAATCCTAGGACCAAGCCAAAAAAAAATAATAAAGGTCAAACAAACAAAACTTCATCAATTCTGTACCCTGTGAAAGAAAATAGGTAGGCACACAAGGTCTGACCAGCGCATTGAGCTAATGCGTAGGTCAGACATCTGCTGAGTCGTAGCCACGAAACCCTCTTCTTCAATTCTCTCATCTTAGTTGTTAATTCATTTATCCATCAGCTTAAAATCATGCCCAGTGTGGTCTCAAAACTTAGTGGATGTGGTGAAGCGTATATGGACTAGTCCGCACGCAGTGACTACTCCTTGCTGAAACTGAAACTGAAACTACAGTTGTTACCATAGCAAATGATATCATCCGACTGCTGACACTGACCTGTGATGTTTTTCTCCAGAATGTTATCGATGACGGGGTCGACGTATTCATCGACGTCTTGGAAGAGGAAGGGAAAGCCATACTTGATGGCCAGCTCCAGCTGCTTCAGGAAGTCACTGTCGTTGAACGTGCATACCTGCCCACAGACAATCACCACACACTCACTGCTGTCCACGCAACCCTCAGCACCTTTATGCTCAGCATTTTCTACTGTCCAGACCGGCTCCTACCCAGAGTTGAGTTTGCTAGGGGCTCAGTTGAGAAGACTGGTGCAATCCAGTCGAGTTTCATCCACTAATTGGATGCGTCTCTGAGAGTGTTGCACAGATTTCCTGACCAACACTGCAGGTGTCTGAATCTCTCGGGCCTGGTTGATGCTGGGATATGTTATGAGAGTAAGCGAAGAGAACACCCTGTCATGCAGTCTCAGACCAGAATGGAAATCTGTAACATTATCTTCATCGATCAGCATTTTTTTCTAAAGAGGTCTCAAATGCTGTGGCCCTTCACGCCCTGTTCTGATGGTGACCTCTCTTTCGATGTCCTCTCCACGTCTATAGCTTTGGTTTGATTCCGTCGGGGTCATCGGTATCGGCAAATTCATGAGGGCTGTCGTTGGACGGACGTGTTGACACCCTCCGGAGGGAGAGCTCACTCATGCCAGCTCCGCGACAAAGGAATAATTGTTTATAGGAGGCTTAGTATGTGGTGTCCTGCGTGTGTTGGATCAGAACAAGCACCAATGAACACCACCGAAGTGACTCGGCAGCAGTGAGGTGTCACCTCCTGTGGGTTGCCTCATAACGGTTTGATTTTGACCGCTCCCTGTGGATTGCCGGAGCCGGAACTGTGGCGGGCCGGACCAAGCTGCGGCTGTGGACGGGGGAGGGAGCGGGTGGAGGGGCCAAGGGGGGGGGGGGGGGGATGGCGGAATGAGCGGCATGGGTGCAATGACAGAAGATGGAACAGCAGCAGCAAAAAAGAAACAAGAAAAGAAAAAAGAAGAAAATACTTTTTTGCTCAACGAATATCGTGCAGATTTAATAGATCAGCCCAGTACGTACTGACACCTGCAAGTGAAAGCGAACCGATGAGAAGAACTGGCTCTTCGTGGAAGCTAAGACATGTGATCCACTGGTCTGTCAAGACAAAAGTCCTGGTCAGGTCCTAGCTGTTCATGGCCTACACGGGAACATGTTGACATTACAAACAGAGAATCTGGGATAGCACTGCAGGCTGAGGCTTCAAACAAAAATAAAGAACATTTTCAGGTACGGAGTAAGTACCTTGAGATCTGCCGTGCGGATCAAATTCACAGACAGACGTTGGGAGTTACCGAGTTCAAGTTCCGCCGGCCCCCATCATAACGATTTGCGACTTCACCGCCCATGTCGTCGTACTATCGTTCTGGTGGTATCCGTATACTGTTAGGTAGCCCCTCTACCTCCTAGCCCCCCCCCACCCCCCAACTCCCCACTCCCCCGTGGCTTCGCCCCCCCCCCCCCCCCCCCCCCCCCCCCACCCACACACACTTTCTCTCTCTTCCCCCTCTGCCCTGCTACTCCACTTTCCGTGGTGCATTATTTCCGTCTACTACACTACCTTTAGTGGGCGTGAACGCTGAAAGTACCTTGAGGTTATTCTTGGCCTCCTTGGTCTTGATCCATTTGAGGGCCTGTTGCTGGGGGTCGATGCACAGAGGGAAGCGAGAGGCCTGGGTGGTCAGGATGCCGTTCTGGATCGACAGTTCGTCTGGAGGGAGACCTTCGGACGTCCACCTGCGTTGCATTTGTACGCACGCACGCACGCACGCACGCACGCACACACACACGCACACACACACTCCACTAATGTACCTCAGACAATGATATCTACAAGTGGTATGTTTTTGAGCTGATATACACTCGCGCGCCGTGTGTGTGTGTGTGTGTGTGTGTGTGTGTGTGTGTGTGTGTGTATATATATATATATATATATATATATATATATATATGTGTGTTGTGTGTGTGTGTGTGTGTGTGTGTGTGTGTGTGTGTGTGTGTGTGTGTGTGTGTGTGTGTGTGTGCGCGTGCGAGTGCGCGCGCACACGCAAACGCATTTGTATGTTCGCGCACTCGCATGCGTTTGTGGGTTTTTCATGAGCTCCACATTGGTAAGATCGCGCTTTACACGTCATCAAGATGACCGACTACTTCAGTGTACGCACACGATCCCATGCATACTATGAGCATTTTGACTGTGAGCACGGAGCGAGAGAAGAAGGGCAGTTTATATGAAGACAGTGACAAACAAACAAAGAATGACTACGATTCCTTATCAGTAGAAGTACTGGCTTGATTTAACACATCGGCCTCATGTCCTGATGTACACACCTCCTGAGACACAGAGTGACAGAAAAAACCAACCTTACTTTCTTATTTCCATACTGGTGAGGAATGTTTTCAACCTAATTTTCGACCCTGCACATGATCACAGACACAGATAGAGATGGGAGGACAACACCAGTCTCACATATTGCAACTGCCTAAGAGCGTCTGAGAACCGGGAGTATTGGAGGAAGCTGGTTGTGAAGTCGTCTGTGGCGCTCCCAACGACCTTCAAGACTCCGGGATAGATGATAGGTGATAGATGACATGATTATGGTGATATACTGCTTGACTTCAAACATATGAACGCGCGCATACTCTCGGACACGAAGCGTGCACCATGTGCATTGCCTATGAGCTCTAGGAGTCAAACCGGTGGTTGCCTTACTTGCTGATCTCCACGTCGTTGGTGAGGAGGCTCTCCAGCCTGAAGGGGTCGGACATGGGCACCTGGCGGGCGCGGAGGTCTCCCATCCAGTCGTTGTAAACCAGCCGGTCGCGGTACTCCCAGCTGAAGGCGCCCACATAGCTGAGGAAGGCGGCGCACACCATGCAGTCCCCAAGCAGCTGCACCCGGGCCTTCTTCAGAGACTTCAGCTCCACGCCCCACCTGCAAGCCATCAGGAACCTCAACGCAGTCTGCCCTGCCATGCACTCGCCGCTACACAGAGCATTGTCAGATGAGACAGCTCTGCAAGGACATTCTAGAAACATGCCAAATCAAGCTAACCGAATACCTGTCACACTGACTGATTCTCTTCATGGACTGATCAGGCCTTCTTTATGAATGGATGTGTGTACGTCTGTATACATGCATGCATGCGCATACATGCGAGTGTGTGTGTACGTGTAGACATGCATGCATGCAGTTGCGTTCATGGATGTGCATGTACCATTCCGAGTGAACATTTGCGCGGGACTGAGCCCACGAATGCGTGCCAGTGAAAACATACAGTTTATGATTGCACGCGGGCGTACGTGTGTGTGTGTGTGTGTGTGTGTGTGTGTGTGTGTGTGTGTGTGTGTGTGTGTGTGTGTGCGTGTATGCGTTGGTTGGTTGGTCTTCAATTTAACGTCTTTACATGAAAATCAATGTAAGACGCGTGCGCGCAAGACAGAGAGAGAGAGAGAGAGAGGAGAGAAGAGAGAGAGAGAGAGAGAGAGGAGAGAGAGAGAGAGAGAGAGAGAGAGGCAGACAGACAGACAGAGACAAGAACAGAGAGACAGAGACAGAAGTAGAAGACAGAGACAAGCACACACACACACACACACACACACACACACACACACACACACACACACACACACGACACACACACACACACACACACACACACACACACACACAACACACGCTCTGTGTGTCAGTACAACACCATGTTAATCTGACAGTAAATGGTTTCAGTCAGTCAGTCAGTCAGTGTGTGTGTGTGTGTGTGTGTGTGTGTGTGTGTGTGTGTGTGTGTGTGTGTGTGTGTGTGTGTGAGTGTGTTCGGGCCTGTCAGTCTGTCCGTTTGTCTATCTTCGAGCCTGTCTACCTCTGTGCCTTCTGTCTGTCGGCGTCCTGGTTGCAACAGCAGTGAGACAGATTCTGGGAAGTTAGGACGGACAGGACAGGATATGACAGCTTAGACAAGACAAGAACAAGACAAAGACAAAGACAAGAGAAGACATGACATGACACAAGACAAGACGGGACAAAGGCAAAACAAAGACAAGACAAGACAAGATAAAGACTAGGAGTGAGGAGGACCACACCTGACACTCTCGGAGCCCAGGCCGGACATGAGTTTCTCGGCAGCGACTAGCCTCCTCAGCATGATCTTCTCCTCCTCCTCCAAGGCCTGCTTCTCCGCCATGGCCTCCTCGTACTTGCGGTTCAGCTCGCTCAGCTGGGCCTCCAGGCTGGCGATCTCCTTGTTGATGCGTTCCAGGTCCCGCTTGGCTATGTTGAACGTGCGCTCCAGGTTAGCCACCTGGTTCCCGCAACAAAGGCAGTGGTATCAAGGCTTGGAGGTCCGTTTTGGGAAGGGTGGTGATGGTGGTTGCATTTCAAAGAGGGTGGAGATGGGGAAGAAGGAAGGTAAGGTAAGGTAATGTTGCTTATAGTCCAGCCGACCGCAATGCGCCATAATCAGGGATGTCACCGCGTTGAAGTCAACTCACAAATTGTTACAAAAAAACTCGTTCACACAACCCTTTACAATACAGCTTGTGAAAGCACATCGGAATTTCGTTAAAAAATCATTGTTGTGTAAATTCTTACATCAGACGAAAAACGATGTCTTTCAGAATCTCAAAGATCACATTAGGTGGAACATCTGGGGAAGAAGGAAGGACAGAAGTGGGAAGGAGAGTGGGTCTGACTAACTTGGCGATTGTAATTACGGCAAAACTGAAGAGGGGCGCACGCCCATGTCGAACCGCTCTGCGCGCTAATACGGTCGTAGGATACAGGGTATTGTTTCCACGGTTGTGCCCTGTGGCGCCTGATGGTAATGATGATGACCATGGTCTTTTAATGACGACTCCAGCTAGAACCAGTCCGTCATCGCTGCGAGTGTGACATAGCAGCGGACGCCAGGGGAGAGGTGGCAGCTCTCCTTTGAGGGACACTGATGTGAGAGATCAGTGTCGGGCGGCGCAGTCAACCTTCCAGCCCTATGGGTGGCGACGGGTCTAGCCTGTGTCGCCGGGGGGCGGCTCCTGGAGATGTGGGGCGATCGGCGATGGGGCGCTGCCTGACCGCGATTACCGTGACCTGGGTAATCATTTTCGGAGGTCAGGCAGACATGGGGACACTCGATCCCTATGGGGACTAGGGGGTTGGGCTGAAAAATTGCCCTCTCGGCCGCAGTCTGCGAGTACCCGCCGAATATTTGGGACTCGTGCAGCGCTCCAGCGACTTTCATCCTGCTCCCTCCTTGAGGCGGCCTTACGTGGCACAGGACCATCGCCACCCGAGCACGAAGGCCGCCCGGTGGTCCTGAAGACAGCCTGACGGTAACACACACCGACGCCCATCGTCGGTTGACCAAAAACCAAAACTGAACCAACGTTCAAGAGAAACAAGTGCTCGGAGAGAGAGAGAAACACGACGACTCCACATGAAACTCACCCACTACTGCCGGCGACAGCAGTTGCCACAAATGATGCAGACCTATGTCTGTAGTATTCTTGTCCTTAAGGGCCTCAGGCTGATAGGACGTAAAACTCACCCTTAACAGTAACAGGAGAGCGAGTCGGCGGGGGTTGGGAGATGGAAGAAGGGGGTGGGGAGGGGGGAGGGGGGTGATGTTACATACATAATGTTATACATGGTATCTTTTTAAGTGTGTCCATTTGACACGATGGTCCTGCGCCACGTTCAAGTTATCTTCTTGTTTCTTTGCCTGTTACTTTTTTTTTTTTTTCTTTTTTGTTGTTGCTAATTATCTAACATGAGTAGGATTTCTTTCTGTTTTTCGTTTTGTTTTGTTTCTAAGGGCAAATACACTGTATCTACAAGAAGTGCAACTGCACGGCCGTGTATGAGGGTCAGGAATGAACAGCACAGGAGTGCTAGTTGACCTGCACCAACAAATTAAGATAGCAATTAACACACACACACACACACACACACACACACACACACACACACACACACACAGAGACCAAAAAAGATACAAACACACAGCCCATCACCTTTTCTCTCTTGGGCTTAATCTCCTTGAATACGGCGCAGTAGCCCATGACAGCCTCCACAAACTTGAGCAGCCCTGCCCCTGCCCTGCTGGTGGCCTTCATTTCGTCCACCGACATGTCCATGTCTTTAAGCAGAGCTGACCACACAATATACATCGTCATGTCCATGTCTTTCAGCAGAGCTGGCCACACAACATACATCGTCATGTCCATGTCTTTCAGCAGAGCTGACCACACAACATACACATCGTCATGCCCATGTCTTTCAGCACAGCTGACCCACACAATACATCGTCATGTCCATGTCTTTCACCAGAGCTGGCAACACGGCGTACACACCGTCCTGTTCACGTCATATACAACACAATGGTCATTACTAAGTCACACGCAATACACGTCGTTCTATCCAAAGTCACACACAACATACACCGTCACGTCCAAGTCACAAACAAAAAATTGTCATGTCCAAGTTACACATAAAACACATTGTCTTGTCCAAGTCACACACAAAACACATCGTCATGTCCAAGTCACACACAAAACACATCGTCATGTCCAAGCCACACACAAAACACATCGTCATGTCCAAGCCACACACAACACGTAATGTCATGTCCAGATCAAATCAACACATCTTGCCATGACCAAGTCTCACACAATACAGATCGTTGTATCAAAGACACAAACAACACCCACCCTGTCATACCAAATTTCCATACAACGCAAGCCATCATGTCAAGGACACACACTGTCATGTACAAGTCATATTCAACACATATTGTCATGTCCAAGATGCGCACAGTACACATCGTCACGTCAAAGTCACACACAAAACAAACCGTAACGGCTATGGCACACACAATACACATCGTCATGTCCAGGTCACTCACAACACAAACCGTAATGTCTATGACACACATATATTACACATCGTCATGTGCAAGTCACAGCCACCACATGATCATGTTCAAATTACACACAACACAGTGTCATGTCTAGATCACACACACGCGCACACACACACACACACACACACACACACACACACACACACACACACACACACACACACACACGCACACATAAGCACGCACGCACATACACACACACACACACACACACACACACACACACACACACACACACACACACTGTCATATCCACACAAGGCATACATTGTCACGTCCAAGTCACACATACAGAGAGAGAGAGAGAGAGAGAGAGAGAGAGAGAGAGAGAGAGAGAGAGAGAGAGAGAGAGAGACAGAGAGACAGAGACAAAGAGACAGAGACAGAGGGAGATCCACAGAGAGAGGACAAAAAATCAACCACGCGCGTGTTTACAATTTCATTCAAGACAGAGACCCCATTTTCAGCACTTCTCAGTACAACAGCTTTTCCTTCTAATCAACGCGACGTCAAAATAAACGACTTTGAGAATATGTTAACACTTCCAAAGGTGAAGCAGGTGAAACAATCCGCGCGAACAGGGTGGGGGCTCTCTCCCTCTCTCTCTCTCTCTCGCGTCCTACGTCCTCCCCCTCTCTTCTCTCTTTCACCTCCTCTCTCCCCACATCTCCCTTTCCTATCTCCCTCACTTTAACCCCCCCCTCCTCTCTCTCTCTGTCTCTCCTCTGCCCCCCACTCCCCCTCTCTCTCTCTCCCACTCCCCCCTCTCTCTCTCTCTCTCAACCCTGCCACTCCGGACCACCTCTGACGGCGCTGGTCTGTTTGCTGGTGATGTTGTCCACGTCCATTTCTTTGAGCTGCTTGAGGAAGTTGGGGTCGGACATCATGCCCTTGGCCGACTTCCAGGAGATCTCCTTCAGGCCCCGCACGATGGCGATGCACTCGCACACCGTCTGCACGGCTTTGGGCGGCTTGGCGAACGATCTGCAGGCATCATCACAGAGGGAGAGAGAGAGTGCCTTTTTGCTGAGCACCTTGCCACACATACGCACACCATTCACACGGTCTTGGGCAGCTTGGCGAACGATCTGCAGGCATCAGATAGTGCCTCTTCGAACGCCTTGCCATACAACGCAAACCATTCACACGATCCTGGGTTGGTGAGCGAACGATCTACAGGGATCCGACAGTGCCTCTTGAACACCTTGCCATGCACACGCACACTATTCACACGATCTTGAGCGGCTTGGCAAACGATCTGCAGGCATCAGATAGTGCCTCTTCGAACACCTTGCCATGCAAACGCACATCATCCTGGGTGGGTGAGCGAACGATCTACAGGCATCCAACAGTGCCTCTTGGAACATTTTGCCATACACACGCACACTATTCACACGATCTTGGCCGGCTTGGTGAACGATCAGCAGCCACTATCACACACTGCTTCCTTGAACACATGGCTATGTACTCACAGCTGGCACACATTTTACTCGATAATAGCTATTTCTTACATGCAAATAACTGTGTTAGTGGCTGGCTTTGACGTAAAACACCGAACTTTTACGTGAAAATGCTCGACAATACCTATCTGCTTCTATAAATCAGTAGTTATAACTGTTTTTTCGACAAAAACGACCGTTTTCAAGTAAATCTTGTTAAAATAAAATCAGCACCTACTTTCTTCGGAAGCAAATATCCTCCCATAGATTAGATAGCACCTCATGTCGGTGACATCGGAGATCACACTGAGTAGTTTGGGGTGAGGTAACTAATCTCAGTGACGTCAAAGGATGCACTGTATTTGGGTGAGGTATTTTTAACTGGACGACATCAGATGATGAGACGAGGGCCTGGTGAGGCGCCTAACCCAGGTCACGCCAGACGAGGTACGGGGACCTGGTGAGTCACTTAATCTTGAAACGCCAGGGGATACATGAAGGCTGGGCAAGGCAGCTCATTTCGGTATTATCAGAGGTTACATAAGTGGCTGAGGCACCTACTCTTGGAGATGTCAGAAACTGGGCGACGCAACTAAGCTTGTGGCATCAGACAGCGTGCACTTGGCCGTGATGGGAAGGCTGATCTTGATCACGTCAAAGGATACATTACCAGGAGTTCAGATTCCGGATCTTCGTCCGATCAGAAAACAAACCAGTACGATGTGTTTGTGGATTGGGTGAGGTACCTGATCTCGATGAGGTCAGGGGGTACGCTAATTTCAGTCAAGAGACGATTTTGGTTATATCAGACGATACACCGGTACTTGATGAACTGCCTAATTCCAGAATGCATTCTTGATGTGTTCTCCGTGATCCTAAACGTATGACTTGACTTAACACTGGTGATGTCACCGAAGTGCACTATGAGTGGATGAGGTACCTGACCATGAGGACAGACAAACACTGAGTAAGGTATTTGATACTGATGATGTCGGAAGGCATACTGGGACCGGACGAGGTTCCTCATCCCCATGCCGGAAGACTGATGAAGACTGAGTGAAGTATTTGATACTGATGATGTCAGATGACATAAGAGAATGAATAAGACACCTGATTAGGATTCTTTAGATAACATACTAAGTGCTGATGTCAGAATACATACTAGGACTGGGGTTTGGTATCAGAAGACATACTAACGCTGGGTGAAGAATTTATAACGGTGACGCCTGAGGATATGCTTGGAATGGGTGAGGGACTTGATTTCAGTGACGTCTAAAGATATACTAAGACTGGGCAAGTACCTCTTTCAGTGACGTCAGAGGAAATACTGTGAATGGTCGAAGTGCCTTATCTCTATGTCAGTTAAAGGAGACACGAGGAATAGATGACGGACCAGTTCTCAGTTACGCCCGCACTATGCGTTATTACTTGATGTGGGTGACGTAGAGGGTGCACTAGGTCTGGGTGAAGCACCTGCTATAGGTGACCTCCGAGATGACAAAAGACAGAATTACTTAATCCCGGTGACAATTTTCCTCGGTAAATGAGGTACCGATCTTGACGACGTCACACGATTCGCTAGGTCTGGGTGATCAGACTGCTCTGCTGACGCCAGGATACGCAAGAACTGGGTAATGTATCTGATATGTGACGACAGACAATGTAATGAAACTGGATGAGGTACCTCTTCTCCGTGACATTCGACAAAATTCTAGGTCTGATCTTTGTGACTTCAAAGAATAAAGCGGAATGAATCTTGAATTAACCGTTTATATGACATGTATCCACCACAGTAAAGTGAACTTCCGTCGAAAAAGTACCGACAAGTTTCAAGAATACTAAACACAATTAGTTACAAAAGATCAAATGGTACAGTAAACAAGTTATATTTCAGAAGCAGCTGGATTATGGAAACCGTTTTGTCCAATATGCAGATGGGGCCAAGTGAGGTACCTGATCTCGGTGACGTCAGACTTGTCTAGGTCATCAAGGGCCAGGCGGGCAGCCTCTAGGGCCGGCAAGGCTTCCTGCAGGGCTTCCTCGGCATCTGCCTAACTCACACACACACACACACACACACACACACACACACACACACACACACACACACATGCACATACACACACACACACACACACACACACACACACACACACACACACACACACACACACACACACACGATAACGTTCCAATAAAGATAAGTATCCACGACACAAGGAATGGAACTAATCCGAATCGTCCCCATCATACCCTTTATCCTTTCCCCTCCTTCCGTTCCCGATTCCCCAACCACTCCTCTGTCCATATCCTCCCTGATCCCCCCCCCCCCCCCCCCCCATCTCCCTTTCCCCCTTTCCATCTGTGAGAGAGAGAGAGGAGAGAGAGAGAGAGAGAGAGAGAGAGAGAGAGAGAGAGAGAGAGAGAGAGAGAGAGAGAGAACGAATGGTTTAATGCGTCAGGTTCTCGGCCCATTCACACATCAGGATGGGAGGGGGGGGGGGGGGGAGGGAGGGGGGGGGACGGGGCGATGTGAGACATTAAAATTAAAATATACATCAACGACATTGGGTACAAATAGTACTGAACATGTCACATGGAATCCAGGTCGTGGCACATCACTTGGGTAATCACTGGGGGGGGGGGGGGGGGGGGGGGGGAGCCGGAAATGTTTAGTCTGTCCATCATGACTTCTGTATGATTGGAATGTCAATAATAAAAATGATTTTTGACTGTTGATCTTCCTTTTCATAAATAAAACCTATCTCTGAGGGTGATTTGAAGATTTACAATCAACAACAACAACAACAACAACAACAAACAGAAATCGTCAACGTTTTGGATGTAGACCGTCTCCGGGACTGATGACATCAAATGAAAGACAGATGAATACGTATAGATAATGACGTATGAAAACAAATATGTGAACAAAAAAAATATGTATCCATACGCATTTACATGTCTTTTATTTGATGTCATCAGTCCCGAAGACGGTCTAGGACCAAAACTTTGACTATTTCTGTAGGGTTTTTTTCTGTTGTTAATCTTCAAAACATCCCCAAAGATAGTTTTTATTTGTGGGAATGACAATGTTTCCAGGGGTGGTCAGTCTGGATTTCCTTCTCCACCAGAGAGAGAGACAGGGAAAGAAGGGGGATGAGAGACAGAGAGAGAGGGGTGGGGTGGACAGACAGAGAGAGAGAGAGAGAGAGAGAGAGAGAGAGGAGAGAGAGAGAGAGAGAGGGAGAGAGAGAGAGACATTGACAGAGACAAAAAGAGACAGAGAGAGAGAGAGAGAGAGAGAGAGAGAGAGAGAGAGAGAGAGAGAGAGAGAGAGAGAGAGAGTCGGAGGGAGACAGAAAGAGAGACAGAGACAGACAGAGACTGAGTGAGAGAAGGGGGAGAGACAGAGACTCAGAGAGAGAGAGAGACAGAGAGACAGACAGACAGTGAGAAAGACAGACAGACTGACAGACAGAGACACAGAGACAGAGAGCGACTTCAGCCGTGCCTACCTTCTCCACCATGATGATCTCGCTCTGCTCGGCGATCTCCTTGCCCTTGGACTCGGCGATGGCCTTCTTCTCGGTGGCCTCGGAGGAGGCCACGGCGATGCCGGAGAGGAGGGCCTCGCAGGCCGCCGACTTCTCCTTCACCGCCACCTTCTGCACGGCCAGCTTCTCGTTCAGGATGGCCAGCATCTCGCTGGCCTCCGTGATCTTCTCCATCCCGCCCGTCAGCCGATCACACTGTGGGGGATGTAGTAGTGTGGTGAATGGGTTGGTTGGTAGCGGAGATGGCATGGTGGGGGTAGAAGGGGGATTTTGGTTCACAATGGCTGTGTCTTCAGGAGGCAGCGCGTTAAGAGTTTCATCACCTCTTTTAGAGGTAAATGTTTTTGTGGCTAGGATTTAGATTGTCGTATGAAACTACTCTCTGTGTGTGTGTGTATGGTGTATGTGTGTGTGTGTGTGTGTGTGTGTGTGTGTGTAGTGTGTGTAGTGTGTGTAGTGTGTGTAGTGTGTGTGTGTGTGTGTGTGTGTGTGTGCGTGCGTGCGTGCGTGCGTGCGTGCGTGCGTGCGTGCGTGTGTGTGACTCGCTCGCTATCTCTCATTAATAACAAACTTTCTCCCACTACTCTCTCTCTCTCTCTCTCTCTCTCTCTCTCTCTCTCTCTCTCTCTCTCACAAAATATATCCCACGTCACCTGACTCAAAATTCGTCAAAGGAATTAACAGTTCTGAACAGCAGGAACTTTATGAATGATACTGCTCGTTTTATTTATCATAGTATGAAATTAAGATTAGGTAGTCAAATTTCGTAAGTTAAATTGCCTTTTTCTCTTTATTCTACCTGGGCTGATGGCCACGTATTCAATATCTTTACTGTGTGCGTTAGCATGTGTGTGTGTGTGTGTGTGTGTGTGTGTGTGTGTGTGTGTGTGTGTGTGTGTGTGTGTGTGTGTGTGTGTGTGTGTGGAGAGAGAGAGAGAGAGAGAGAGAGAGAGAGAGAGAGAGAGAGAGATTGTGCGTGTATCCGCGCGTGCACGCTCGCGCATTGGTGTGTGAGTGTGTGTGTGCGCACGCGCGCGTTTTGTAGTTATTCTTTTGTAAGTGTTTCTTATGTGTCTGTGTTTGCTTTCAAATTAACGTTAGAGTCTGCATTGTCCGACACAAATAATGTAACAAATCATTGTGATATGAGCAAATGCTTACGTCAGTAAACCATCTGAATCTGAATCTGAATCTGAATCTCTCTCTCTCTCTCTCTCTCTCTCTCTCTCTCCGATGGGACTAACCAAACCTGTGTAGAAGGAAATCTACCCAGCAATTCATCCCAGACAACCAGTGATATAAGAGTAGCAACCGTACCCAATGACCCCTCAGCGCAAGATGCTGTAAGCAAAATCCCCACTAGTCCAATATACCTTCAAAGTACACCAATGGCAAAACACAAGTTCCAGTTTTCACCATCGCCAGACAAGCCAACAGAAGAGGAACCCCAGAAAAATAGCAGTCAAAGTTATGCCAACCAGCTTGCTGATCCTTGGACAGACGTCCAGAACAATAGCAGCCAAACATCTGTCAAACAGCTTGCTGACCCGTGGACTGCTGTAGATGCTATGGAGAGTCAGTCTTCTGATTCCAGAACAGAGTTAGGGGACAAAACCAATACAGGCAGAGACCAGCAAGACGTGCAGGAGCAAGCCCAGCAAAGCTTCTCTCTAGAGACTGAAACCCCAACAGCAAAAGTAGGTTGACCAGAAGCAAAACTAGGGCAAAACAAGCTCAGGCAACACAACAGCAAGGAAGGCAACAGCACGTCACAGAGTTATTTCCACATGCCAAAACTAACTCCGCCCGAACGGAATCAGGAGCTCAGCCTCCAACAACCTAGGGATACGACCTGCCCATGTCATCAACCCTGCCTCTGATGGCCAGCCCAAACAACCGAACATACATGGCCACAGTGTATCCTTTTTAACATATAACATAGAAGGGCTAAATACAATTTATCAGCCTGACATTAGACAATTCTTGTCAAATTATGATATTGTTTTTCTTACAGAAACATTTTCATCAAGCTTTCCATCTCATTTATTTCCTGCTTTTGATGTGTTTGTCTCCCCAGGCGTGAGTGTATCAGACAGCACCACAGCTCGCCTCTCTGGCGGTGCTATCATGTTAGTAAAGAAAATGTATTCTAGTTTCGTACAACAAATTCAAGTTGAATACGACAGCTGCATCGTGCTCAAGATTTCAAAGCTTTTGCCAAATTTACGAAACGAATGTGTATTGATAGGCATGTATGTTCCTCCTGCCCATAGCGTCTATTATGTTGACACAGAAATCGAGATTGGAATTGACTTACTGGAGCAGTGTATACTTGATGTTTATGAATTGATGGGGGAATGTCCCCTTTTGCTTATGGGTGATTTCAATGCTAGGACTGCTGATGCAAACGCAAAAGAGCTTTCTTTACCATATGATGTCGACGTGATGACAAGGATGACGAAACTTTACTGCCTGAAAAGGAGTACCAACGGGAATCGAAGGACTCTTCAACAAACGACTTCGGTCGTTGTCTACTTTTGTTATGCGAGCAATTTTCTCTTGTTATATTGAATGGTCTGTTACCAGGAGACCGTTATGGGGCATATACATACATTGCTCACAATGGAGCAAGTGTGATCGATTATTTCCTTATTTCTCGGTCTATCTTTGAATATGCCTCATGTTTACAAGTTATCTTAAGAATTGAATCCAAACATATGCCTGTGAAACTAACCTTAATGTTCAAAAGAAGCCGTAAAAACCTGTAAAAAGTTAGAAAAAAACGTTATTGAAAGGTATTTTTGGAATCAAGAGCTTGAGAATGAATATAGGCAGGCATTGTTATCAAAAGACATTTCATTAATTTTCACACAAGCAGCTGAATTGATTAACATTGATATCAATGCAGCTGTCGAAAAATTTTTAACAGGTATTGCTGATGCTGGGCAGTGTATGAAGAAAAAGATAGTATTGGGGAAAACAAGTAATTGTACTTGGTTCGATAAGGAATGCAGGGACAAACGAACAGCACTTCGTCAGTCCCTGAGAAATTTGAATAAATGTGTGGATTCATACGATGCAGACGTACGTAGGGGCGAATACGCCACTATGAGAAAGGATTACAAATTATTTATAAAAAGTAAACAGAAGATAAACAAAATGTTCTTGTACAGCTTGAATGCAATAGTACTGATCCTAAAACATTTTGGGGTACCTTAAAAAGACGTATTAACAATAGATTAACAACCTGTACTATTTTAAGTGAAGAATGGTATGACCACTTTGAAAAAGTATTTGATGACGCATCTATACAGAATGATAAACTAAATAGTAATAGTTCATTCTCTAACGAAGTTTTTGATACTCAATCTCTAACTGTTCGTGAAACAGACTGTTCCATTTTAGATTTAGAAATATCAGAACTAGAAGTATATAATGCCTTGAAAGCACTAAAGAATGGAAAAGCAGCAGGACCAGATGGCTTCAGCAGTGAATTTTATAAAAACTCTTCCCCTCAGGTCATTTTGTTCCTGACTAAGCTCTTCAACAAACTTTTGGATTCAGGTATATTCCCCAAAATTGGTCAGAATCAATTATACAGCCATTACATAAAAAAGGAGACATTAATTCCCCTGACAACTACAGGGGTATCTCGCTGTTGAATATCAGCAGCAAAATGTACACATTCATACTTAATAGAGATTGACAAATTGGGCAGAGGACAATAATTTGTTAAGTGAAACGCAGGCAGGGTTTAGAAAGAATTACAGTACAGTCGATCACATATTTACTCTACTTGCACTAGTTCAGAAGCAATTTTCAACTAACAAAACAAAATTATATGCAGCTTTCATTGATTTTAGGAAAGCCTTTGATCTCATAGACAGAAACCATCTTTGGCTTATACTCCGCAAAAATGGTATCAAAGGGAAAATGTTCAAAGCTATTCAAAGTATGTATGAAATAGTTAAAGCTCGGGTCAGAACTAACGGTGGTCTTACAGAAACATTCATGTGTCCTAGAGGATTGAAACAAGGCGATAGCTGTAGTCCTATTTTATTTTCTTTTTTTATCAATGAGCTTGCAAATGATATAGCACAACATGGTAAACATGGGGTAAGATTGTCACCTGATTTGATGCAGATTCTGGTTTTGTTATTTGCTGATGATGTTGTCCTCTTTCTACCACTGTAATCGGGCTCCAGCACCAACTGAACATTTTAAGAAGTACGGCAGACAGACTAGGTCTTACAGTTAATAATGAAAAATCAAAAATAGTAGTGTTTAGGAAAGGGGGTTACCTTGCTGCAAGAGAAAAATGGTTCTATGGAAATGTAAAAATGGAAGTGGTAAATCAATATAAGTATTTGGGAATATTTTTCTCCACAGGGTTGACATTTTCTTACTCATTAGAAGATTTGGCTCGTAAAGCAAAAAAATGTGTTTTCAGTATCTTTAGATTCCTCTGGTCTGTAGGCGAAAATTCTCCTAAGATTTTCTTTAAGATATTTGACACTCAAGTACAACCTATCCTGACATATGGGGCGGAAGTTTGGGGGTTGACTGCAGATCACACCCTATTGAGAGAGTACATCTTCTTGCCATAAAACGTTTATTGAATATCAGCATACAAACACCTAATCACTTGCATATTACGAAGCTAACAGATATCCGCTTTACATACAAACTTTTACTAAAACTATTAAGTACTGGTTAAGACTAACAAAAATGGAGGAATATCGTATTCCAAGGAAATCATACAAAATGCTGTTACACAATGCACTGTCAAGGTAAGACAAATTGGGTAAGCAAGGTTTGCATTACATTGTTTAGGTATGGGTTTGGATTCGTGTGGGAGAATCAAGGAGTAGAAAATGTAAAATCATTTATATCTGTTTTTAAGCAAAGGCTTTATGACTGTCATTTCCAAGATATTGACGCTTTGTTGCAATCCAAAGAAAGATACAAACTTTATTCCACATTTCGTCAACTACAAAATATTCCTTGTTATCTAGTGGAGGTAAAAAATCACGCACTTAGAAAACACCTAACCAGACTTCGGCTTGGTGTTTCCCAACTTAAACCCCACAGGTTCAGATATTCGAGAAGCCAAGAAAGCATGACATGCCCATTTTGTCCCAACGAACTTGAAACAGAACTTCACTTTACATTAGTTTGTCCCAAGTATAAACTATTGCGGGAGAGATATATATTCCTTCCAAATATTATATACATCCAAATTCTTTCAAACTTACTTTATTATTATCAAATTCAAGGATGTGTGTGCCACTGGCTCTATTCCTGTCCAAATCATTTAAACTAAGAAATCAGAAACCACCTAATAACTAAGTATAATTGAAAATCAAATTACTACTATATATGTTGTGTTTGAAAATTTGCTTTGTTGTAGTAAGCCTCTTCGGGGTCATGGACGAATGACTTGTTCAATTGTGGCTACTTGGGTGTCACGGGATGAATGGGATTGGGATTGAGTAAGAAAGGGAGAGAAAAATGAACACATAGTGTAGTCCATATTTTTTTATTTATAATAGTCTTGGTGCACTGCATTTACAAGTATACCACGCTCTCATCTTAGAAGTTATCTATTGTGTACTGTGCGTTTCTTCGTGTTATGCCGTTTACATGAACATCGTGCTCGGTTGTTAATACTTTTGCCTTTGCACAATTACAGTTAGCCAGGTAATTTTGTATGTACTAACTTAAGTTTTGAATTATCTTCGCCTTCCACGCGCCCAAGATGCTGTCTCCTGTCTCCATAGGGGGATGGATTTGTGTGTGTGTAACCCATCTTCATCCCGCAATATGGGCAGCCATACTCCGTCTTCAGGGGGATGAATGCTGTTTTCTTTTATGATGATATTGATATTGTTATCGGTAATAATAACAAGAAGAAGAACAGGAGGAAGAACAAGAACTGTTGAAGGGGAGGGGGGAGGAAGAAACAGAGGAAGAAGGACGAGAACATGGAGAAAAGGACAACAACACCGAACAGTACAATGCTACTGCTGACGTTTTAAGGGGCTGCAACTCATTGGTTTTGTGTGTATGTGTGTGTGTGTGTGTGTGTGTGTGTGTGTGTGTGGGGGGGGGGTGATGATGATGATGAATTTCCTTGTTTATTCGTATCTATTTTGGGAATTCCGGTATCAAACTGAGCCTTAGGGGCAGACATGGGCAGAATGGTCTCCGAAAAGTTTTGCGGGTTTTGACATTTCAAGTGTATGTTTCCTCTCTCTCTCTCTCTCTCTCTCTCTCTCTCTCTCTCTCTCTCTCTCTCTCTCTACCTAAGTTTGTTTATATATGTATATACTATACGGCTTATATATAACGTTTCACTTGATAATTTGTGCTGCCTAGGTCAATGTCACCATTGAATCGTGTACATTATTTGAATTATTGGAACGCTTTATGGGCTTCCTTGCTTAAAAGCAATAAACTCGTTGACTCGTTGACTCGTTGACTCTCTCTCTCTCTCCGCGTGCGTACAAACTCGCTGTGTGTGTGTGTGTGTGTGTGTGTGTGTGTGTGTGTGTGTGTGTGTGTGTGTGTGTGTGTGTGTGTGTGTGTGTGCGTGTGCGTGCGTGTGTGTTTGTACGCACACGCGCTCGTGTGTGTGTGTGTGTGTGTGTGTGTGTGTGTGTGTGTGTGTGTGTGTGTGTGTGTGTGTGTGTGTGTGTGTGTGTGTGTGCGTGCGTGCGTGCGTGTGCGTGTGTATGTATGTATGTATGTATGTATGTGTGTATGTATGTATCTCCATATATATACATATACATATATTTTTAATATATATTATATTATTTTAAACTGTTATTTTAAACTGGTATACATATATATGTATATATCTCTGTGTGCGTGCGTGCGTGCGTGCGTGTGTGTGTGTGTGTTTGTATGCACCTGACACACAAAATCATTACTCCCAGCAGTTTTATGCTTCACACTCACAAGACTCTGAATGTATTTGTCCTTGTCCTCGAGCAGCCGGAGGTAGGAGTTGATGTAGTCCAGGTAATTTTTGGGCGTGACATAGTTGTTGCGGCGAAGCTGCTGCTGGAAGCGTTTGCTGTAGATGCCCACACTCTGGTGAACCAAGACGATGTGGCTGATCAGATCCTCCCGTTTGTCCAAAGGAATCAGGGGATTCTGCAAACAACACCGTACCTTGGCTGATGAGATCTTCCTGTTTGTCCAAAAGAATCCAGGGATTCTGCAAAGAACACAGCACCTAAACTGATCAGATCCCCGTTTGTCCAAAGGAATCAGGGGATTCTGCAAACAACACAGTACGCAGGCTGATGACATCTTCCTGTTTGTCCAAAAGAATCCAGGGATTCTGCAAACAACACAGCACCAAGGCTGATCAAATCCTCCCGTTTCTCCAGGGGAATCAAGGGATTCTACAATCAACACAGTACCTAGGCTGATGACATCTTTCTGTTTGTCCAAAAGAATCCAGGGATTCTGCAAAAAACACAGCACCTAGGCTGATCAAATCCTCCCGTTTGTCCAGGGGAATCAAGGGATTCTGCAAACAACACAGTACGCAGGCTGATGACATCTTTCTGTTTGTCCAAAAGAATCTAGGGATTCTGCAAACAACACAGCACCAAGGCTGATCAAATCCTCCCGTTTGTCCAGGGGAATCAAGGGATTCTACAAACAACACAGTACCTAGGCTGATGACATCTTTCTGTTTGTCCAAAAGAATCCAGGGATTCTGCAAACAACACAGCACCTAGGCTGATGAGATCTTCCCATGTGTCCAGAAGAATCCAGGGGTTCTGCAAACAACACAGCACCAAGGCTGATGAGATCTTCCCGTGTGTCCAAAAGAATCCAGGGGTTCTGCAAACAACACAGCACCAAGGCTGATGAGATCTTCCCGTGTGTCCAAAAAAATCCAGGGGTTCTGCAAACAACACAGCACCAAGGCTGATGAGATCTTTCTGTTTGTCCGAAAGAATCAGTGGATTCTGCAAACAACACTTCAATTTCAAGAAAGGTCTCAACTAACCTTGGCAGCAACAACATAACAGTAGCGGCTCCAAGCGCAGCGGCAGCAGTAATTAAAGTTTTTTTCTGCATTGCATTTCCTTTGTTCCTGAGGTTTTGTATTCTATATCTTTTGAATGTGTTTACATTCCGAACGACATAAACAGCTGTTTGTTTTATAACTCATCCTCTCTCAGTTGAGATGATAAACTGACGTCAGGTTTGTTGTGCTGCTTGCGCGAACCACATGTTAAAGAACTCACGGCAGCATGGAAGTTGTCCCTGGTACAATTCTACGGGGAATTCCTCTGTGATAGTTAAAAAAATCACATACAGACAGAAAAGTGGACAGTAAAATATGGATTGTGCCATTCGATCCCGGGGGAAAGCGGCACGAATTTTACATATATAAAACTGTCGCGACGACGAAAATCATAAATGCAGTAGAATGCAATGCAGTCCAATGCAATATAATACAATAGAATAAGTCTCTAATACCACGCTGCATTTTTCTTTCTTGGCATATGTTGTTTCCATTATCCACAGACACACATTCTAATGCATTCAACCATGTATTTATGTAACAGTTCATCCTCATAAATGAACAAAACTCTTCGCTCATCAGCAACAAAATAGTGTACCATGTAATCAAACATAGTTGGGAACACCACAAGGACAGAAGGAACGAAACACAAACGGCAGAGATCGTCGAAGTCCACGTACACAGTAGTAACA
>CM031621.1:27331770-27334270 GCA_018398815.1 Conus ventricosus
AACACGAAAGAAAAAGAACCCGTATTTCACGAAAAAACCAATGGAAAGTAGTGGGAATTATCAGGAATAGCTCAGATGGGGCCGGAATAGCTCAGTTGGTAGAGCGCCGGATTCGTAATCTTGGTGATGCTTGGGTAGCGGGTTCAAACCTCCGCCGGGCTGTTTCGGTACAGGGGGAGTTTTTCCCTCGGAGTTAACATTGGTTCTGACTCCATTTTCCAAACTGTCCTTCGAATAAGATCATAAACCGAGGTTCCGTGTGTAAACGCACGCTAACATCTTGCATACGCGTAAAATCCCATCACCAACTTTCGGAAGCGAAGGTCAGTTTCGCCGTTGGTATGGATGACACGTTATACATAGCATGCACCCTGCGTGAGAAATGGAAAGAATGAAGGAAGTAAGGAAATTAAGAGAACGATATTGACTGGATGACATGGGAAACGACTGAATGAAGCACTGGCAGGCAGCTCTTCAGTCGGCACTACCCAGGTAGGCAGCCCGTTGAGCACAAGAGAGTGTGGATTGTCAGCGCATAGAACCGTTGGCAAGGTGCTTTGTAAACGCTATGTGATTATCAAATTATATCAAAGAGAACCCCTACGCCTTGAAAACCATGGAAGAAAACGAACCTTACACATTAAACAAAACAAAACAAAGGGAAAGAAGTCTTACTCAAAACATCCCAAAGGAAAGACAGCTCTAATTCACAAGAAATAAATACAGACGCTAACCCTTTTTAGCTGGAAACCCCATTGGGAAAAGAACCCTAGTCCACAAGGAACAAAAAAGGGTGGCGACCCCTTACCCCCCGACTCCAACCAGCAAAGCATGGCCCCGGTCCATCCTGAGTACACGGTGGATACGCGTCAGATGTTCCAAGGCGTCGTCAAAGAGCACCAGATTCATGTGGCCCACGTTTTCCCTGTAGTCCTCCATGATCTGTCCACAGACACACAAGTCCGTACACCCACACACCCACACCCCATCATGGCGTCAGTATTTGTGCAGGTGGCTGAGGGTTGCAAGATAATTAGGCCAGCCGCCGTTGCGCCGTAGTTGGGCTGGCATGATGGACTGGCTGGAGGGTCTTGAGTCCTTAATAATCATCATGGTAGTGATGGCAGTTTCTTCCAGAAAATCTGAGTATGTTTGGGGTTCAGAGTCGAGTTTTATCCCCTTCCCACCTGCGCCATTGAGAATCATGAGCTGTATTGCTAGTATTTGTATCCCTTGGGCCTGACTGACTCTGGCATAATGTTGTGGATTTGCTTTTTTGCATCCACGTACAGTTTAATGCTAAAATTGCATTCTGTTTAACCGCCGTCAGCCGTTTTCCTGTAACCGTTTATAATATGGGTCAGCTTTTACACCACAATTACTCTCAGGCTAAACCTGCATTCTGTCACATCGCTGGCAGCAGTTTCCTTGTAAACGTTTAGACTAATTCAGATTAAACTGTCTCCGGTGTTTACCTGCTAGCATGATGATCCCAATTTATGATTTGATTTGATATTGATATCAGATGATTTGGGGGTCAAACTTCAGCGTCTGTAGATCCATGGGTGCTGTCCGAGGATAAGATAGGACAGCAACCTTCACACCAGAGCAGAACGCACGCACACTCTGTCCAGTACTGCGATGAAGCAACTCCCGCGGTACAGAGTTACGTTGGTAGTGCCCTGTGTATGCTACATCGGAGCTGGTGCCACTGAACAGTACAAGAGTGAATTCGCAGTGATGCAGTGTCTTCTGTAGTGGGCTGCCAAACAGTGACATGACATCCAATTTTCCCGTGGACAGCTGGTGCAAACGTTGAAATTTAAGAGTCGGAGTGTGGTTGTGTATAGCAGAATAAGAATGAGGAGTGTGAGAATACTCGAAGTTTCGGTTATATTATAACAGTCCAGCCGACTCTACAGGGCCTTTTCAGGGCCGTCACTACCCTGGGAAAAAGGTCCATCCTGAAAAAAAAAGAAATAAACAAAGAAAACATGTCTACATATTTACATCAATTAAAAAGAGCATGGTTACAGGGGTCCATAGTCAAACGGAAAGACGGTTTGTCTACACAGCTGGCAGTCGTGTGTCCGAACCACTCATGTGGTCGGATGTTTACGTCTTGAAAACCGTCTCTGTCCGACCAGCAGTAAATGAGTCCCTGATTCAGTTCAGGGAAGGTTGATGCAGCAGCAGGACAGGGGTGTGTTCCGCCTTCAATAATGTCATGGCCCCGGATACGATGGACCTTAACAGTTTACCCCCTCTTCAACCATTCGACTGTATCATTTCAACCTTTCAGCCTTTTATAGCACGTAGCAGATCTATAGACATCCTCAGCTGTTACAGCAGGAAAGACTAAGCCAGGCTGAGAAAAACTAACCATTCCACGTAATTTTCAACCCCAGTTTAGATAAGAAAGAAAAGCAATGAAAACCGTTTAAATGCAATGAAAAACAAACAAAAAAGATCAAATAGACACTGCATAACGGACAGCTAG
>CM031621.1:27339270-27344270 GCA_018398815.1 Conus ventricosus
GGTTCTTCCAGTTGAGGTCCTTGCCGCGGTCGTAGATGCCGCCCCGGTCAAGCAGCAGCTTCAGCATGGCGATGGGCTGCTGCGTGCCGTAGGTGTCCACCTGAAAGAAATGTGGAAGAGACGGGTGCAGTACATGATAGCAGGCGCTAAGAGATAGAAATGAATGGGGTGGGGAGAAAAGGAATATTGATTACAACGAGAGAGAGAGAGAGAGAGAGAGAGAGAGGGGAGAGAGAGAGAGAGAGAGACAGACAGACAGACAGACAGACAGACAGACAGACTAACAAAGACAGACAGAGTGAGGGAGAGGAGGAGGGGTAGGGAGGGAGGGAGAGTTTACAAAGTTGTTAGTCTTCTAATAATTGTTTCCAGTATGTCAACATTCAAATAGTGTTTAATGGTGGTTAAGTGCCGGAGATAACCATGGAAACGCTGATAACAAGAAGTGCTTCAAATTGATCCTCCGTTGTTTAACAGCCAGCGGACTACACGAGGTCACAGAAGATCTAAAAGCACTGCAAAACCCCAAGCATCCACAAAACCTGGGTATCGATTTATTAAAGAAAAGATCTGTTCCTTTGCTCTCACATGTCATCCTATCCATCTGAAGGCTGTCCCTGTGAGCCTCCTTATGCTGAAGACGACTTAAACAAGATTTCTGTACTGACCGAGAAGGTCGCGGAATATTCTCAAAGTTGAAACCAAAAAGAACCCAGAGGAAAATAAGCATACCACTGGTTATGTACGGCAATGAACCCAGAGGATATTTTTGTAGCATTAACAGTTCTGTTAGTTTCGTGTCGATGGATGGAAAAGATGACTGCACACGTAATTCAATGTAATACATCAGAACTATTGAAACAATCCAAACTATGCCATTTGGGTACCCAAAGCATCCTTCGGGCCATGAAAGAAGTAAACAGAAATGCCCACACATGATTTGCTGATAAACAATGAATACAGATCTGCAGGACCAGCCGCCGTGGCGAAGTGGTTAGCGTCGCGGACTCCCGGCTGGGAGGTCGTGGGTTCGAATCCCATCAGAGTCATGTGGGTTTTTCTGCCCCGACCGCTCCTACCCAGAGTTGAGTTTGCTGCGGACTCAGTTGGGAAGACTGGGACCACACAGTCGAGTTTCATCCACTTAATGGATGCGTTTCTGAGAGTGTTGCTCAAATTTCCTGACCAACACTGCAGGTGCCTGTATCTCTTGGGCCTGGTTGACGCCGGGATATATTATGAAAGGAAGCGTAGAGTACAGCTCTGTCATGTAGTCTCAGACCGAAATGGAAATCCGTAGCATCATCTTAATCATCCTCATTCTCATCGATCAGCATTAAAAAAAAAATACAGATCTGCAGGTCATCAAAAATATGAAGGTAATTGTTCAAGGCAGACAGTAAATAGGAACAAATTGAGGTGAGTACTCAGATACTTTCGTAAACACTCGAGACAAAAACATATAAAGAGAGGTAGACAAAACCTAACTTCTAGCACAAAAATTCCGAAAGGCGGAGGTACTGTTTTACACAAAAAAGTCCCTAACTAAAACAGTGGCTGATACAACATCACGCTGAGACAGCTATCATCGATTCCTTTTTGAAAAAGCGCGTAACGTTGAACGGACAGGGAAGAACACGACAACCTACCTGCGGCATGTTCATGTCATCAATGAAGACGAGCAATCGTTTGCCAAGAGGAGGGCCATACGAGTCTTTGGTTCGCTTCTCCACGTTGGCCTCCAGGTTCCTCTGCGCGTCCATGGAGGTTGTTCGGCTGGAGAAATTCATGTTCAGCAACAACTGCACACATAGGGGGACACCCTTTACTGGACTGAGGATTGGAAGGAAGAGGGGGGCGGGTCTCTTCATTGCCATGGGGGAAGTCTTCGTTCTTGCAAGAGGGGAAATCTTCATTTCTGCACGCATAAAGTAATCCTCATTTCTGTAATTCGGGTGAGACAGTGCGTTGGGGTGAAGAGGATCATGTTTGTTGCAACAGGGAGAAAATCTTTTCACTGCAACAGAAAGAATCTGTTGATTGTAACGAGAGAGGAGTAGGGGTTGGGGGATGGGTATGCAGTCTTTTCAAATGCTTATGTTCAAGGCAGCTTGCTGTCTCTATGTGAACCATGTGCTCACGATAGCAATACACTAGTCTCATGGGACCTATGTACTCACAGTGCTCTGTTACATATTGATTTCATAGGACCCAAGTACTCACAATAGTCTGTGACATACTCATCGTACTGGACTCATATACTAACGATGGTCTGTGACATACAGATCTCGCTGGACCTATGCACTTACAATGATTTTCACCATCCTGATTCCCTGTTCCTCATGTACTCCGTGTGGTCTATGCCATCATTATACTGAGCTCATGTAGCCCATGTATTCACAACTGTCTGTGACGTACAAATCTCACTGACACATGTTCTCTAAATGATTTCTGACATACTGATCCCACGGGACCTATATACTCACCACGGTCTCATCATCATACTGACCTCCTACGGCGTATCAACTTACAATGGTCTGACATACACTTATCTCCTGTGACCCATGTGCTCATACTGATTTGTTGCAAACCGATATCTGCACGGCTCATAAAGCGTCTGTGAAGATTAAGAGAACAAGAATGTTTGATCTCATCAGACAGATAATTCCAAAGGCTAGTTGTTAATGGAAAGGAAAAAAATTGTACAACTCTGATCTACAAGGTGAAACATATTTCGCTACATGATGTCTACGATGATACTGAATCATCAGAGAACCAATAACAAAAAAGATAAGAGAGGAGCTATATTGTTAATGATTTCATCATGTAAAATAATTGTATGACGACGACGTCTTTTGGTAAAGGATGTACAGCCGGACATTTGTATAGTTTGTGGTGGTCTGTACCTCTTACTATGCCAGATACAATTCTTAAGGCGTCCAAGCCTTTTTTCTTTTTAAAATCAGCTGCTAATTTGTTATTGCAGTCGTCCCAGCTAGTATCTAAAAAATTCGAAACGTAACATAATTAATGATTCTTTTATTTTCAGGTAATTTACACCTGGGTCATGTTTTTAAAAAAAAACTGAGGCAAGCAACGAGACCACTTCTGTGGCCTTTTGCGTCCCACGAACTCACACTAGTCTGAGACACTCTGATCTACCGTGATCCATGCTCTCACAATATGATGTGACATCATCAAACTGACCCCTGGTGACTCATGCAGGGACAACTGTCCCGGACAGCATCATACCGCTGTAACGTGCCTTGCCTGCCACCACCACACATTCATTCCTTGCCTGTAACCCCGAGCACTGACACTGGTCCTCTGACCTCATCACACTGTTCGCGTGACCCCACCCATACACTCACAATATTCTCGGCATCGAGGGTCCTGAGGAAGTTGGCGATGGTGGCGGTCTTGGAGGTACCTGTCTCTCCGATAAGCACCACGGGTCTCTTGATGGCCACCATTAGCTCCAGCAGCCAGGTGGCGCGCACCGTTTCAACGGTGGGCACCAAGATCTCGTTGAACTTCACCTCGGGTTTATGCTCGTACTTGGGCACCAGCTGCGACCACGGCACCCACTTCGTCTTTTTTGGTCGTAGAAGTAGTCGTAGAGAGTCAGGCTGCCTGGCAGTTCACCTGTCATGATAATCATCATCATCATTACTATGACAATGTTGAAAAATAAGTATACAATCTTGCCCCTCCAGTTTTCTGGAATGAAACAAAATGTGACATAATTCTGGTTTAACGTCATCATACGGTGCTGTGGCAACAGGGGGGGGGGGGGGGGGGGGGGGTGTAACTAGCTATTCCTGAAGGATGTGGGGATGGGTCCCATCTCACGCTATACTCGCCTCCAAAACGGCAACAGATGACCCATTGGCAGCGTAATGACAAATTTTTGCTTTGGACACCATCGTGATTTGAATTCACAACACGTGCCTGCAAACTCCGTGCCCTAACCAACTATGCCTACCCGGCACCGAATGTTTACAGCCAAATAATACTTCGTGAATAAATTGTTAGAACGTTACAGCTATATAATATTTCGTTAGTGAATTACAATGCTAAAAATAATGTTACAAACAAATTACAATGTCAAACATAATGTTACATCTATATAACACTTCGTTTATGAACGATAAGCACACACACACACACCACACACACACACACACACACACACACACACATTCTATTGCTACAAACTTTTGTTATAATTTTTTAGCCTCAGTGTTGGCGTGTCAGGTTTTAGAACAGAGAGACACGAACCAGCCGAGGCCAGGGCGCTGTCCTCAGTGATGGGCAGAGAGGACAGGTACTTGGTGTAGGCGTCGAACTTGAGGCGGCCCTCGGGCAGCAGGGCGGCACCGGCAGACCAGCACAGCGCCATGATGAAGATCGCCTCCAGCTCGTAGCCGTTGTCCAACTCCTCCGTCAGCAAGACCGTCAGCATATGACACAGCTGAGTCACCTGGGGAGGGAAGAAACGGTCCCGTCAGTGAGGTTAGATAGAAAGTAAGGTACAGGTTTGGGGAGAGGAAGGGAGGTGTGGGTGCGACTGGAGCGGGAGGGGTGGGATGGGGTGGGGCGTGGTCATATACAACTTCACATGAGCTGACGAGCGAATATGTATGTACGCATGCGCACGGGCGCCCACAGGCATACATACATACATACATACATACATATATATATATATATATATATATATATATATATATATATATATATATATATATATATATATATATATATACGCGCGCACGTCTTTCAGCTACACCCCATCCACCCATCCCAACACACAGATAAATACAATCACAGGGACAGAGACAGAGAGAGGAGAGAGAGAGATGAGAGAGAGAGAGAGAGAGAGAGAGAGAGAGACAGACAGACAGAGACAGACACACAGACAGACAGACAGACAGACAGACGGACAGAAAGACAGACAGACAGACAGACAGATTGTCGGACAGACAGACAGACGGAGG
>CM031621.1:27349270-27371770 GCA_018398815.1 Conus ventricosus
GGGCACTGGTCAACACTTATATACGAACGGCGTACACTTTCCAACAATTGTAAGCAAAGGCCTCTTTATACACTTGCAAGCACTCGTAAATAGAATACCAATGTGTACTAGTCATCAATTGTAAGTAAAAAGGTTGGACGCTTTTCATTGTTTCTATTTACTCTGTATGCTTGTCAAATGGTGCTGGCAAAGAGATCTGTACATTTGTCCACGATTCCAACCGAGGTACTTGTATTAATTGTAAGTAAAGACGTCTGCTCACTTATCAGCTATTCTAACCAAAGGGCTTTGTACAATTGTCAACAATGGATGAGAAAGATCTCTGTACTCTTGTCGACAAATGTAACCAAGGACATCGTACATTAATTTTGTCGATAATTGCAAATTTAAAAAAAATCTGTACGTTTGTCAACAATGACATACCGGTAATTGTGTGTATTTTTCAACAATCGTCTGCAATGAACACATACACTTTGCAATAATTACAGGCAACGAACTAAATACACTTGTTAACTTTTCAAGAACAGCACAGGAGACAGACACACACACACACACACACATACACACACACACACACACGCAACGCACGCACGCGCGCACCACACACACCACACACACACACACACACACACCACACACACACACACACACACACACACACACTGAAGCATTTGCTGACTTATCTGCATACAACAGTAGCATTAACAGCTTATCCTTGGACAAGAAAAAACACCGCGAACGTGAAGAAAAGAAAAACATCTATGATAGCCCAAAACCAACAGAAAATCACTATCTAAATTCTGCTATAACATTGCAGGAAGTCAATGAGTGTATTATTAATCTAAATAAAAAGACATCAGTGGGATTAGATGGCATTTCAAATGAAATATTAAGTCATTTCCCGCAAAATATCATAAAATTTCTACATTTGTTTTTCCAAAAATGTTGGGACAGTGGCAAAATGCCCTAATTTGGAAACACTCATTATAATTCCTATTCATAAAAAAGGAAAACCCACTCAGTGATATAAACAGCTATCGGCCAATTCATTAACGTCTAACACGTGTAAACTGATGGAAAAGATAGTGTTAAAAAGGCTAATTCATCATTGCAATAAAAACTGCATCATTCCTATCAACCAAGCTGCATTCCAAGCAGGCAGATCTACAATTGAGCACTTAGTAAAACTTACAACACACGTAAAACATCAATTTGCACGTCGTAAGAACGTCCTCGCTACTTTTTTTGACATTCGTAAAGCCTATGAACAAGTGTGGCACAAACGACTAATGTACAAATAAAGAATATCGGAATCAGTGGGAACATATACAATTTTATTCAAGATTTTCTACAAGGTAGGCACATTCAAGCAAAAATAGGAAATACGTATTCCAACCCAAGACCCTTACAAATGGGTTTACCCCAAGGTTCAGTAATTTCCCAATATTATTTAATATTTTAATCTCTGACCTCCCTAAAGGTCTTTCTAAAGATACTGAAGTGGCTCAATTTGCTGATGATATATGCTATGGACAAAAGTAACAATGAAAAGAAATACACCATCAAGATCATTAAATTACATCAAAATAAAGTATCAACTTGAATTAAATAAGATCAGTGATTTTTTAAATGTAAATGGTCTTTCTCTTTCCCCAGAAAAAACTAATATGATTCTTTTTAATGCTGGTTACGATCCAGGACAACTTCCTACTTTCACGTTGGATGGCATTGTTTTAAACTATGCAAAATGTGTCAAATTTTGGGGTGTTATCTTAAGTAGTAAGTTATCTTGGAACGCTCATATTGAATATATTTTAAACAAAGCAAGAAAGAGCTTGAATTTCCTAAAAATAATTAGCAAACAATCTTGGGGACAGGATTCGAAATCGTTATCCATATTAGCAACTGCCCTTATACGCTCAAGACTAACTTATGCTCAGGAAGTATTCTTTAATGCTCCTCAATACCTGTTAAATAAACTTCAGAGTACTGATTGCAAAGCTTATAAAATTGCCCTTGGGGTTCCCACACATACATCTAACTTAGGGACGTATCATGAGGTAGGAATCTTACCTCTTGCAGAACTTCGGAAAGCTTCTACTTCAAAATTTATCTTAAAGAGCTTTTCACAAAACAATTTTAGCTCAGAAGAAGTATGTTTAAAATCAGAGGAGGATTTCGGAAAACGTGCCCAAAATATACTATCAACTAGGTCTATTTACTCGTTTTCCTCCGATCTTCTAAAGGATACTAAAATAGATAAAAACAACATTGCCCAAAAGCCCAGATATTCACCTATTCCAAAATGGGAACAAAGTAAAGCCTCCTTTGATATAGATTATACAGATGTATCAAAAAAAGATTGTCCACATACCTTAAGAACATCTGTTTACGCTCATTTAGAAAGTAACTACAATCACCATTTGAAAATGTTTACAGATGGCTCAGTGCTAGAAAATGATAACACGGGAGCAGCCTTCATAATCCCTAGTTTCAAAATAGAAAAGTCTTCTATCTTGGTAGACAGTTATCGATATTTAGTGCCGAATTAATTGCTATACTTAAGTCGTTAGATTTCATCCTAAATTTTCCAATAAATAATTCCCAAATTATGATAGGTGTTGATTCGAAAGCAGCAATCCACTCGATTAAGTCAGCATGTCCTTCAATTCGTCTTGATATGGTATTAGAAATTCTCATCTCATTCATCTTTTATCCTTGAAAGGCATTACTGTTACTTTTTGTTGGATCCCCTCTCATTGTGGTATTGTACCCAACGAGCGCGTAGATCAACTAGCAAGAAAAGCAGCTCAAAATGTTAATTACGCAATACCACTTAACATTCCTTTAGATTTGAAAGAATGTTTTTCAATTATAAATTCAACGTCAAGAGAAAAAGTAAAACATTACTGATGAACTCAGACGTCCAATATTATCACAACTGTGTAAAGTTTAGTAATGGGTACAAGGGGGAAAACGTACAAACAAGTCTCTTTCTCGTCTAGGGAGATTGAAAGCTTAATCCATAGATTTCGTTTGAACGCATTGAAAACAAAATATTGTCATAAAGTTAAATGTATGTGTGGGGAAACCTTAAGTATCAGTCATTTACTAACTCAATGCCCAAGAGCAAGAGAACTCTTTACAAATTCGGGTATTGATGGTTACACTGATGGATCGACTTCCTTGCCTTTACCAAGTATTTTAAACAGTTCTTATGTTCTTGAGTCAATTTGCAAATGTTTGTTAAGTAGTTCAATTGGCCTTTATCTTTAGATCTTGTCTCTACTCAGTTGCATAATTTTGTTTTGATCAAATGGAAGAGGGATAGAGGGGAGGGGTGGGGGGGAGGGGGGGGGGGAGGATGTGATATTCTAGCATTAACATATTAATACACTCAATCACTTACATACTTCATTCACCCACATATAAAACTGTCTGAATCACTGTAGTGGAAGGACATTAAACCGACGACAACACACACACCACACGCGCGTGCGCGCGCGCGCACACGCCAACACCACACACACACACACACACCACACACACACATAATATATATATATATATATATATATATATATATATATATATATATGATATTATATATATATATATATGATGAACAATTAAGTAGTGGGGGAAAACAAGTGCAGGCTAACAAATTCTTCAGTCATTACAGTAATGACTTGGCAAAGATTTAAACTTTCAGAAAAAAAAGAAGATAAAGAAATGGGGAATGTGCTATAAATATGAGAAACCCTTCACTAGCTGCCTGAGGGAACCATCGTAATCCTCTCAAAGACACGTCTACTTGTATTGCCTGCTCCTAGGCATATTAATATATATATATATATATTATATATATATATATATATATATATATATATATATTTTTTTTTTTTTTTTTTTTTTTTATATATATATATTATATTTACACGTATATGGGGACAGAGGAGAGAGAGAGAGAGAGAGAGAGAGAGAGAGAGAGAGAGAGAGAGAGAGAGAGAGAGAGAGGGAGAGAGGGAGAGAGGAGAGAGAGAGAGAGAGAGAGAGAGAGAGAGAGAGAGAGAGAGAGAGAATCAGACGACATTAAGAAACAGAGTAAAGAAAAACAGCTCCGTTCAGGACAACAGGTTTCAGAATGCAAAATCCTGTCTGCTCTCGGCAAAAAAGCAGCTGGCCCGGCGTGCAGCGCTCACTTGGTCTGTGCCTGACACAGGGCGTTGATGACCACCGACTTGCCCCCGCCAGTCGGCCCACGATCATTGGTGGTGTGGCGAGTCATCATGGTCTCGTACAACTGCAACCACCTTGTCCACCTGCCCATCAGTAAACGGCACCAGCCTGTACCCTGCCTAAATTTGATTCCCGTAAGTATTTAAAAGACTCCGCTTGACCACGTTGTTCAGCGGGGTCTTTTAAGTACTTTTAAGATTTGTTTTGATTTCCGTCTGCAGTCACCTCACTTCGCAAATAACTTTGATTGCGAAGGTTTCTTTTTGTAATGTCATGGTGCAAACTTTTAGAAGCTGTTTTCAGAAGTCTACAAAACAAAAAAATGTTTTCAAAGACAAGGAGGGCAAGGACGACTACAATTAAAATCAGATTTCAGCATCTTTAGACACACCCCTCCCTTTAATAATAATAATGATAGTAATGATAATCTATGGCGTTTAATCTTACATCATAAGCCCTAAGCGCTTACAAATACAGAAAAGGTTAAAGAAACATAAATGAAACCAAGAAGAAACTGCAATAAGTATCATACACCTAGAAGGGTGCATATTGACACACATCCACGCGCGCGCGCACACACACACACACACACACACACACCACACACACACACACACACCACACACACACACACATGAACACGCGATCCCACACACACATACTGCCTCACAACAACGGACACAACAGCTTGCGTGCACACACACGCACGCACGCAAGCACGCACGCACGTACGCACCGCACGCACGCACGCACGCACGCACGCACGCACACACACACACACACACACACACACACACACACACACACACACACACACTCACACACACGTCGCAGAATCAATTTGATGGGCAGGGGAAAGGGATGAATGAACGCTTTCCCGACCTCCAGCCTCCACACCTGCGCGACTTTAAAAGGCGCGGTGATTTTGAACGCAGGGGGTACACAAAAAAGGAATGTTTTGGGTAATAGGTTATCACGGTTTTATCACAAGCAACATCGTTTTTTCCTTCTGATTGTGAGAATATATTTGCAGCTGTTCAGGAAGGCTGTTGAACTGTTTGTGTTTTGATTCAGTTCTTAAAAATTAGTGAAGCAATCAAAGGAACTACCTGTTGTAACAAAAACGACAAATCAAAACATAAAAAAAACACACACGAGCTCTTAAGTCATGATCGCCAGCTGACTCTGCATGAAACGGACGCTTGTTACGAAAGCTACTAAGTGTTTATATGGTGCCAATGGATTTTATTTTATTAATAAGGCTCACGGCTTGTCAATTATTACATTTGTCGGAATAATGTATAATCTTTGATTCATGAAATTTTGAAGCTTACAACCCATTCGTTTTACATTATGATTTATTTCGGTATGTAATGGATTATCAGTGGAAAAAAAAGGATTTAAAACAATCTCATTCAACTCGACATCCCATAAGCCTGCAGCCAGGTTCTAAGCAGGCACCCCTCTCTTCTCCTCCCGTTCCATTTTCCCACTCTACACCACTCATCTTTCTCCCCCTCCCTCCCGCTCTCCTCCCATGAACGCAAAAAAAAAAATTTGATGGAAGAAAAAAAACGGATGTGACAACAATAAAAGCAGATCTGGTGAGTCAAACGTATGGAAGACCTGAAACCAGCGGTACTTATATATATAGGGCCGTAGAGAGAACTGTCAGAAACAGTAAAATACGTAGGAGATCTGCACTAGTCTCATATTACACCCAGCAGTGAGTTCAGTTCAGGAGACAAAAAATTGTCCTAATCTGTCATGTTTCCATATATCGAGGTCTCGTAAAAATGAGAAGCTGATACGTGCTCGATTATAAAGCAACATAAAACATACCCAGTTCTTCAATCCATAAAATCGCAGCACCATCATAAAAAGAGGTTTTCATCGGACTTAAAACTGACGTATCGCTGACCATGCACACGTGCTACAACGCGACAAACCTGCAACATGCATCTGTTCTTAATTCTGACAAGACTGAAGAAGACAGTGCTCTGACCTGCACAGACAACATAATGTAGCCGTTATCCTTCAGCGCGGACTCCACGGCATCGTTAAAGTCTGGGTACCGGACCCGTGGACACTCTAGCTCCGGGAAGAGGTCGGAGATGAGGCCGAGGAACAAGGGGACGTCCTCAAAGACGAACTTGGGCAGATTCATGTCTCGGAGCGCTCTCATCAGCACGACGTCCTGTAAGACAAAACAGCTGCTGCCCCTGCAGTTACGTCCACTTATTGAGGAGACGTTCCACCACAACGATTATTGTGAATTCTGTTATTTTTAACTCACAACCAACTACATTTTGCAATCAGAGATATCTCTATATATGTCTCTGCTGCAATGAACACTTATCATTCAACAATACTTGATGGACACGTGCGATAGAGTAAAAGAACATAATTCAACAGCTAAAAGCCTGTGCTACACAACAATACAATACACAGCTACATTAGAACTCGTGCGATGCAGTAGTTTTAGTTTCATAAAGGAAGCATCACAAGCGCGGGCTACTCTATACAAGCTACACCATTCGTGTTAAGCAATGAAGGTAAAGCACATACTCAATACTTTTGATATAGAGAATTAACAAAATTAAAGACGAGACGGAGCTTTTTGCATGAGATCAAAAGTTGTCTGATCTGCGTATAAACGCAAGCCGCCCGCCAGGCTTTTCATACCATGCAGAATTTTAAAAATACAACATGACACGCTTTTTACAAGACTGAGGGCTCCCCTAAACCTCCGATTCCTATAGATCGGCAAGCAAAACAGATGATCTGTTGATAGATAGTCGTCTCAAATGGAAAGAACAGTACAATTTAGTATGTAAGAAAGCAAACAACATCTTAGCTTTCTTATACAGGAATATCAACGACTGCCCCCAAAAGGTTAAGGACGACTGCTACTAAACACTGGTTAGACCAGAACTGGAATATGGTTGCTCAGTCTGGGATCCTTACAATCTAAAGGTTATTGATAACCTCGAAAAGATTCAGGAGAGAGCAGCACGGTTCGTAACAGGGAACCATATCAGAGAGAAAGGGAATACTAGGAAGAACATGAGGAAATTAGAATGGAAACCCTTAGAAGAGAGAAGAGCTTTTATCAAACTTAATACCTTCTTCAAAGGCAGAGCTAAACTAATTGATATCCCAATGGACCAACTAGTGTTGAATAAAAGTAGCACCAGGAGTGGCGGTCAATCTTATGCCATACCTGCATCAAATATTGACAGCCATTTACATTCATTTTATCCTAGTTCTGTACGGCTGTGGAACTCACTGCCGGATGCCATCAAGATTGCCACAAATGCAGTCTCATTTAAATTGATACGACAGTCTTGAGATCTGCATATTGACTGATTTTTCTATTTTAACTTCCCCAGATATTTCATGGTTACCTAGGCCTGAACCTGGCCATCGCCTTTAACTTTTTAAATATCGTGTGTGACCCCTTGTTGCCAAATTTTGCTCCAGGGGCCAACAGGCTGAGTCGCACTTTATTTTATTTTATTTTATTTTTTAACATGCGCGCTGGTGACCTACTCGTTTTTGAGTGAACCAGTTTTTTAGGAAGCAGAAAAAGATAACAGATGTCACCAACCTCTTGCAGACTAGGAGAGCCTCGCTTGAGTTCTCCGGCCATAACCAGGACCGACTTGAGGGCTCGCAGTCCGAAGTCATAGTGATACTGCTTAGACAGCTGTTCCTTGGCCAGGCGGTACAGCACAGTCATCTTCTTGGCCAGCACCTGGAATTTTTAAACGTGATTATAGTGACCTCACCGAACAACGTAGACAGACGAATCACAAGACAAAACACGACGCGTTTCAACCTCTTAGGTCTTCTTCAGACAAGATAAACAATACTCAGGACAACGAAAATGATGAACGAGCAATCACTTATCGTTCTCGAATTCGGCGCAGGATGGGCGTTGAATGAAAATGCAACCCACCAACATTCAACGCCCATCTTGAGCCAAATTCGACAAAGATAAATGATTGCTCGTTCTTCATTTTCATCGTCCTGAGTGTTGTTTATCTTGTCTGAAGAAGACCTAAGAGGTTGAAACGCGTCGTGTTTTGTCTTGTGATTCGTTTGTCCACGTTGCTCGGTGAAGTCATTTTAATGACTTTAAAAAAATTGTTTAGATCTTCGCCTGCAGTCGCCTCACTTTACAACTAACAGCACCTGGAAAGCTAGGGCCGTGGGACTCAGAACACGCACATTCTTCGCCGTTACCTCTTTGGACCAATCTTACAAAGGCATATTATTATCTTACTTCGTTTCCACATCCATTCTGAACCCATTCGAGGAGATAAGTGACAGTTAGTTTTTCGTTTTCATTGTCTTGAATGTTGTTTGTCTTGCCTGAAGAAGACCTAAGTTGTCGAATCGAGTCTTGTGTTGTTTGTAATTTGTTCATCTGTTTCGTTCGACGGAACAGTAATTCATTTCTTTTAAATTAAGTTTCTTTCCATTTCTGTCCATTTCTGTCCGTTTCCGCCTGCAGTCACCTCACTTTGAAACTTACTTCATTTACATCAACACTTCTGTCAGCCCAACCACATAATGTTAAAACAAATCGCGAGATGATCACGATTCATTTCCCAATGCATTATAAAAACACTAACTAAATACAGAGAGAGACATGGACAGAGGAGAAAGGACACACTGAGAGACAATGGCAAAGGAGAAAGGACAGCGAGAGAGTGCCATGGACAGACGAGAAAGGACAGAGAGAGATGGACAGAGGAGAAAAGACTCAGAGAGAGAGATGGACAGAGGAGAAAGGACAAGAGAGAGAGAGAGAGAGAGAGAGAGAGAGAGAGAGAGAGAGAGAGAGAGAGAGAGAGAGAGACAGAGAAGAGAGAGAGAGAGAGAGAGAGAGAGAGAGAGAGAGAGAGAGAGAGAGATGGACAGAGGAGAAAAGACTCAGAGAGAGCCATGGACAGACGAGAAAGGACACACACACACAGATGGACAGAGGAGAAAAGACTCAGAGAGAGAGATGGACAGAGAAGAAAAGACAGACAGAGCCATGGACAGACGAGAAAGAACACACAGAGAGAGATGGACAGAGGAGAAAAGACTCAGAGAGAGATGGACAGAGGAGAAAGGACACAGAGAGAGAGAGAGATGGACAGAGGAGAAAGGACAAACACAGAGACATAACAGAGGAGAAAGGACAAAGAGAGAGACATGAACAGAGGAGAAAGGACAAAGAGAGAGAGAGAGAGATGAACAGAGGAGAAAGGACAAAGAGATAGACATGAACAGAGGAGAAAGGACAAAGACAGAGACATGGACAGAAGAGAAAGGACAGAGAAAGAGACATGGACATAGAAGAAAGGGTAGAGCGAGAGATGGACAGAGGAGAACGAGTAGAGAGAGGCATGGACATAGGAGAAAGGGTAGAGAGAGAGATGGACAGAGGAGAACGGGTAGAGAGAGGCATGGACAGAGGTGATAGGAAAGAGAGGGAGAAACATGGACAGAGGAGAAAGGGTAGAGAGAGAGATGGACAGAGGAGAACGGGTAGAGAGAGGCATGGACAGAGGTGATAGGACAGAGAGGGAGAAACATGGACAGAGGAGAAAGGGTAGAGAGAGAGATGGACAGAGGGGAACGAGTAGAGAGAGACATGGACATAGGTGATAGGACAGAGAGGGAGAAACATGGACAGAGGAGAAAGGGTAGAGAGAGAGATAGACAGAGGAGAACGGGTAGAGAGAGAGATGGACAGAGGAGAACGGGTAGAGAGAGACATGGACATAGGTGATAGGACAGAGAGGGAGAAACATGGACAGAGGAGAAAGGGTAGAGAGAGAGATGGACAGAGGAGAACGGGTAGAGAGAGACATGGACATAGGTGATAGGACAGAGAGGGAGAAACATGGACAGAGGAGAAAGGGTAGAGAGAGAGATGGACAGGGGAGAACGGGTAGTGAGAGAGGCATGGACATAGGTGATAGGACAGAGAGAGAGAAACATGGACAGAGGAGAAAGGGTAGAGAGAGATGGACAGAGGAGAACGGGTAGAGAGAGGCATGGACATAGGTGATAGGACAGAGAGGGAGAAACATGGACAGAGGAGAAAGGACACAGAGAGAGACAAGGACAGAGGAGAAATGACAGAGAAAGAGAGAGATGGACATAGGAGAAGGGACACACAGAGAGATAGAGACATGGACAGAGGAGGAAGGATACACAGAGATATGGACAGAGGAGAAAGGACACACAGAGAGACATGGACAGAGGAGGAATGACAGAGAGATATATATGGACATAAGAGAAAGGACACAGAGAGATAGAGACTTGGACAGAGAAGAAAGGCGATCACGTCAAACGCCAATAACTGACCTTGGCCAGGAGGAAACCTTCGGAGAATAACATGATCTCGCAGATCTGCTGGAGATCGGGCACAATGACGACGACAGGCCTGAACAACGCCTTCACCGACTCTGGCAGCTCGGCTCGCCCAGCGTAGCCAGGGTTCATGGTGATGAAGATGCCCAGTCGGTGGTCCAAGCTGATCTCCGATCCCTCAAACTGACATCACCAAACGGGAAAAAAATTATCACAGAGAGGCATGTTAATTAAATGGGTATTTTAAAGTGTTGAGACTTGCATGATGTGAAACAAACATTTTACAGCAGACTCCATGAGAATCTTGTTCAGAGATGTCACTTGATGTGATCTTTGAATTTTTGAAGAGATTAACATTTTCTGTCTAATCTGGGATTTTACAACAGACAGATTTTTAACAAAATTTCCCGTGTGTTTTTAGGTGTATTTGAAAGGTTATGTGGATTATCTTTTCTTTAATGATTTGTAAGCTGACTTCAACGCGGTAACAGCTCTGATATGGCGCTTTGCGGTCGGCTGGGCTATAAGCAACATTACCCTTACCCTTACGTAAAGGGAACGGATGACACTAACACTGCTTTTAGCTTATGGGGGATATTGTTACCGAACCCATGTTGGATAACACAAGAACCGCATTGATATTAGATAATATTGTTAAAGATGAACCCATGTTGGATAACAGAGAGGCCGAACCCACACTGGTTAACACTGATACAAAGCAGACACTGGATGAGAGTACCGCTGAATCTGTTTTGGATAACAGTGCTATTGAATCCATGCTGGCTGGCATCGAAATTACGGGTTAATTCCATTTCAGCCACGAATCAAATGGGTTGATTAAAATGAATGGGAACAAAGACATATGCATGCTAACAGTCCGGGACCAACAAATACAAAGGTAACTCAAACCTGAATGTCATCACCCACATCGATTTACTTTACTCAGAAATTTTTTTCTCTGGAGAAGAAAAAGAAAGAGAAAGAAAGAAAGAAGGAAATGGAAGAACACAAAGAACAGGAAGAAAACAGATCGACAGGCACACTGACAGACAAAGCAATTGACAAATTAAAAGACAGATGCATAGACAGAAAAACAGAGATCAATGGATGAACAGACTGGGGCACAGACAGACAAACAGAAAAAAAAAACAGACATAAAAAGGCAGACGGAAAACTACACAGAAAAATTGATAAGTAGATAAACAGAGAGAGAGAGAGAGAGAGAGAGAGAGAGAGAGAGAGAGAGAGAGAGAGAGAGAAAGAGAGAGAGAGAGAGTTACACACACACACACACACACACACACACACACACACACACACTGACTGACTGACTGACTGACTGACTAAACAAACAAACGAATAAAAAGACAGACAGACAGACAGACAGACAGACAGAACAGGCAGACAGATTAATCAAGAGAGATATAGGTGGGCTGATTCGCAAATGGTTAAACTGCACACAAACTGTCAAAAACGCCAGGCAAACAGATACACGACAGACGAAGACAGAGCTTGAGAGAAAGGCAGACAACAGAGACTGTGCCGACTGACCAGGAATTTCTTGAGGTTGAGGATGAGGGCATTGCGGATAGTCTGCAGCTGGGTGGAGATGACCGACAGCACAGACACGTCAATGCGGTTGAACTCGTCAAAACAGCCCCAGGCTCCACACTGGCAGATGCCAGACAGGATCTTGCCCACCGCCTGACAGCACGACACGCACGCAGGCACACACACGTGAATACACAAACGCACACGCATGCTCACAACACACACACACACACACACACACACACACACACACACACACACACCACACACACATGCAAGCGCGCACACACACACACACACACACACACACACACACACACACACACACACACACGTACATACACAAGCGCGCACACACACACACACATACATATGCATACACACATGCGCAGTACCAACCTGAGGCATGGCCTCTTCCGGGCAGGTCGACACTTTGACCACGGTTGGTTTTTCTACCTCAACCTCATTTACGCTCAATGCTTTGACCAGGTCTTGCATTCCTACCTCAACCCTGCTACACTCAACATTTTGGCCGGGTCTTGCATTTGTACCTCAACCTTGCCTACAGTATACGTTTTGGTCAGGTATTACATTTCTACGCAACATTTTGGCCAGGTCTTGCCTTTCTACCTGAACCAAGCCTACACTCAACATTTTGGCTAGGTCCTGCATTTCTACCTCTCAACCTTGCCTACATCATACGTTTGGCCAGGTCTTGCCTTTCTACCTATTTACCCCACACTCAACATTTTGGCTAGGTCCTGCATTTCTACCTCAACCTTGCCTACATCATAGGTTTGGCCAGGTCTTGCCTTTCTACCTATTTACCCCACACTCAACATTTTGGCTAGGTCCTGCATTTCTACCTCAACCTTGCCTACATCATAGGTTTGGCCAGGTCTTGCCTTTCTACCTATTTACCCCACACTCAACATTTTGGCTAGGTCCTGCATTTCTACCTCAACCTTGCTTACATTATACGTTTTGGCCAGGTCTTGCATTTCTACCTCAATCTACTCCACACTCAACATTTTGGCTAGGTCCTGCATTTCTACCTCAACCTTGTACACATTATACGTTTTGGCCAGGTCTTGCATGTCCATCTCAATCTACCCCACACTCAACATTTTGGCTAGGTCTTGCATTTCTACCTCAACCTACCATACGGTTTAAGTGATCAGACTGTGTTTGTACCAAATCAAGCCAGCAACTGGCCGTGGTCAAAAGGTTGGGGTATGGTTACACATAGCATGCACCCTGCGTGAGAAATGGAAAGAATGAAGGAAGTAAGGAAATTGAGAGAACTATATTGAACAATATTGACTGGATGACACGGGAAACGACTGAATGAAGCGCCAGCTCGCAGTTCTTCAGTCGGCACTACCCAGGTTGGCAGCCCGTTGTGTAAACGAGTGTGGATTGTAAAGCGCTTAGAGCTTGATCTGTAGCCGAGGATAGACGCTATATATATATATATATATATATATATATATATATATATATATATATATATATATATATATAATGATAATAATAATACTCCAACCTCCAGCCCTCCTGTTGGAATCTCTCGAGCAATTACTCCCACGTTCAAGTTCTGTTCGGCTGTGAACACCCACATGGGTAAATGCTCACTAAGGGAATTCGAGCCGCAGTTGAATACGTTCAAGCTTGAGGCCTGACACCAGAGAAAATGCCGAGGCGTTTGTCTATTCAAAATGAAGATCACGTCGTTGTTATTTATGAGTGACACGAATTCCTATATTGTGCGGTAGCATGGTTTAAACTGCCAAAAGAAATGAATTACAAATCATGTCTTCGTTGACCAGAGTAACAAGTCATTTTTTATTTCAAGCCAAAAACCTAGTCTACAAATGGAATTTTATCCAGAAGAAAAACTGGTCCAGTACTACATGCAAACCAATAATGAAAACGAGGCACGACTGTCAGTTCTCTTGTGTGTGTGATTACTAACGAGTGAGGCATTCGGAAGAACTAGTGTAAGAGCAAGCCCTAACACTTATCCACGTGCCCTGAATATTTGAAGAGAGAGAGAGAGACAGAGACAGAGAGAGACAGAGAGAGAGAGAGAGAGAGGGGGGGACTTGGGGGGGGGGAGAGAGAAGGAGAGGCGGGCGGTATGTGCAGTGTAGCGGACCTTGTAGTCCATGCCCTCTCCACAGTTGGTGACCACGCACAGCAGACCCAGGGCCTTGGCCAGGTCCTTGGTGGTCTCCGTCTTCCCTGTGCCTGCAGGACCTGCCGGAGCTCCTCCCAGCTGCATGGACAGTGCCTGTCCATATCACACACACACACACACACACACACACACACACACACACACACACACATATAACACACACACACACACACACACACACCAAGCAAGCATAGCATAATTACACCACTCATACACGCCCCCTTACAAGCACGTTCTCCTGTACACGTTCAAACGCATGCGCACTTACGCGCACTCACACACACACACACACACATACACACACACACACACACACACACACACACACAACGCACACACACTGAGAGAGAGAGAGAGAGAGAGAGAGAGAGAGAGAGAGAGAGAGAGAGAGGGGGGAGGGGGGGGAGGGGGATTGCAGATTACAGAACGTGCGGTACAAGGTTTTCAAACAGAAGACGCGACTTGCCGATTTTGAGTCGTGCGTTCTACTTTCTTACGCTACCAAACCACAAAATAAGACGCATTTGACTGGTACTGAGTGAGCGAATTTCATCATCGAGAAAAGGTTAATAAGTACATAACAGTAAGGTGGATGTACGCTACTGAAGACCTTCACGCCTCTGGGGATTAACTACCCTGATAAGATGTTTACACAATACGTGTGAGAAATTGTGATGGAAGGAATGGGCAGTGCAGGGATGAGACAGTGGGGAGTTTCACTTGGAGGTAAATTTTGTACTGAAAAAAAAAGTTGAAGAGATTTCAGTCTAGTCAGCTATACGTCACATGCGTGAGTTTTTTTCTTTCTTTTCTTTTTATTTCTTTTTTTTTCCTTTCTTTCTTTTTGTTTTGTTTTGTCTTTTGAATTTTTTTTTTCAGATTTGTTAAAAATGTTCATCATCAGCTCATCTCGACACCAAAGACGACGTTTCGTTTATTTGAGGCGTTCATATAGTGTTTTTCGATTTTTTCTTCTCAGCGTGATTAATTTTACATAACTAGTCACAAAAGACATCTTTTAATGAAGAAAAAGAAACATCCGAAGGTGCTGGGGAGGACCCAGAGAAGCACTGTCTTCACCTGCCTTTAGAGCAGTCCTGTACCACCCTTGGAGGCCTGCGCTGTGTTGACGATGGGTACAGGCACGCGCAGGACACTACATTTAAGATATCAAGGGCCATAACTGCTCCTGAACAGAGGTAAATCGGACTACAGGATGCAACTCATAACAGCCTTAAAGTAGCATCCCATGGGTGTATCTTTTAATGTATTGGTATGATTTTCTTTTTCTCTTTCGCTGTCTCATATTCCAAAGCACTATACGAAGCACTACAGTGGCATTACCCTCTTCGCCGCTCATTCCGGCTCCCGTCTCTTTCGCTGTCTCATATTCCAAAGCACTATACGAAGCACTACAGTGGCATTACCCTCTTCGCCGCTCATTCCGGCTCCCGGTCCAAAAGAGAAGCTGCACTGCCGCCGAATCACTTTAGTGTTGTTCATTGGTGCTGTTCTGAGCCCAACAAGCGGAGAACACAACCTTCTAAACCCCCTACTTGACTTGACTTGACTTAGTCCTCTGAATTCCCTGGGGAACATAGGGCCGCAACCACACTCTTCCAGCGGACACGGTTTTGGGAGATCTTCTTCAGCTTGGCCCACGTCATTCCGGCGGCCTTCACTTCCGCGTCGGTACTCCTTCGCCATGTCTGTCTTGGTCTTCCCACTCTTCTTTTGCCCTGAGGGTTCCATTCAAGGGCTTGTCTTGTGATGTTGGATGGAGACTTTCTGAGGGTGTGGCCAATCCATCCCCACTTCCGTTTTCTGATTTCTATTTCTATTGGAACTTGCTGGGTCTTGTTCCACAGTTCTGCGTTGGCAATAACATCTGGCCATCTGATGTTCACAATGTTTCGCAGACATCTGTTGATAAATGTTTGGAGTTTGTGGGTGTTTGTCTTTGTTGTTCGCCACGTTTCAGAACCATACAGAAGGACAGGTTTCACATTTGAGTTGAAGATTCTGATCTTGTTATGGAGTGAGAGGGCAGAGGAATTCCAGATAGGCCGTAGCGTAGTAAAGGTGTGCCTGGCTTTATTGATGCGACTCTTGATATCCTCATCTGTACCTCCATCTTTGCTGACCACACTGCCGAGGTAGACAAACTTGTCAACTTCAATGATGTCTTCCTGTTGTAGTCGTAATGGGTCTCGTTGCTGGTTGTTGACTCTCGTGGCTTCTTTTCTGTCGATACTAATTCTATGGTCGCAGAGCGTTCCCCTTCTTACGGGCGGCACCACGTCCATCCAACGATAGTCCCCATGAAATTGCCGGTACCGGCGACCTCAACACAAATTCACAAAGAGCGTAGACGCGAACATAAAATCGAAACTGAAACCATGAAAGCAGGACATAAAAAGCTATAGAATTTGATACTTTTTTATGCTGATCAGTGAGGATGAAGCTCAGGCTAGGGAGTTCCGATCTGGTCTGAGACTGCTCAACAGGGCTAAACTCCATGCTTACTTTCATGGTTTATTCCGGCGTCAACCAGGCCCTACAGTTACAGGAACCTGCGGCGCTGGTCAGGAAATTTGGACTACACTCGAAGAGACGCACCCATAGAAGATGCAACTCTACTGTGTGATTCCAGTCCTTTCAACTGAGTCCACAGCAAGCTCAGCTCTGGGCAGGAGTCATTCGGGTGTGAAAAATCCCACGAATAGCTCTGACCTATGACATATGACCTCCCAGCAGGGAATCCGTAACGCTAACCACTGCGCTACGGCTGCTGATTACACTGGTATACTTTTGATGATTACACTGGTATAATTTTGATGCCGGTTATTGTGGAAACAAGTAAGGCCGATTTATTCCCTGCTTTCAAACATTTTCACTATCTTGACTCACAATAATGATAAACTCATGAAGTCTTTCTTTGCAACATTTGGCAAGACATATTCATAAGTGGGCAATTTGGGTTCTGTATCTATTAAGATAGTTATTCATATCTACTCTGCTGTATAAGCTGATCGACGTTTGATCCTGACAAAACATACGTTAATGTTTATTGCAAAAATCTTTTATCAAGGCACACGGCAGTAGTTGTAAATGGTCACAAATTCCATGAACAAAATCAGATTTGTAAAACAAATATTGCCGGAAACGTCAATCAGTGATTTGTGGCGTTTGTGTCTTTATGGTGAAGATCGCTGGAACGATCTTATCAATACCAATCGTCCCACAGAGTTTGGTTGTTCCTGCACGTATAGTTACAGAGTAAATGCCAAGGTTACAGTTAAACACGCACGCACGCACGCGCGCGCGCGCGCGCGCGCACACACACACACACGCGCGCGCGCGCGCGCGCACGGACGCATGCGCGCGCGCGCACACACACACATACACGCGCACGCGTGCGCGCACACACACACACAGAGCATAGATTCACTTTTGTTGCACTCAGAGGCCAGGAACTGCCATACTCATAAAAGGTTCACTAGCAGTTTTCTTTGCCTACTTCGTTCCATTCCCCCCACCTCCCTCCCCCCACCCTACACACACACACAGAGCATAGATTCACTTTTGTTGCACTCAGAGGCCAGGAACTGCCATACTCATAAAAGGTTCACTAGCAGTTTTCTTTGCCTACTTCGTTCCATTCCCCCACCCACCCCCCCCCCACCCCCACCCCACCCCCTCCCTGGAATCTATCGAGAATGGGAACTTTCCGTCACTGGTCTAACGAACAGGGATATCATCAGCCATTCTCTGTTGACTTCGCTCAGGAAGAATCGATCGGTGCTAGGATCCAAAAATGCACAACCTTATGACTTTAATGTGAAATACAACTAATGCAAAGACTTGTTTTCCTTATGCGACTTCTAAGGAAAGGTGTTTTTTTCTTTTAGACTGTGGGGAGGTTAGGGGTTTTTGTTTTTTATTTGTTTGTTTGCTTTTGTTGTCTCATCTTGGTGTCGACTCTGCAACGTTTCCCCAGTGTCAGTCATTCCAGCTCACCACGTGCGTCGCCAAACTTAGTTCTGTTCTTTTGCGGTCTCTCTCCTATGAATCCACAGGCAGCTGTCACTGTCAGGTTGTCGTGAGGCTACATACCAGAGAAGGCACTGCAATCGGTAATGTTCAGTAGTGCCAATTCTGATCTAACATACACAGGGCATCACTGACTAAGCCTCCTACGAACGACAATAATTACATTATTCGAAGTACAGGAATGCACATTCCCCCGCCACCACACCCCCAACTTCCATCCTCGCCTTGGTCCCTCATCCCACTTCTTCCACCTTCTCGCCTCCCCCCTTCCCCTTCGTCCCTACCCCAACCTTTCGGTCGGTCAGTGGGATTTTAACGTTCTATTGGCCGGAGGCCCTTAAAGGACAGCATATCTCGCAGACTGAAGTCTGCATACTTTGTCGCAGTTGTCGTTGGCAATAGTGGGTCTGGATCTGTGTTGAGGCCGTCGTCTGTCGCTCTCTCAGTTCTAGTTCCTTGTGAGCTTGGGTTCACGTTCAGGAGTTGGTCGGCCGACGACGGGCGTCGGTTTACTTCGCCTGTTTCCTCCTGAGAAGGCCTGTATTCAGGGCCACCAGGCGGCCTTCTTCATGCTCGGGTGGCGATAGTCCTGTGCCGCATGAAGCCGCCTCAAAGTGGGAGCAGGACGAAAGAGGCTGGAGTGCTGCACGAGTCCCATCTATTCTATGGTCCACGCAGAATACGGCCAAGAGGGCAATTTTTAACCCAGCCCCGTGTGGGGTGTCCCCATGCCTGGCTGGCAAGCATGGTATCCCAGGTCACGGTAATCGTGGTCATGCAGGGCTCCATCGCCGATCGCCCCACGTCTCCAAGAGCCGTCCCCCGGCAACACAGACCAGACCCGCCGTCACCCATATGGCTGGAAGGTTCGCTAAGCCGCCTGACACTGACCTCTCACATCAGTGTCCCTCAAGGAGAGCTGCCACCTCTCTCCCTTGGTGTTCCTTGCTATGTCATCTCGCAGGGAACTGTCCACATATTATATCCAAACAGCGGCTAGAGCTTGGTGTATACCTGTGTGAGCGTGAGATAGATCCGGTCAGTGAGGGGAGTGATGACCAGACGTCCGTTCAGCCCCATGTACTCGTAGCCGTAGCCGAAGCTGCCAGTACACTGGCGGATGACCAGCTCGTCTGGCTCCCTCACCCAGTAGAACCTCAGCTGGCTCTCCCACTCGAACTCCCGGGCGTCCATGATGCTGTCGGACACAGGAAATTACTCTCTCTCTCTCTCTCTCTCTCTCTCCTCTCTCTCTCTCTCTCTCTCTCTCTCTCTCTCTCTCTGTCTCTCTCCCTCTCTCTCAGGAAATGAGTTTCTCTCTCTCTCTCTCTCTCTCTCTCTCTCTCTCGGCTAGCGGTACTCTTTGTTTCATTCTCTATTTCTCTGGGAGTCATTGTTAATGACATGAAAGCCATCGATTATGTTGGAACCTGAGCCTATCTGTCTCTGAAAATTCTATTCACAATGTCTTGAAAACTAGGTCTATCTCCCTCTGACAAAGCTATGGATGATGTAACTGAAACTAGGCCTATCTACTTCTGACAAAGCTATGGCTAATGTAAATGAAACTAGGCTTATCTCTGACAAAACCACAGATGTGAAAACTAGGCGTCTATCTCTGACTAAGCCACGGTTTTTGTAGTGGAAACTAGACCTATCTGTCTCTGACAAAGCCATGGCTGACATTGTAGAAACTAGGCTTTTCTATCGCTGACAAAACTATAGTTGATATAGTGAAAAAAGCCTTTCTATCTCTGATGAAGCCAAACCTGATCTTTAGAAACGTGGCCAATCTATCTCCGACAAATCCATGGATGAATGGTGTAGAAACTAGGCCTATCTATCTCTGGCAAATCCATGGATGATGTGGTGGAAAGTAGGCCTATCACTGACAAAGCCATGGATGATGTGGTGGAAAGTAGGCCTTTCTATCTATCTTTGACAGAGCCATGGACGATGTGGTGGAAAGTAGGCCTTTCTATCTATCTCTGACAAAGCCATGGATGATGTGGTGGAAACTAGGCCTTTATACCTATCTGACAAGCCATGAATGATGTGGTGGAAAGTAGGCTTTCTATCTATCTCTGACAAAGCCATGGATGATGTGGTGGAAAGTAGGTCTATGTATCTATCTCTGACAAAGCCATGGATGATGTGGTGGAAACTAGGCCTATCTCTGACAAAGCCATGGATGATGTGGTGGAAAGTAGGCCTTTCTATCTATCTTCGACAAAGCCATGGCTGATATGGTGGAAAGAAGGCCTTTCTATCTATCTCTGACAAAGCCATGGATGATGTGGTGGAAAGTAGGCCTTTCTATCTATCTCTGACAAAGCCATGGATGATGTGGTGAAAAGTAGGCCTTTATACCTATCTGACAAGTCATGGATGATGTGGTGGAAAGTAGGCTTTCTATCTATCTCTGACAAAGCCATGGATGATGTGGTGGAAAGTAGGCTTTCTATCTATCTCTGACAAAGCCATGGATGATGTGGTGGAAAGTAGGCTTTCTATCTATCTCTAACAAAGCTATGGGTGATGTGGTGGAAAATCGGCCTTTCTATCTCTGACAAACCCATGAACGATGTCGTGGAAACTAGGCCTATCTATCTCTGACAAACCCATGGATGACGTGGTGGAAACTAGGTCTATCCATCTCTGACAAAGCCATGGATGTGGTGGTGGAAAGTAGGCTTTTCTGTCTATCTCTGACAAAACCATGGGTGATGGAGTGGAAACTAGACCTTTTCTATCTATCTCTGACAAAGCCATGGATGATGGAGTGGAAACTAGGCCTTTCTTTCTATCTCTGACAAAGCCGTCGATGATGGAGCGGAAGCTACATTCACCTGGAAATGACAAAGCTATGGATGATGTGAAGGACGCGGATCTTACCTGTCTCTGACAAAGCCATCGATGATGTCTCTGGCGTGCACGTCGATGATGAGCACCGTGTTGTACTTGGATCGGTCGTTCCTGGAGAGCTGTGAGCGAACCTACACCACCACACACTGCGTGTGACTTTACCAGATGGTATACAACACCCGATAGTACACGTTATGTTGGGACACGTTCATACTACTGAAACGTCATCTACCTGCCACATAGAAACCTATTCATACGCAAGATCGCCACGACAATAAGCAACATTCCATTTACTGTGTAGGCTCTACCCTCCTGCTGTGTCTGACTGGCAGCAACTGACGACTGACTGGAATAATCCTGTGGTCAAGAATTGCTGGTCATGACGAAGAAGTGTCTGGTTTGTGTGTCTGGGATCGTTTCATTGATGGCATGGATACAGTAAGTGAACTAAAACAAAATTGTTTCAAAACGGAGTGACTGAGGGCGGAAAATGAAGCTGAATTTAGAGATGGGGTTAGTTACCGCCAAGGACGCAGACAAAGTAAGGACAAAATACAATGCATTTCGACCTCTTGGGTCTTCTTCGGGCAAAAACAAACAGCATTTAGGGCAGTGAAAACGAAGAACGAGAAACCACTTATCTTCTCATATTCAGGGCAAAATCAAAATGGCTGTTGGATTAAAACCTTTTTTTTTAATTCGCTTATTATATTTATCACATTATTTACATGACTTATTCCAGTATCATCGTGGACTGAATTCCAAAAGAAGAAATCTTCCCATGTCTGACACATCTGTTTGAACCTGCTGGCTAAATGACTGGTATACAGTTATCAACACAATAAATGTTTCTCATTCACTTTGTTCTTGTGGATACATAGAGATGTACCCGTCACTTAAGAGACTACGTAATTAACGCAGCGCAAGTGTATATGCATGTGTGTGTGTTTATGTAAGTACGTGTATGTATGTGAGTATGTGCGTGCGTGCGTGTGTGTGTGTGTGTGTGTGTGTGTGTGTGTGTGTGTGTGTGTGTGTGTGTGTGTGTGTGTGTGCGTGTGTGTGCGTGCGTGAGTGTGCGCGCGCGCGTGTGTGCGTGCGTGTGTGTGTGTGTGTGTGTGTGTGTGTGTGTGTGTGTGTGTGTGTGTGTGTGTGTGTGTGTGTGTGTGGATGTGCATGAGCGCACGTGTCCGTATACATATGTGCGAGTGTGTGTG
>CM031621.1:27379270-27391770 GCA_018398815.1 Conus ventricosus
TCCTCTCTCTCTCTCTCTCTCTCTCTCTCTCTCTCTCTCCCTCTCTCTCTCTCTGTCTGTCTGTCTGTCTTGAATCGCCCTATATCAAGAGAAGAGGTACTGCTTGCAATTAATAAGTTAAAGAATGGTAAAGTTGCTTGTCCAGATGGAATCATTGGAGAAATGTTGAAATAAGCAACATGATGACTTTTTGTGAATTTTTTAATGCATTGTTCGACGAAGGTATTTTGCCAGATAACTGGAGTGATTCTATAATACTTCCTTTATTCAGAAAAGGTGATGTTAATAATCCCAGCAATTACAGGGGCATAATATTTGTGTGATATCATCAGTACAATATATATTGCAGTTATTAATAACAGACTTTAAGAATGGGTTGAAGAATATAATCTGACAGGTGAACACCAGGCACGATTCAAAAGAGGATACTCAACATTTGATCATATGTTTACTTTGTTGGCGCTAATACAAAAACAGTTTTGTTTCAATTGTGAGTTATGTGTTGCCTTTATTGATTTTGAACAGGCGTTTAATTCAATACAAAGAAACTTCTTGTGGCCGATCCTTTTGAAAAATGGAATCAAATGTAAATTGTATCAACGTGTTCGTAGCATGTATGTGAATGTAAAGGCTATGATCAGATGTGGTGCTAATCTAACTCATTACGTTAACTGTACTCGTGGGGTGAAACCAGGTGATGTATGCAGTCCGGTTTTGTGTTCTTTATTGGTCATTGAATTAGCACTGGAAGTAATTAAGAGGAGGCCGATATGGTGCGACGTTTACGTATGACTACTTTTAGCAGTTCATATTGACATTGGCTGATGGTGTGGCTTTGTTGGCCGAAACAGTCGTTGGTCTACAAACCCAGATAAATAGTTTGCATCGCGTAGCGTCAGGCTTACATTTAAAGGTAGATATGGCTAAAAATGATGTTGTTGTATTTAGGAAAGGGGGACATTTATCTCCATATGAAAAATGTACTTTCAACGGTATAACTATGACTGTTATTAATGCATATAAGTACTTAGGAATTTACTTTTCTAAGAGACTTAGTTTTGTAGCAGCTTGTAATAACCATTCGAGTGGAGCCAAAAATGTTTCGTTATGTATTTTGCAAAAACTCTAAGTTAAAAAAAAATTCCCTGCATACTTTTCGGAAACTGTTTGACGCACAGATTCAGCCAGTTGTACAGTTTGGTGCCGAGTTATTTGGGGTTAGAAAAAAAACAGCTCTACAATGCAAAAACGTCCACTTATTTGGCCTCAAAAGATTTTTAGGAGTTGAATTGCGAACACCCAATGACCTTGTATATGGCGAATCGAACAAGTACCCTATTTACATAAACTCGGCCAAAAAATGTGTTAAGTTTTGGTTAAAATCAACAAGAATGCATGAGAGCAGATTACCATATAAGGCCTATCGTATGTCGTTTGATTTAGCTGAACGTGACAAAAGAAACTGGGTATCAAATGTTCGTTGTAAACTGCATCTGTTTTTTTTTGTTGTTGTTGTTTTTTTTGTTTTTGTTTTTTGTTGTGTTTTTGTTTTGTTTTGTTTTTTGCTGTCCCAACCTCTGCGCCACCTCAGTGGCAGTGCACCCACGCCGCTCATTCCGACACCCCGTCCACAGCCACAGCCCAGTCGGCCCCGCCGCAGCCCCGGCACCGGCAATCCACAGGGAGCAGTCAATGTCAAGTCGTCAAGGGGCAACCCACCGGAGGAGACACTGCACTGCTGCCGAGTCACTTCGGTTGTGTTCAGTGGCACCTGTTCTGATCAAACATACGCATGACACCACCTACTAAGCCCCCTACTGACGACAATAATTGCTTAGTCGCGGAGCCGGCGTGAGTGAGCTCTCCCTCCGGTGGGCGCCACCACGTCCGTCCAACGACAGCCCCCATGGACTTGCCGATGGATTTGGTTATGTTTGGTTGAATCAAGGCGTTCATGCGACCGGCGATTTTCTCAGAGTCTTTAGAGGTGTACTGATTTTGTGCAGGTGGCAGGAATGGAATTTTCATATGGATAACAGTGAAAGATTTATCTGTTACAGTTCCTTTTGCACCGTACCTGGTGTTAAAACCTATCTAGAGCTAAATCTGGACAGGCACTTAAGTTTATAACGACTGGATTCAGACTTGGTATTTCTGAAATTGCCGAACATTATTACCGTTATCGTTCTCAGAGTGAAGCAGATTTCATATGTCCATTTTGTAGAAAGGATACAGAAAATGAAGTGCATTTTGTGTTGTGCTGTCTTGCACAAACTAAGAGCTCAGTATATACCGATCAAGTTTTATAAATTCCCAAGCCAGTTTAGATTGGCTCTTTTTTTGGCATGTACCCATGAGCAAACTGTTAAAAATCTGTCAATTTATTTATTCAAAGCATTCAATTTGCGATCATTTATTCCATCATAAAAATCATTTCGGATAAATATTTGTTATGTTTGCGTGCTGTTACTCGGGTGTTAAGATGACTGTAATTAACTCGCAACCCACTTCACGAAGGGCTGTGGCCTAAAACGTGAATAAATCATCTGAGTCTTGAGTCTCTCTCTCTCTCTCTCTCTCTCTCTCTCTCTCTCTCTCTCTCTCTCTCTCTCTCTCTCCTCTCTCTCTCTCTCTCTCTCAAGTTATTCAAATTTTTCCTTGTTCCACTTTATTTGTCACCTCAATGTCCTCAGCGATGTGAAAGAGGGACTTCTCCCGGGTAGGTCTACACGGTGACTCTTACCGGTGACGCCAAAAAAATGAGGGAAAGAATTTCTCCCAACTCTACCTGGAGACTCATCTCAACGATCTCAGAAAGAAATCAGAGGACTTTCACGAGATGACTTTCTTCAGTGACCTCAGAGATGTGAGAGAGGGACGTTTTTCCAGTTTACATGATTACTCATCTTAATGATCTCATATGGGGGAGAAATACTCCCCATTCTACCACGTGACTTACCCCATCGACCTCAGATATGTGGGACAGGGACTTCTCCAGTTCCGCCTCTTGACTCACATTAAAGAAGTTCAGACATGTGAGAAGGTGATGTCTCGCAGCACTACCAGGTGACTTTCATACATAGAGAAACTTCGTATAGTGCTCAACAGCGACTCACATTAATTACGTCCGAGAGGTGGGTTAAGGATTTCTTCCGGTTTCGCCTGATGCCTTACCTCAATGACTTCAGAGATATGGGAGAGAGACTTTTCCCAGTTCTGCACCGTGTTGAGGAAGGGCCCCACAAAGCGGGAGGCCGAGATGCTCTGCAGGTTCATGGAACTGTCGTCCAGACTCTGCATGATGTCGTCCACAGAGCCCAGAATGAATCCCCGGTTGGAGGTGCCTTTGGTGTAGGTAAGTATGGAGAACTTCATGTTGCCCCAGGTATCCTCCACTTCTCTTACTCCCTACGCACAGGATTCATACAATGAACACCTTGAGATATCCCTTCCTCCTCCGTAGCCCCCCTCCCCCCACGTGTAATAAAAAAAATCACCGTGTGAAGACCGTCACAAAACGGTCGAAGATGAACCATGAAACCAACAAACAAGAACAAAACAGCAACAAGTTCAGCATCACCATACGACAGTATCAAGTGAACTTTCACTATCAGAGATGCAAACCAGGATGAATCAGAATCGATGCGAACGGCATTACAAAGCAGTGTCAGTTTAATCGTCAGGGGTACAAATCAGAATGAAACAGCATCGAAGTGAGCAGCGTGACAAAACAGTATATTTTCCGCCATCAGAGGTACCTCTAGCCGGAGGTATGAAGCAGAATTGAAGAAGATCAAAGCTAACTGCATCTAATCGTATCACTTTAAAAATAAGAAGTGCAAAGCGGATAGAAACAGGATCAACACGAGCAGATTTTTAAAAAAAAGCATCATTATAACAGTCAGAAGTAAAACATCGGAATGAAACAGGATAAAGTTTAGCTTAACTACAAAACAGAGTCAGTTTAATCATCGGGAGTACAAAGCGGCATGGGACAGGATTAACGTGAGCAGCATTATAAAGGGTATTTATTTAGCCGTCAGAAATATAGACCAGAACAACACAGGATGAAGGTGAACAGCGGGGCAAGTTTTGCAAAATGGCATTAGTGTGAAAGAAGAGACGCCAATCGTAAAAAAAAAATCGTTCAGCTTCGAGGATATTTTGTTTTATCCTCTGTCCACTCTCAGTGGAATCAACCCAATGCCACTCTGTGAGTAGTCGGCTGAATGTTCCCCAGTCCTCTTAGCATATTAAGGGTAATCTAATTTTTCTGATGTTTTCCGATTAATCAACAGTAACTGAGGAAGGGGGATGCAGTCACTGGATTCTGCTTGTGTGATGTTTACATTTTTGTATGTTACAGATTAATGTTTTGTATAGCGACGGTAGGGGCTCGGAATCAAGTTAAATCAAATTTCATTTGTCTTTGAACATTACTGATTTTCCGTCACATTTGTGAGGGCCCGATATGAGTGACAGAGTGCGTGTGCCTATGCGAGAGCACAATTTGTTTGTGGAAATATAAATGCTTCTGTCCATACGCCTCCCCCCCCCCCCCTCCCCCCTCCCGCCGCGTCCTTGTGCACAATAATAATATTTTGATAATGAGGGAGGATGTCGGAGACCCGTCAAAACTCAACTGAGTTCCCCTGCTCACAGCCCGACCCATACCCTTCATGTCACAATCTTTGTATGGGCAGTCTGCAAGGAGCGATCAACATCAGGTCAACTTGAGGCAACCCGCCACAGGAGATGCAGCGCTGCTGCTGACTTAATTCGGCGGTGTTCACTTATTCCCGTTCTGATCCAACGGGGAGTTTGTGGAAGTGTTCTTGGTAACCTAGTATTGATATGTCATCAGGCTTGAAGTCATCATCATCACCACAGCCGTCACGATCGTTAAAAACAGACACTCCACAAACTAAATTACACAACCTCCATTTCTGTCAAAGCTGCGGTCGATTTCCATTAGGTATAACACTGTAACATATTATGTCTTGTTATTTATTTACTTATTCATTCATTTTGTGTTTTTACTTTTCTGTGTCACACCTGCTTGTCATCTCTCTCTCTCTCTCTTTCTATCTGTGTGTGTGTGTGTGTGTGTGTGTGTGTGTGTGTGTGTGTGTGTGTGTGTGTGTGTGTGAGTGTGTGTGTGTGAGTGTGTGTGTGTGTGTGTGTGTGTGTGTGTGTGTGTGTGTGTGTGTGTGCGTGTGCGTGTGTTTATTTTGATTGCTTATTTGTTGTTGGTTGTTCAATTTGCTGTGTCTTTCTTTTCAATGTATGCAATTCACTGGCAAAAGTTTATGTACTTGTTCACATGATTACTGTAGGGACTTAATGATGGCTTTTTTTCTGTGTATTTTAATGTTTGTGTAATAAAACGCAATATCGAAAAAAAACTCTCCGCGCAAGCTTTCGACTGACCGCACCGACATTCCCAATTATGTTATTTATGAACACGATGAACAATAGGTGCTTCGGTTACTCAACTTTTTCAGTATACTCTGTGATATTCTTAAAATGTTGATATGTATGGATTCAATTATGTGTGCACCACAATGAAGCGCTTTTTTGTCACCGATTCAGTAGTGCAACTGTGTATAATTAACTGTAACAAATGGTGCGGCACACAGTGAACGGAGTGCAATATTTCCTTAGTCTGTGCCTTTATCACCTGAACATGTTTAACTACGTTATTAAGACAATGTCACATCTATGCAACTCGTTCAAAATCATTCTTGCTGACAACTTTGCGGTGGCAATGTGTGTGAAGAAGATAAGCAAGTCTCACAAGAACCAGTACTTTAAGTGTTAGCCATCGGCTGATTATTACTATATTTGGCATCGATGATTACAGATGACGAGAACATCACATTATCATAGCCAAACCGTCTTTTCAACGCTCGTTTCTCTCAGACCACACACCTGGTGTTGTCTATACAGAAAATGAAACACCCAGACTGAAAAGTTCATTAGAGTTTCAGTGAAAGCCATGCAGTGACGGTATCTACACACAACAATAGGAATGACGCACGACGTGACAGCCACCCCACCTTCTCAATGTTCATCTCCTTGGAGGCAGCAGTCACAATCTCGATGATGGTGTCCTTGAACCGGTACAGTTCCATGGCGAAGATCTTCTCAAGGGTCATGGACTCTGGGGACATGGTGAACTCCTGCCCGCACTTCTCCATCAGCTCTTTCCAGTGTCGCTCCCGTAGCGCCTCATGCTTCAGGTCCACACACCTGGCCGCCAAGAATAGTTGTTATGACCTTTGAGCAGACAGAATTTTTTTGTGTGATAATTGTTATTATCATCAACAGTCACGGCAAACTGGCTCAACCTATACAATCCTTGCTTTGTTGAAAAGATCCGCCTTCACCTTTTCTTCCGACTTTAAAAGGAACACTGTCTTCTAACAGACGGTAGTTTGAAAAGTTGAATAACTGCAGGCTGAAGCATGATAAAAAAAGTAAACGAACAGAAAACAATGGTCTACCTATACTTGTGAGTGTCTTAGTTCTTCTCTCTTGCAGAATTGAGACGCGTCCAAGCCTTGCTGAGCTAAAGTTTTTTTATTTGTCACTTTTGCCTTGTATGTAGAAGATCTTGCGGTCGATATGCGTTGCTTTTGTTCTGTCATTTGTTCATCTGTTTTTCTCGTGTAGAGGACAGTTAACACGTTTGACGCGTATCTGAAGGCTCAATGCACAGAAATAGAAGCAGCCTGCACACGAGCTGGAATGTTGTTTACATGAGATTACTATTCATTATTTGTTTGAAGTGTCTAGTTTGATTCTTGAATTACAGGTGTAAGTACCAGACGTCTTACTGATATATCAATATCAAGGACATTTCTGTACATATGTTAGTAATTTTGTATCGTTAATTCTCCTGCTTGACATTTGTTGCGATTTCAAGTTAGCTTTGTGACCCCGTCCCGACTTTCGCATTACACCTTTTTTTCTCATCTAGTTCCACGATTTTGAAAAAAATATTAACACATTCATTCATCTATTCAGTGTTTTGACGTGTTTCTAAAATATTGCTGGTCTTACATTTAAGCCAACGCGCAGATACGTATCGGAGATTTGTCGTCGTCGTCGTTGTTATTGTTGTTGTTGTCGTTATTGTTGTTGTCGTCGTCGTCGTCGTTGTTGTTGTTGTTGTTGTTGTTGTTGTTGTTGTTGTTTGTCGAGAGAACATTATTCGTCAATAAATACAGCATGCATTATTGTACTGAAGATGGACGTAGCCCGCAAATCTCTGGTTTCTGCCTATTTGATGGGATTTAGCTCCTTTGCCTTTCATACTGCGCTAAAATGCAAATAACATTTCATAGCTTACAACAGCTGAACTCGGGTTGAAATATGATATGTTCAAGATTTTCTGAGCACAACATATTAGTACGTGGTTTTTTTTCATTGTTGGATTGTTCACCTGTTCATTTAACTACCAACACTTTGTCGTGGTGTTATAATACTCGCTGCTAAAAGAAGAACAACCTTTTCAACTCTGAAAATGTTGGAAGCTGCCTGCATAATTTCATGGAAAAAAATGTTTGTATTGTATGGTCTATAACATGTGCAAGTGAAAACGGGATTGAATTTCAAGTCCCGTTGCTCAGTCGTCGTAACGGACAGTGAACTGCCAGACGTTCACGGGACCTTGGGCGCGGCATGATAAAAAGTGGATCCCATACCTCTCCTTCCGCCGCATTATCATTCCCCGTCCTGAATCATGTGCCCGTTTACTGCTGAGTGGACCGGCAGAGTTTTCGAGCAGTAAACGTCCGACCCCACGATCAGTTTAAACTCACAACCCTCATCTCTGCGGGCAAACATTCTAGCAACCCATCTGACTATGCATCCCCTTTTTTTGTTTAGAAAATAAAGTTTTCGCTTTTTTCAAATATAAAAGAACAAAAAGGCAAATGTAACATCACTTTTTTCTTAAATTCAAGTAAGTTCATATGATATCACATAATGTAAAATAAAGAGAGAAAGAAATAAAGAAACAAAAAACAAATGGTAGAGAGAAAAAAACAAACTAATCAAACATAATTGTAATACTATTTTACATTTTGAAGACAAAAGTTTATAACATATTTACGTGGTAAAATGTGTGTGTGTGTGTGTGTGTGGAGAGAGAGAGAGAGAGAGAGAGAGAGAGAGAGAGAGAGAGAGAGAGAGAGAGAGAGAGAGAGAGAGAGAGAGAGATTCCAGATGGTTTAATGTTCAGAAGTCATTAGACTCTTAACATTTCCCTTTAAGACAGATATCATACAATCGAAATACATTCTGCATGGACTCTGAAAGTAACACAGATTCTTTTGTCTAAGCATTAACGCACACACATGGCATGATTAACTGAACTCACGAGAAATACACTCAGCTCTTCCTCCCTACTTCCCCCCCCCCCCCCCCCCCCCCCCACACACACACACACACATACACTGTTTACCACCCAATCCCACTCTTCCCTGACCTTATATCCTCAGAACTACCCAAATGCACTACGCACACCCTCCACCCTTCCCTACCTCCCCTTCCCCTTCCCCACACACTGTATTTCGATTTCGGCCAATGGCCCACAGTTAACGTAACAATTTTTCAAATAACAGGCTTGACCATACCAATTCAACTCATAATTTCAACCAATATTTCACGCTTTTTGATGGCATAGTGCACAAACTGAGCAATGTTTTGCGCTGATAGGAGATCAGTACATTTCATTAAATCGCCAAATAAGTTGTCATCAATTTGGTTTGAGCCAAGGTATTTAAGCCGTAGTTCTTTGTAGCATGGACAGTTACAAACAAAATGAATTTCGTTTTCTATCTCAGTTTTACAAAAACTGCACAGTAAATCTGTTGCACTGTTTTGAGTATATCGGACGGAAAATATTGGCATTTAACGGGAGAATACCTATTCTCAATTTAGCAATGATATCTCTAAAATGCTTAATTCGCAAATTATCAATGTATGGTTCATTCATGAAATTTGTCTTGAAAGAACAGTACAGAGAGAATCTGTCACTACTGTTAACTGTAGTTGACCAGTCCTCAATGAAGTTTGCTATAAGACGCCCTCTTAATAATGATAGAAAAGATCGCTCATTTCCAACACCTTTATTTAGCCAAGCGTAACCAAACCCGCAGTGTTGGAGGATATCTCTTAGCTTGGATGCCCAACATGATTTTCCATTTTCTTCCATACTAAGTTGCATTAAATAGGCCTGTTTGGGCAGTCTAGTATCCATCTGGAGTAGCTTCAACCAATACCTGACTGCTCTCAAGCATGCATTGACGTGTAAAGGATATCTGCCTAACTCTCCATACACACATTTGTTTGGGGTTTGGCAGGAGACACTAAAATATCGCTTACACGCCTGCGTGTGTACTTTTTCGATCGCTTCTATGGCATCAAAACCCCAGATTTCTGACCCATACAACAAGATTGGTTGTATCTGAGCATCGAAGATTTTAAAGTACGTCTGCCTTAAAATTTCGCTGAGTTTGAGAAGCACTCGAGCACAATCACAGACTGCTTTCTTTCTCTTTGTTACTATGTTCCTGACCCCTTGCGCAAAACTTAACCTTGTGGTAAATGTGAAACCTAGATAAGTATAACTGTTTACAACCTCCAGCTCTTCTCCATCCAGAAACCATTTTTCATTTCTACCCAAATAGCCCCCTTTTCTGAATACCATAACTTTAGATTTATCTATGTTAATTTCTAAGAACCTATCCTTGCAAAGAGTACTGAGATGCCTTAATTGATTTTGTAGCCCTGCTGGCGTTCTTGATAAAAGAGCTAAGTCATCTGCAAACAATAACATGAACAATTCAGTCAAACCAGGCTGTAACTGGATTCCATGTTTTCCGACTTCTTCCATAGCTATTGCTATTTCGTTTATAAATAGAGAGAAAAGGGCTGGAGTTAGTATGCAACCCTGTCTGACACCAACAGGACATTCAAACAAATCGGTCATCATTTCGTTTGCACGAACACAGGATACAACTGAGGAATACATGGCCTTTAGAGCTTTTAAAAATGGACCAGGCAGACCTGCTCTCCCGAGAGTTTCAAAGAGGGAAGCACGATGAACTGAATCGAAAGCCTTCTTTAAATCTATGAAGGCCACGTAAAGTTTTTCGCCTTTTTTGTGGAATGTTTTCTCAATAACAGAAGCTAGCGTATAAATGTGATCGACAGTTGAATATGATTTTCGAAAACCTGCTTGCTCTTCGACGATTTTTTTATTTACATCCATCCACTTTGTAAGTCGACTTTTGAGTATACTTGTATAAATTTTACTCACGACACTTAACAAAGAAATACCCCTGTAATTATCGGGCACGTCTGTATTGCCCTTCTTAAAAATGGGTACTATTATTGATTGTGACCACTGTGCTGGAAATTCACCATTTCTAAAAACTTTATTGAATAGACAAGTCAAGAAAGAAACTGTTTTCAATCCTGAAGCCTTTAGCATTTCTGCAGTTATTCCATCATAGCCACACGCTTTGCCATTCTTTAGCCCAGAAATAGCCTTCCCCACTTCTCCCTCGGTAATAGGAACATTTAGTTCATCATCTATGTCTTCGTCAAAAGACCTGTTGACCATAAAATTTTGTCCTTCCGACTCTTCAGTCCTAAAGACAGCTGTAAAATGTTGATACCATTGCTCTAATGTTATGTTTTCGCCCGTTTTCTTTTTTTGTTTACATGTATTTGATCTTATTTCCGACCAGAATAATCTAGCGTCATGAATAGCGTTCTTCAATCTATTCGCTTTTTCCCTTTTATAGGCTGATTTTTTTAACCTGTTTTAACTGTCGGTACATTTTCCTTGCTTCTACAAAGGCAACGAGATTACCATTCACGATTGCCGTACCTTCGTGCTCATTGTTACCGTTTTCACTTTCTACTTCGTTTTCACTCTCTACTTCATCATTTCTTTGTGATTCATTTACATTTGAATACTTTTTCTTTGTTTTCATTGACTTTCTGTATACATTTAAGAGTTTACGAGCTTTGTGTTTAGCATCTTTGCATTCTTTATCAAACCAAGGGGCCCCTATATTTTCAAGTTCGATACCTGTTCTGCGGGTCAGAGAGAGAGAGAGAGAGAGAGAGAGAGAGAGAGAGAGAGAGAGATTGAGGAGAGAGAGAGAGCGAGAGAGAGAGAGAGAGAAGAGAGAGAGAGAGAGAGAGAGAGAGAGAGAGAGAGAGAGAGAGAGAGAGAGAGAGAGAGAGAGAGAGCACATGAGGCAAGCCGAGTGTATTATGAAAGTTTACATATTTTGGTTTTTAAAGGTCCTGTACAATGTCCAATGGGGCTGTCTGTTTTGGGCGACGTAAAAGCTCTAGGGATCTATAATCATACCGATACTAATGTACCGTACAACATTATAACATTATAATTATTCATAAATCAGTCTAGGTCTGCTAACATTGGCTTATATGGGTGCCACTGGGAAAGAAAGTCGTTATATACAAATCTGTTTCGAGCAAAATACTCTTCAATTCTATACCTGTATTTTAACTTATTGAGAAATATTCGTAGTCTGTGTGATTTTTGTTCTGTTCTACACTGAAGGTAACATATCTTACTAACCGAACTAAATCAATTTTTTTTGTAATGCACGTCAGAAACCATCGACCACCTAGGCTAACAAGGTCAGTTATTAGTCATATATGCTCTAAAAGCAAACAAAAATGGAAAATGCTACTTTTTTTTCTTTCTTTTTTTTGGGGGGAGGGGGATTGATATCGGAAGTTTATAGTCAAAAACGTGATTTCCGTCGAAAACTGCCTTATTTCAATCGCGTTTTTCTTCATTTCCAACTTTACTTTCACACAACTAGTTTAAATTTTATTGCATTGTTTACACAAAATAACATTGTCCATTTTATAGACTTTTTTTTAATCACCGATCGATAGCTGAACAGTGTATTAGCAACGTTAATGCTTGCTTGTTGCACTGCGCACTTTATTAACGGATATGATCTATGCGCATGCAGCGTTCAACGTCGGTTCCCTATTCACATGTGTTTAACCAAGCAACTTTGAAAAACACACACACACACACACACACACACACACACACACACACACATCATCATCATCATCATCATCATCATCATCTGCCAGCCCACAGCTCTTACAAGGGCAGGGAGTCTCTGAACTCCTTCATGCTCTCCTCCAGCGCTTTGCCCACTGTCATGACTCGCGTCTCTTTGGGCAGTTTGCGGAAGGTCTTGAGGAAGCCGTCAATGCCCTCCTGCAGCACCTGCACGTTCAGGTTGACCCATAGGGTCTCTGACCACTGCTCTCGGGCCGACTGCACAGCACAAAAAAAAAGAAAAAAAAACTCTCCATGCTGATGGATATTTATTCTGATTTACTGCTAACTTTCCAAAAAAATAACATTCTGAAATCATCTGGTGTACAGGCACCCTGACATGCATAGCATAGGTGACAGCACA
>CM031621.1:27411770-27426770 GCA_018398815.1 Conus ventricosus
GGGAACTTGAACAGTTCCTGAGTTTCTATCAAACGCACATTCCGTTCAATGTCCGAGGAAATCTTGTGCAGCTGGTGGACCACGGCCTCAAACTTGCTGATGGCCTGCACAACACAGTTTTGGGTACATTGATACACACCATGCGATGGACTGTACAACATAGCATGAATTCATTATCACACTGAAGGATGGTCTGTACAAGTGAACACAGCGTCACACTGAGCAATGGCCTGTACAACACAAAATGAATACAGCATCACATTGAGCAATGGCCTGTACAACACAGCATTAATGTAACATCACTCTCAGAGATGGCCTAAACAACACAGCATGAATATTACAGCACTCTGAGAGATGGCATAAACAACACAGCATGAATATTACAGCTCTCTCAGAGATGGCCTAAACAACACAGCATGAATATTACAGCACTCTGAGAGATGGCCTGTGCAACAAAGCATGAATATTACATCACTCTCAGAGATGCCTTATACAACACAGCATGAATATTACATCACTCTCAGAGATGCCTCATACAACACAGCATGAATATAACATCACACTGAAAATGGTCTGTACAACGCAGCATGAATATAACATCACACTGAAAATGGTCTGTACAACGCAGCATGTTTGTAACATGATGCTGAGCAATGACACGTATAATATAGCAGTTACTACAACACTTTAAGTGGTGGCCTACACACAACCGTAATTACTATACTACTACATCATACTGAGTAAAGGCCTGTTGAACATACAGTAACTACAACATTACACCACACTGCTCTATGGCTGTGAAACGTGGAAGGTTTACCAGCGTCACGCTAGGAACCTGAACCATTTCCCCACCACCTGCCTCAGAAGACTCATGGGCATTAAGTGGCAAGATAATATTCCAAACACTGGAGTCCTCACTTGCGCTGGCCTGCCTAGTATCTTCACCATCCTGATGCAGTCACAGCTTCGCTGGGCGGGTCACGTAGTTCGCATGCCAGACCATCGGCTACTATTGTTTGGCGAACTACAACAAGTTAAACGCTCTCATGGAGGCTGGAAGAAACGTTTCAAAGATAACCTCAAATCTTCCCTGAATGCCTTCAACATCAGCCACACAACATGGGACCAGACTGCACAGGATAGAGACGGGTGGCGATCAGTTGTCCGCAAAGGTGCAGAAACCTGTGAAAGTAACAGAATTGCAGCAGCTGAGCAGCGCAGGATGATCAGGATGACCAGTGTCAACAGATCTCCAACTGCCACCACCATCCCCTGTCCATACTGTGATAGGTCTTTCCGGGCGCAGATCGGCCTGACCAGCCATATACGCACTCACCCCCGATCCCAGGATGACTAGATGGTCTTCATCGTCTCGACGGACAAACAACGCAAACACAACATTACATTGAGTGATGGTCTACACATCATTGCAATATCGCATTGAATGATGGTCCGAACAACATAGTAGATACTACTACAACATCAAATTGAGTGGTGGCCTGTACTACATAACAAATTATGACAATATCACATTGAGTAATGGCTTGTACAATTTATCGGTTACTACAGCATCATATTGAGCGCTGGGCTGTAGCATTTGATACAACATTACATCAAACAACGGCTTGTTCAACTAAACAGTTACTATCACAGCATCACGGTAAGTGATGGTCTGTACAATATAATCATTACTACAACTTTACATCGAGTAATGGCCTTGCAGCATAGCAGTTACTAAAATGACATTGGGAGATGGCCTCTACATCATACTATTACTTCAATATCACATCAAGTGACAACATCAAACCTACCGTTTTTACATCATTATACTTGTTCATGACTTGTACAACACAGCTATACCACAACATTACACTCGATGCGTGATGGTCTGTGTAATACAGTGACACTACAATATCATAAACGGTGACGGCCTGTATGACATACACTAACTATATCACACATGGTGATGGTATAGAACAGTTACTACAAAATTACTGGTAGTGATGGCCTGTATAACAACGCGTCACTGCAGCATTCCACTGGGTGATAGCATTACAACGCTGCATTACTACATTTGGCTGGTGATGGCCTGTACAATACAGCGTTACTACATCATCATACTACTTGATGGCCTGTACAATACAGCATTACGACAACATAGCACTAAGTGTGGCCCGAACAACACTGCGTGACTACAACACTGAACATGGTAATGGCCTGTACAATACAGCGTCACTACATCACATGGGTGATGGCCTGTACAATACAGCGTCATTACATCACATGGGTTATAGCCTGTACAATACAGCGTCATTACATCACATGGGTGATGGCCTGTACAATACAGCGTCATTACATCACATGGGTTATAGCCTGTACAATACAGCGTCATTACATCACATGGGTCATAGCCTGTACAATACAATGTCATTACATCACATGGGTTATAGCCTGTACAATACAGCGTCATTACATCATATGGGTGATGGCCTGTACAATACAGCGTCACTACATCACATGGGTGATGGCCTGTACAATACAGCGTCATTACATCACATGGGTCATAGCCTGTACAATACAGCGTCATTACATCACATGGGTCATAGCCTTACAATACAGTGTCATTATATCACATGGTTCATAGCCTTACAATACAGCGTCATTACATCACATGGGTCATAGCCTGTACAATACAGCGTCATTACATCACATGGGTTATAGCCTGTACAATACAGTGTCATTACATCACATGGGTCATAGCCTGTACAATACAGCGTCATTACATCACATGGGTTATAGCCTGTACAATACAGCGTCACTACATCACATGGGTCATAGCCTGTACAATACAGCGTCACTACATCACATGGGTGATGGCCTGTACAATACAGCGTCACTACATCACATGGGTTATAGCCTGTACAATACAGCGTCATTACATCACATGGGAGATGGCCTGTACAATACAGCGTCATTACATCACATGGGTCATAGCCTGTACAATACAGTGTCATTATATCACATGGGTCATAGCCTTACAATAATGCGTCATTACATCACATGGGTCATAGCCTGTACAATACAGCGTCATTACATCACATGGGTTATAGCCTGTACAATACAGTGTCATTACATCACATGGGTCATAGCCTGTACAATACAGCGTCATTACATCACATGGGTTATAGCCTGTACAATACAGCGTCATTACATCACATGGGTCATAGCCTGTACAATACAGCGTCACTACATCACATGGGTGATGGCCTGTACAATACAGCGTCACTACATCACATAGGTTATAGCCTGTACAATACAGCGTCATTACATCACATGGGAGATGGCCTGTACAATACAGCGTCACTACATCACATGGGTTATAGCCAGTACAATACAGCGTCATTACATCACATGGGTCATAGCCTGTACAATACAGCGTCACTACATCACATGGGTTATAGACTGTACAATACGGCGTCATTACATCACATGGGTTATAGACTGTACAATACAGCGTCATTACATCACATGGGTTATAGACTGTACAATACAGCGTCACTACATCACATGGGTTATAGCCTGTACAATACAGTGTCATTATATCACATGGGTGATGGCCTGTACAATACAGCGCCACTACGTCACTTGGGCGATGACCTATATAATACAGCGTCATTACATCACATGGGTGATGGCCTGTACAATACAGCGTCACTTCATCACATGGGTTATAGCCTGTATAATACAGCGTCATTACATCACATGGGTCATAGCCTGTACAATACAGCGTTACTACATCACATGGGTCATAGCCTGTACTATACAGCGTCATTACATCACATGGGTTATAGCCTGTACAATACAGTGTCACTACATCACATGGGTCATAGCCTGTACAATACAGCGTCAATACATCACATGGGTCATAGCGTGCACAACACAACGTCATTACATCACATGGGTCATAGCCTGTACAATACAGCGTCATTACATCACATGGGTTGTAGCCTGTACAATACAGCGTCACTACATCACATGGGTTATAGCCTGTGCAATATAGCGTCATTACATCACATGGGTCATAGCCTGTACAATACAATGTCATTACATCACATGGGTCATAGCCTGTACAATACAGCGTCACTACATCACATGGGTCATAGCCTGTACAATACAGCATCACTACATCACATGGGTCATAGCCTGTACAATACAGCGTCATTACATCACATGGGTTATAGCCTGTACAATACAGCGTCACTACATCACATGGGTTATAGCCTGTACAATACAGCGTCACTACATCACATGGGATATAGCCTGTACAATACAGTGTCACTACATCACATGGGTCATAGCCTGTACAATACAGCGTCACTACATCACATGGGTCATAGCCTGTACAATACAGCGTCACTACATCACATGGGTCATAGCCTGTACAATACAGCGTCACTGCATCACATGGGTTATAGCCTGTACAATACAGTGTCACTACATCACATGGTTCATAGCCTGTACAATACAGCGTCACTACATCACATGGGTCATAGCCTGTACAATACAGCGTCACTACATCACATGGGTTATAGCCTGTACACTACAGCGTCACTACATCACATGGGTTATAGCCTGTACAATACAGCGTCATTACATCACATGGGTTATAGCCTGTACAATACAGCTTCACTACATCACATGGGTCATAGCCTGTACAATACAGCGTCACTACATCACATGGGTTATAGCCTGTACAATACAGCGTCATTACATCACATGGGTTATAGCCTGTACAATACAGCGTCACTACATCACATGGGTTATAGCCTGTACAATACAGTGTCACTACATCACATGGGTCATAGCCTGTACAATACAGCGTCACTACATCACATGGGTTATAGCCTGTACAATACAGCGTCACTACATCACATGGGTTATAGCCTGTACAATACAGCGTCACTACATCACATGGGTTATAGCCTGTACAATACAGCGTCACCACATCACATGGGTTATAGCCTGTACAATACAGTGTCACCACATCACATGAGTCATAGCCTGTACAATACAGCGTCACTACATCCACATGGGTTATAGCCTGTACAATACAGCGTCACCACATCACATGGGTCATAGCCTGTACAATACAGCGTCACTACATCACATGGGTTATAGCCTGTACAATACAGCGTCACCACATCACATGGGTCATAGCCTGTACAATACAGCGTCACTACATCACATGGGTTATAGCCTGTACAATACAGCGTCACTACATCACATGGGTCATAGCCTGTACAATACAGCGTCACCACATCACATGAGTCATAGCCTGTACAATACAGCGTCACTACATCACATGGGTTATAGCCTGTACAATACAGCGTCACCACATCACATGGGTCATAGCCTGTACAATACAGCGTCACCACATCACATGGGTCATAGCCTGTACAATACAGCGTCACCACATCACATGGGTCATAGCCTGTACAATACAGCGTCACCACATCACATGGGTCATAGCCTGTACAATACAGCGTCACCACATCACATGAGTGATGGCCTGAGCAATACTGAGTTACTGCAACGGCAAACATGGTGATAGCTTGTGCACTGAGGGTGTCAGATTCGGTCTGTGCGTTCCCGACAGCTAGACATATTCCGAACGGATTCACTCCATCTTTTTGCCAGCTGGCTAGCTTGCAAGTGTCCGCGAAAAGTCATACGAGAAAAAATGTTTAACAAATTTGTACACGACTAGGCCTGGTCGAACGTTCAATGAGCAAAAAGAAAAAGGTTACGTCTTCAAACCTCAAGTGAAATTCTTTTCAGATTTCCTAATGACTGACGATCGCAATACAAACGGATCGAACGATTCTTTAAAAATTTGTTTGGGCACTGGGACAACTAAAATGCTTTTAAGTACCATATGAACAGTATGAACAATGGAAACGTACACTGGTGATGTTTCACTGAACTGGTTTCATGGCACCCCCACCCCCCATCGCACACACAGACACACACACGAACACACACGCGCACACACACACACACACACACACACACACACACACACACACACACACACACACACACACATACACACACGCGCGCGCGCACCACATACATGCACGAGGACGTTCTTTTGCACGTAGGAAGAGAAACAGCAGGTTACTGGTCCCATTCGTCAGGTTTTCCGGGAGAAGTCGATTGTTCCTCCGTTATAAGCTTATCTGTTTGGCTGCATTATGTGTCAGACATCAACTACCACGTTGACTGGAATGATCGTGTGAGGTTTGAACGGCTTCCTACGATGCACGGCTAAAAAAATAGTCTTGGGTAACAACATGCTAACCTGTTCACATTTCTTGATAAAGTGATTGATGCCCAGCGAGTTCCAGTTGATCCGTTTGACTGCAGGCTGCAGGAACTTGTGTAGTTCCAACGTGTGGCTTCTCAGCAGCTGGTCCTGACATGCACATACACACACACAAACACACGCGCGCGCACCCGCACGCGAGCACACACACGCGCGCACGCACACACACGAACGCACACACAAGCACACGTGAACGCACACACACCACACACACACACACACACACACACACACACACACACACACGATTTTAGCGTATAATTCAGCAGTAAATCTAAGAATGGGGGGAGGGGGGAACTTTCAACCAAATACATTGGTATATGACTTTTTGTGAGCGATATCTAGCGCTTATGTACCTATAATGCAGCAACAATGGTGCAGAACTTCGTATCTTCCTTTGAACTGTTGCAAAAGGGGCATCTAAGAAAAGCACGATGTTGATGAATGCAATATCTGATGTAGTGATTCCCGAAATATTTTAGATGCCCCTGTCGCTCCTCGTTGGGAATTTAGATTACAAATACACTTGTGACTGATCCAACCACGCTTCAGCAGTGGAAAAAAAAACAAGACATCTTTAAACGGGTGCAATACACACCCCTTACACACAATCACATCAAAATTACCTCACTGCTGTAAGTTCTTGCATCTTGCAGAAACAAATCAGAAACCTAAAAAGCCTACAAGCACTCATAACCAGTAAGTATTTTGACACAACAGGAAAACCGGAGAAGAAGATGCACAAAAAGTTATTTGTCTATTCATAACAGATCACCCGCCATGTTCTGATCTGTCAGTACATTTATTATGTTCTGCAAACAAAAAGGAAAAAAAATCCGCACTTTTACACAAGTAAAGGTGACATGTGTAGCATTTTAAAAGAAAAGAAATGCTCCCTGGAAAGAAAGCAAGTGAGACCACACAGACAAAAGTCACATGCATGTTTACACGAGTAAATGCCAAATATGAAAAAATACAAAGTATTGTTTTAGTTATGAAAGCTCGGTGATGTTTATAACTGCATTTTGCTAACAACGGCATGGCATAGATATTTGACAGGCAAGCTTTAGATCTGTCATTAAAATATGTCACTCACAGACAGAAGTGCTTACCTCAGCTGGGTTGAGGGACAGCAATACATGGTAGTAGCGCTGTAACATGCTTTTGAGATCCACTACGTACCTTACGTACTTTTCTTCCTGTCGGCAGACGTACAGTATGCAGAACCTCCCTCGCTCTCTCTCTCTCTCTCTCTCTCTCTCTCTCACACACACACACACACACACACACACACACACACACACACACACACACACACACACCACTACCACTACCACTACCACCACCACCACCACCACCACCATCACCACACCACCACTCCACAACACACAAACTAATTGTTGAAGTAAGTCATTTAATACATAACATGTACTGACAGACGTAAAAATTACAAAATGATTGTTGAAATAAGCTATTTAATGCATAACACATACTAATTCTGATAGATTTTGAAATCACTTTTCGCTGGCTGCCGTCTCCCTGTTCGTTTTATTATAATAACAAAATAGACGTAGCAGCCAAGCACTGAGCTCAGCGCTTTTCAGGTTGTCTTTATTTAAATTTCCCCTATCCTATAAGAGCAATATCTTTTGACAGAAATATACGCTCGGAAGGTTTTCAAAAGCACCCTTGCCAAATTGGATGAGGACAAAAAAACGAATTTCGAACTTAAAATAACGCTCTAAAAGTACATGTTCGTGTAAACAGAAAAGTACTTTCTCTCACATACAGATGGGAAGCTGATGCTTTTGAAACGAAAGACACTAGAAAGATTTGTGTGTGTGTGTGTTTGTGTGTGTGTGTGTGTGTGTGTGTGTGTGTGTGTGTGTGTTCGTGGTCTGCAGAAAACATCTGGTCACGTTCATACATGCAATATATTTGAGACTTCATTCCAATTCTCTCGGCATAAACTGCCCGAAAGATTTCCAGGTCACCACCACGAACGTGTGATATTTCTTTCTTTCTTTCTATGCCAGTCAGTCCCACAAAAATAATTACCTAAAGACGTTCTTGACATTGCTTCTCCGTCTCCCAAGAACGTCATATTGTTTACTTTGTTGTAAGTTACACGTTTGGTTCAAACCATATGAAGCTGACGGTCCCTATTACTGATAAACTAACACACATACAAACGAAGCAAACAACCGAACGTATGCACATGTATGCAGAACACGTATATTTGCTATACATGCTTATTTACCCTTCCCTTCCTTTTCTTTTCTTTTTTTTTGGGGGGGGGGGGGGGGGGGGGGGGGGTTGGGGGTGGGGAGGGGGTCTAATAGTACACGTCGAAAAAGACGTGAAACCAAAGAGACCAACACACAAATGTCATGAATACAAACGTTCCTTCTACACTGCAATGTGTTCACTTATTATTGGCATTAGTTCCGGCGGTACGAACAGGGTGTCTGATAAACGTCCTGTCTGTCACACTCACACAAAATTAATACATAAACTTTGAAAATGTGGTTGTGTGTGTCTCAGAGAGAGAGAGAGAGAGAGAGAGAGAGAGAGAGAGAGAGAGAGAGAGAGAGAGAGAGAGGATCTGCCATAAGAACTGCAAAAGTGGTGCCCTCACTTCCACTAAAGAGGTTGTTTTCACCCGCATCGTTTGGTCTCTATGTCAGCAAAAATTATACAAAGACTACGGAAGTGAATTTAACGAAAGTAAATGAAAAAATGGAAAGTTGCCAATGGGTGAACCCGCCTAATTTTCGAGCACATCCAGATCAAACGGCGGATCCAGAGTCCATGTAAAGTTTTACGTATGAAATACCATACTGATTTTTAACCAGACTTGATGGAAAGCTGAAATATAGCCCTAAGAACGAATTCATTCAATTTTGGTGCAGACCCGAATCCAAGAGCGTGACCAAAAATCGTTTGACCTCGGCACAGATCTGCGCTCTCCTGATTATCTTTCTGCTTGTATTACAAGTCGGTGTGTCGGTTCACGTCGATTCACTCTATAACATTTTGCACGTCTGTTGGTCTAATGAGCTGTATCTTTGCCGTGGACCAGAACTCACGGACCTGCACCAGTAATCAACACTCCTGTGTCAACAGTGGCGATCAACACTCAAAAAATACTCGATATACTCGAAAAAGCTTTTTAAATGTGGGGCATTTCAACAGGGACTGGCAGTGATGAACTCTGACCTGATCCAACGTTATAACTCGACAACACGACAAACCTAAATAAAGGAATGAATTATGACATTGAATATAGCACGCTATTGGGTTTACCAAGTGAATCGGGGGCGGTGCTTTTTCCTGATGGGGGTGATGTCATGGTAATTTTATACTTTAGCCCCCCTATGGACGCTGTCCGGGAATATAACAGCTTTACTTTGGGGTGCCTGTGTTTTGGGCTGAAGTACATGAGTCATAACGTTCACAACAGAGCCTCTTTTTAACTTCAATCGCCCGCGCTGGGCAACTTCTCAAAGAACTCTGTTCATTCCTCTCCTCTCTCTCTCTCTCTCTCTCTCTCTCCCCCCCTTTTCTCTCCTCCTCTCTCCTCTCTCTCTCTCCCTCTCTCTCTCTCTCCTCTCCATCTCTCTCTCCTCTCCTCCTCTCCTCTCTCTCTCTCACTAGATTTCAGGCTGGGTAATTTCTGAAATTGCTGAGCATTATTACCGTCCATCGTTCTCATAGTGAAGCAGTTTTGATATGCTCACTTGGCAAAAGGATACAGAAAATGAAGTGTAAGGGCCTAATTTGTGTTGTGTTTTGCCCTGTTGTGCACAAATTAAGAGCTCAGTATGTACCGTTCAAGTTTTACAAATTCCCAGTCAGTTTAGATTGACACTTCTTCTGACATGTACTCACGAGAAAACTGTCAACAAAATGATTATTTTTCAAAGCATTCAAGTTGCGATTGATTATTCTATCATAAAGTAGTATTCCGAATGATGTTCGTCTTGCTCGCGTGGCAGTTACTCAGCTGCTAGATGATTGTAATTAACTTGCAACCTCCTTCATGAGGGCAATAACCTAAACATGAATAAATCATCTTGTGATCTCTCTCTCTCTCTCTCTCTTCTCTCTCTCACTCTCTCTCTCTCTCCTCTCTCCCTCCCTTCTCTCTCTCTCCACTCTCTCTCCTCCCCTTAATCTCTGTCTCCCTCACCCTCCCCCCCATTTTGTTGCAAGCCTGAATCCTACCTGCAAAGCCTTACTGCAGGCCAGCATTGGCACGTCGAAGCCCAACTGCTCCATGCAGCGGCATTCCACCATGATCTCCATCATCTTGGGATCGAAATCCACCACGTACTGTACGTCCATGGGGACCCTGCACCAGCCAGGAGTCATTTACACACGCACGCACGCACGCACGCACGCACGCACGCACGCACGCACGCACGCACGCACACACACACACACACACACACACACATGCATGCACTCTCCCACCTCAGCCCCCTACACTCCGCCAACACCGAAAACAAATGACACACACGAATCTATGCTACTTACTATTTTCATTAAAGAAAATTATTCTGCCCCTCAAGCCAGAACGGCTGAGTAGGGTGACGCTGGACATAACAAAATAAGAAAATCGGAACACATGTTGAAAATCAGTCCTAGTATAACTTCGAAATCTTTAACGACGATCGTCAGTTGTGCTGCTGCTTCATGCGTCTAGCTCGAAAAAAACCAAACACACACTTTAATCAGAAAGAGAAATCAAGGAAGAGTGTGCATGAGCAACTATGAAGAAAAACAAGTAGGGAGAAAGAGTGGGAATGGACGGGTGGAAGGAAGGCTTGAGTATGTGTGTGCATGTGTGTGTGTGTGTGTGTGTGTGTGTGTGTGTGTGTGTGTGTGTGTGTGTGTCTGTGTGTGTGTGTCTGTCTATCTGTGTGTGTGTGTATGTGTGTGTGTGTGTGTGTGTGTGTGTGTGTGTGTGTGTGTGTGTGGTGTGTGTGTGTGTGTGTGTTGTTTGTTTTGCATCCATAATTGTGTTATGGAATCTGAAAATAAATGGAGGGTGGATACCAAATCTTGAACATATCCAGAGCTTGACACTTGAACGCCACCGTCATGAGTGAAAAGTCCAAAGAAGTCCTGGTCAGGAGAACGCACACAACGGCTGTGCCAACAATACTGACGATCACATGGTGCGCAAAAAAATACAAACATCATATTCTTTTTTCAATCAGACCAATTCGTTAATGTCATCTACTACACATTTCTGCATACATGTCAAACATTCATTGCACATCTCCAAAGACAAACCCCGATTCGAGCGTTTAAATGTATTCGCAAGAACTTGAACATCAAGGGAACACACTGCAAATGAAAATGTCGCGACGGACTTCACTGGATTATATAAGCTACCAGCTCATGATAAATGATTCGGGCACATTTCAAGATCAGCCGGCCTCTTAAAAACGATATCGCACAAGACACAGTACCAAGGAGAAGAAGGAATGGTAGACAAAAGCAAAGGTGGGAGGGCAACATCAAAGAATGACAAGCCTGCCCCTTTCCAGTTCTCAGAGAGCTGCAGCAGAAAGCAGCAAAAGATAGAGAGAGATCTCAAGAAAACCAGCGACAGTACCTCAATGACCCAACCAGCGATTTCGAAATATGCATGGTAAAGCTTTACGTATAACTGCAACCATCTTTCTCCCCTACATATAGACATAGTACATCTTTATAAGCAGTTTTACCATGTAAAAAACATCCATTAGCGCGGGAGCCCCGGATGTCCGCGTCATTTCAAAACCAAATAACCAAATCACTGTTCTAGATCGTCAGGAACAAAACCCTGCCCCTTCGAATCAGAAACGTTTTGCTTCCTATGCCTTGCTTTTTTGTAAAACTTCTGCACCACTCCGATTACATTACATCACAGGTGTTATATTGTATTAAAAACCGTTCTGATCTAGAGATCACATCACGATTGAGACACAAGACAAACACTGCATGCTACCGCACAAGGAAGAAAGAAGCATGGAAGAAAACGAAAGGAACGAATGAAAGAAAGAAAGGAAGAACGGAAGGAACAAACGAAATAAAGAAAGACAGACAAAGAGACAGAAAGAAAGAAAGAAAGAAAGAGAGAGAGACAGAAAGAAAAGAAAGAAAGTAAGTAGGAAAGTAAGAAAGAAAGAAGAAAAGGAAAATGTGTTCGAAGTCAAGGGTGGTGTATCTTCCCCCGTCCCGTACAGGCGTCGTCACTGGCGGACACGATGGAGGAAACAGTGAGCGTCACCATGTCCTTGTTCTGGAACTGCTTGGGGGCCAGCACTTGACGCTCCAGCAAACCCGGCATGATGTGTTTCAGACTTTGCACCCAGGACTGGTACTGCATCTCCTCGTAGGCCCGCATCTTCTTCCCGATCGACAGGTACCGCGCCCGGGTCTGTTGGGAGGGGGTGAAGAACAGGTAAAGGGTGAGGGTGGAGTGGGGCGGGGGAATGGTGTGGTGCGAGTGTAGAAATGGACGGAGCAACATGGTGGGTGTCTTTGTATGCACTGTAATTGTAGATAGATAGATAGACACATAGATAGATACATGCTTACATACATGCATACATACATACAAATATACATACATATATACATACATACATAGTCTATGTAAGTTTTCACGTGTGTATTATGATACGATGATAAATGTTTAACAAACAGATGTAACCTATATGAATGTATTATGTATATGTAATCTACTCGTGTATCATATGTCGTGCTGTTTGAATTATATTAAGCCCCGGTGCGTATAAGTGATGTGACGTTTTCAATATTAATGCAAACAAATATATATATATATGTATACATACATATCTGTGTGTGTGTGTGTGTGTGTGTGTGTGTGTGTGTGTGTGTGTGTGTGTGTGTGTGTGTGTGTTTATCAGTCCTCGATATCCAAGCACAATGTGGTGTTATTTCCAAGGTACATGACGCAGTGCTGTGATGTTTGAGCCACAGAACAGTTCGTTTCAGTTCACATACATGACTGTGGTGTTTGCAATATTGATGGCCTCTACGTTAGTCCTCAGAGCGATTCAGATCGATTCGTGTCAGAAGCACAAAGCCCACACAAGCTGGCTCAACGACAAAGGATCAACAGCCAAGCATGATCGTCTCAAGCATCTCAGAGGCAAGGTCCAGGCTGAGCTGAGACAGATGGAGGACAAATGGTGGAAAGAGAAGGCTGCTGAGTTACAACAATACGCTGATGAGCACAAATCCAAGAAGTTCTTTGCAGGCCTGAAGTCTGTGTATGGCCCCTCCTCCAACGTCATGGCACCTGTATGGACAGCTGATGGCACTCTACTTACTGACAAGAGTGACATTGTACAGCGGTGGTGTGACCGCTTCAGCCAACTTCTGAATAGACCATCTCAGATCGATCAGATCAGAAAGCGATCCGGGACATGCCCCAACGTCCAGTTTTGACATCGCTTGACGACCCACCGACTAAGGAGGAAACCCAGAAGGCGATCAAGCAGCTCCAAATCGGAAAGGCACCGGGCCCTGATGGCATTTCCCCTAAGATCTTCAACGTTGGTGGAGAGGCCATGGTCGACAAGCTAACTGAGCTGATGCAGCAGTTCTGGGGTGAAAGAGCAGTACCACAAGACTTCAAGGATGCCAACATCATCCACCTGTACAAGAACAAGGGTGACAGAGCATCATGTGACAACCACAGAGGTATCTCACAGTTGAGTATAGCAGGAAAGATTATGGCCCGTGTCATCCTGAATCGCATCATACACCACTTGCAATCGACATGATCTTCGCTGTTCGCCAGCTGCAAGAGAAGTGCCGGGAACAGAATTAGAACCTCTACATCCTCTTTATGAACCTGATAAAGGCTTTCGATACAGTCAGTCGCGAGGGTCTGTGGGCTATACTGTCCAAACTTGGCTGCCCACTGAAGTTTGTCAAGATTATACGATCCTTCCATGATGGCATGATGGCTCGCATAGTGGAAAAGGGCACTGTGTCTGACCCCTTCCCCGTGTCCAACGGAGTGAAGCAAGGATATGTCCTGGCACCAACCCTATTCAGACTCATGTTCGCCACATTGCTGTTCTCTGATCTCTCCAGTACCAATGCGGGGATCACTGTCCGCTACAGATGTGATGGCCGCTTCTTCGACTTAAGGCGCCTGAAGGCCTTAACAAAAGTTCCTGAGGCCCTTGTGAGAGACTTCCTGTTTGCCGATGACTGTGCACTCGCAGCGCTCAAAGAACCATACCTGCAAGAGCTTGCCAGTTGCCTGTCTGCAGCAGCAATGGCCTTTGGCTTGACGATCAGCCTGCGGAAGACAGAAGTGATGCTCCAGCCAGCACCCGGCCTCTCTCCTCCAGAACCAAAGATCGTGATCGAGGACACGACCCTGAAGAATGTTAACAGCTTCCCTACTTGGGGAGCTGCTTGTCTTCGTCGTGTAGCTTGGATAAAGAAGAGTCGAACAGACTGGCAAAAGCAGGGGCTTCCTTCGGCAGGCTTTGGAACAGTGGGGGGAAGAGCGTGGCATCACTCTAAGTACCAAGCTGGCAGTCTACAGAGCAGTCGTTGTCACCTCGCTGCTCTAC
>CM031621.1:27432763-27458754 GCA_018398815.1 Conus ventricosus
ACTGTATTATCACAGAGAAAAAGATGACATCAGACGAATGAATTATGGCACTGATTTTTTTTTATTATGATTTAAACAATGACAGTTATTAACTGCTTCAAAAGCTTTCCAAAATCACTTCAAAAAACAAAAATATGGGCGGGGTTTCCGATAAATGCATTTGCTTCTCTGCTTTAAGAAAAACTGTTTAATAAGATGTATGAGAATCAACAATTTTTGTCTGCTTACATATGTAAAGCGCGTGTGTTTGTGTGCATAGGTTTCGATTCTTACGTGATTATCAGATGTGAGGGAGAGAAGGTACAGTCTTCCGTGGCTACAGACACTACCAGTCCTGTCTCAACTGTGGCGCCATTTTCTACAGGAAGAAACCTGATATACCCATAACTATTGAGGTGGGACATTCTCTCTCTCTCTCTCTTTTATTGATTGTATGGGACAAAATGGACACAATGTTCTTAATCTTTACCCTCAATAGAGAACATTCTTTCCTTCGGTCGTTTGCTCGTGAACGTGTGTGTGTGTGTGTGTGTGTGTGTGTGTGTGTGTGTGTGGTGTGTGTGGCACGCACACGCGTGTCTGCGTGCGTGCGTGTGTGTGTTGTGCGCGCGCGCGCGTGTGTGTGCGTGCGTTGTTTTTCAATTTAACGTCTTCCCAGTTAAAGTCATTGCAGAATATGTGTGTGTGTGTGTGTGTGTGTGTGTGTGTGGTGTGTGTGCGCGCGTGCGTGTGTGTGTGTGTGCGTGTGTGTGTGTGTGTGTGTGTGTGTGTGTGTGTGTTACCCCTGTGATGCCTCTGCAACAGATCTGAAACACAAACGCATGATGAACGACTTTCTGTCGGAAGCCAGATGTGATTTCGAAGGCTCGGAGGCCGGGGACTTCCACACACTGAGCCTGTACGGCAGGAGAAAAGGCAAGGACGCCCTGGAGCAGAAGCCCGGCAGCATGGATGTCTTCCTCAGGACCTCCACTGACCTGACGCTGCTCTAGAACACGCATCACCCACCCCATAGCCTCAACGACTTCACCATCAGTGCCGTGCCCATTCTTTCACCACAAATATCATGATGAATCTCCGACCATCGATGTAATGGTGAAATTCTTGCTTCTAACGTGATGCCGAGTTTCTGTGATTATTTGATCACCCAGTATTGTTTTAACCATCAATATGATGTCGATTCTTTGACCACCAATGTTAAGCCGATTCTTTGACAATCAGTAAGATGCTACTTTTTATTGTCAACGTGATGCCAATTCTTTGACCATCGGTGAAATGCAAAGATTATTTTTAAGAATTACTGTGATGCCGAGTCCTTGACAATCAGTAAGATGTCGATGCCCACTTTTTTTTTCTAACCATCAGTGTGACGCCAGTTCTTTAACTGCTAACGTGACACAAGTTCTCTGACCATCGAAGTGGTGCCTTCGGCGATCAGTGTGACGCAGGTTCTTCTGCCGTAAATATTATGCTGATTCTTTGAACAGCCAAGTGATGCTGATTATACGACCAACGATATGTTGTCGCTGATTTTACGCCAATACGATGCCGGTTTTCTGAACACTACTGTGGTGCCAGTGCTTTGACCACCAAAACAGTTCTTTGACTGAAATGTGCTTTTTGCTTCTACCATCAACATGATGTCGAGTTTCCTTTACCACAAATCAATGTGATGCCGATTATTTTTACCTTTCATGTGATGACGGTTGCTTGACCACCACAGTGATTCATTGACAAGAATGTGTTGCTGGTTCTGTCACCACGAAGGCGATTCTTTGACCAGAATGTGATTCTGGTTGTGTCACCATCACTGCGATTCTTTTACCACAATATGATGCTGGTTCTGTCTCCACAAATGTGATTCTTTTACCACAATATAATGCTGGTTCTGTCACCACCAATGTGATTATTCTTTTACCACAATATGATGCTGGTTCTGTCTCCACAAATGTGATTCTTTTATCACAATATAATGCTGGTTCTGTCACCACCAATGTGATTCTTTGACCACAACATAATGCTGGTTCTGTCTCCACAAATGTGATTCTTTTAACCACAATACGATGCTGGTTCTGTCACCACCAATGTAATTCTTTGACCACAACATAATGCTGGTTCTGTCTCCACCAGTGTGATTCTTTGACCAGAATGTGTTGCTGGTTCTGTCACCACCAATGTGATTCTTTGACCAGAGTATGATGCTGGTTCTGTCTCCACCAATGTGATTCTTTGACCACAATATAATGCTGGTTCTGTCTCCACCAATGTGATTCTTTGACCACAATATAATGCTGGTTCTGTCTCCACCAACGTGATTCTTTGACCAGAGTATGATGCTGGTTCTGTCTCCACCAACGTGATTCTTTGACCAGAGTATGATGCTGGTTCTGTCTCCACCAACGTGATTCTTTGACCACAACATAATGCTGGTTCTGTCTCCACCAACGTGATTCTTTGACCACAACATAATGCTGGTTCTGTCTCCACCAACGTGATTCTTTGACCTGAATGTGTTGCTGGTTTTGTCACCACCATTGTGATTCTTTGACCAGAGTATGATGCTGGTTCTGTCTCCACCAATGCGATTCTTTGACCAGAATGTGTTGCTGGTTCTGTCACCACCAATGTGATTCTTTGACCACAATATAATGCTGCTTCTGTATCCACCAATGTGATTCTTTGACCAGAATGTGTTGCTGGTTCTGTCACCACCAATGTGATTCTTTGACCACAATATACAGCTGGTTCTGTCTCCACCAATGTGATTCTTTGACCACAATATACAGCTGGTTTTGTCACCACCAATGTGATTCTTTGACCAGAGTATGATGCTGGTTCTGTCTCCACCAATGTGATTCTTTGACCAGAATATGTTGCTGGTTCTGTCACCACCAATGTGATTCTTTGACCACAATATGATGCTGGTTCTCTCTCCACCAATGTGATTCTTTGACCACAATATAATGCTGGTTCTGTCTCGACCAATGTGATTCTTTGACCACAATATAATGCTGGTTCTGTCTCCACCAATGTGATTCTTTGACCACAATATAATGCTGGTTCTGTCTCCACCAATGTGATTCTTTGACCACAATATAATGCTGGTTCTGTCTCCACCAATGTGATTCTTTGACCACAATATAATGCTGGTTCTGTCTCCACCAATGTGATTCTTTGACCACAACATAATGCTGGTTCTGTCTCCACCAACGTGATTATTTGACCAGAATGTGTTGCTGGTTCTGTCACCACCAATGTGATTCTTTGACCAGAGTATGATGCTGGTTCTGTCTCCACCAATGTGATTCTTTGACCAGAATGTGTTGCTGGTTCTGTCACCACCAATGTGATTCTTTGACCAGAGTATGATGCTGGTTCTGTCCCCACCAGTGTGATTCTTTGACCACAATATAATGCTGGTTCTGTCTCCACCAACGTGATTATATTGACCAGAATGTGTTGCTGGTTCTGTCTCCACCAATGTGATTCTTTGACCACAATATAATGCTGGTTCTGTCTCCACCAACGTGATAATTTGACCAGAATGTGTTGCTGGTTCTGTCTCCACCAATGTGATTCTTTGACCAGAGTGTGATGCTGGTTCTGTCTCCACCAACGTGATTCTTTGACCAGAGTATGATGCTGGTTCTGTCTCCACCAACGTGATTCTTTGACCAGAGTATGATGCTGCTTCTGCCTCCACCAATGTCACCACAATATGATGCTGGTTCTGTCTCCATCGATGTGATTCTTTGACACAATGATATTGTGATGCTGCTTCTGTCTCCACCAATGTGATTCTTTGACCACAATATAATGCTGGTTCTGTCTCCACCAATGTGATTTTTTGACACAATAATATTGTGATGCTGCTTCTGTCTCCACAATATGATGCTGGTTCTGTCTCCACCGATGTGATTCTTGGACTACAATATGGTGCTGTTTCTGTCACCCAAATGTGGTCATTTGACCTGAGTATGATGCTGCTTCTGTCACCATCAATGTGATTCTTTGACCACAATATGATGCTGGTTCTGTCTCCACAAATGTGACCCTTTGACTAGAATATGATGCTGGTTCTGTCACCATCAAGTGATTCTTTAACCAGAAGATAATGCTAGGTATTTTTTCTCTGCAAAATGAAGTCTATTCAGTAATCACCAAGGGGATTCTTTGACCAAAAATGTAATGGTTCTTTCACCACATTTATAATTGTTTGACAAGACTGGTGCCGGTTCTTTCACTGTTGATTTCTATTGATTCTTTGACCAGCAATGTGACGCATCCGTGCGCTAGACCGCTACTGTCATCAACCACAGCACTTTCAGTCTCTAGAATTACATATGTAAAACAAAGGTTCTTTAGACCATGGGCGACAGAGCACTTTCACGTGGCTTCTGTGCAAGCTGCTTTAATATGGCCACTTGAGCCCCACACACAGGCCTTTCTTATTCTGGTAAGACACAAAGTTCTGCAAGACGGGTCTATGCTTGGTTCTTAGGTTGTTTATTGTGTTTTCAAAAGTTGTGAGAGTGAGATGTCTCCGTGTGTCACTCATTACCTAGTCATCTGCTATTCACCAAGCAAGAAAACATGTCTGCATACGTAAAACTCTCTCTCTCTCTCTCTCTCTCTCTCTCTCTCTCTCACACACACACTCTCCTCCCCCCCCCCCCCCCCCCCCCCCGCTCTCTCTCTCTCTCAATTTGAATCGCATTCACTCGTTTGTCATGTTTATTTCAAAAAGTCTTTCAGTCACAACAAATCATATCTAAGACAACAACAATCTGAACAAATTCTGTTTATGAACAGAGACAAAGTCAGAGAGAGACAGAGGGAGGGAGGAGATGGCACTTCATGACGTTACCACTGACGAAAATTAGCAAATCAGCTTAGATCCAGCCCACCAAACTCTGCGTGGAATTGAAATGAACTGTTCATGCAATCCTACCTTTTTACAGGCAACTATCGATTTTTAAGATACAACAAATGCCAGCCGATAGAGAATGGATTGAACGTATTTACATGAACCACAATGAAATGCACGTCAAGAATATTCACACGCGACGATTTAAAAGCAGTCTAGGAAACCATGTGATAATTACAAAAACTGAACTCAACATAGATAAAATGTTGCAGAACACAAAAGCGGCATAATAATGCACAGCTATAGTTAAAATGTCGTTTCACTGGACAGACCAAAAAGAAGGAAAATGCTGAGAAGCGGAGGGGGGGGGGGGGGGGGGGGGGGGGGGGGGGGGGGGGGGGGACGAGGGGAGGTGACCCTTCATAGAAATACTATTTTTAGTAAGTTGTATTTACTTCCCATTTCGCTCTCCAAAACGGGCCTTGCGACGGATTTTGTCCGACAGCAGCGACAATGTTTGTCACCCCGTTTTCCATGCTCAGGAGCTCATTCGTTATTATCACGACACATACAAGCACTGATCAACAGCACCTAATGTTGGTTTCTCTTCGACTATATAACGACTAATCGTGAGACCATGCAGGCAATGCGCTTGTGCACAGGCAAGGGGTCAGACGTGCAGGGAGAAGGTGGGGTCTAGTCGGTGTTGAGGATGAGAGCCACTCCCTGGAGCACCCAATGGCTGATGTGTTCCGCTGTGCTGAGGTCAGCTTCAAACACCAGACCCACGCCCATGGCGTTACGGCGCTGGGATGTCACATAGACCGGCGTACGGAACGTGTTCTGACACATACAGAATAGGTCGCAATACACCGCATGCGCAGATGTATGTGCCACACACACACACACACACACACACACATGCACGCACACACAAAGTACATGAATATAATAATGGCCTGTACATAAATATTAATACACAAAGCAACATACATGTGCCCATCAAACACACACACACACACACACGTACACACAAACACGCGCACGCTCGCATGAATGCATTATATACGCACGCGTGCACGCACGCGTGCACGCACGCGCGCGCGCGCGCACACACACACACACATGCACGCACACACAAAGTACATGCATATAATAGTGGCCTGTACTTAAATATCAATACACAAAGCAACATACATGTGCCCATCAAACACACACACCCAAACACGCGCGCGCACGCATACTCGCATGAATGCATCATATACGCACGCGCGCGCACACACACGCACACATACGTGAGGCGTCTATTTCCAAACGTATGTTACCGATCGTTAGCCACATCACAAATCGACCAAGATGAATTAAAACAAAAGACAAAACACAACGGGCACGTAGATAAAGAATGGTGCCACGTCGCCTAGATGCTCTAACTGGGCACCTTCACAACACTTGCAAACGTATACGCGCAATTTCGTGTGCACCCGGAAAAGAAGGCTTCGTTTGTTTTTAGCAGTACGGCCATCATCGATTGCATGGAAAAAGCGAACGATGTGGCCTCACGCCACAGTTTAGATTTTTGCACTAAAGCACAATAATCATAATGCTCGAAAGCGTTTGAGGATTACCATAATTTTAATTAAGCCATTTATTTAATGTTGAACCGAATTAATCACAGAACAACTCCATCAGTTATTTCCCTTGTTTGGGGGGATTTTCACCGGTGGGCCCTGCAGTCATGAAATGTGGGCTGTTAAAACCCATGGGAATGCTCCGTGAAGGTTCTGTCGTGTCACATCCAGTGGACACACAATGGCATCTGCCAGGGGAGTTATGTCCCTTCAAGTGTTAGGGGAAATTTGCCCTGTGCGGGCCTGCACCCAATGCGAGCAAAAGCGCAGGCTTCCAAGGGTGGTGCAGGATTGCTCCCAGCTGGTTTGTTCGGCAGTCGAGGACAGTACTTCCCGGGTCCTACCCTCATCTTGGGCTGTATCTTTTCGCTTAAATTACTGATAAAAAGAACAACTCCCCACCGATTATTTCCCTTGTTGGGGTGATTTTCACCGAAGAAATCACATACAATCTGCATTACGGGCCCTTTCCCCCTTCGTTGACGTCACATTTCAGGCCTTTGCACTCACCTTGACCCTATCTTTGCGCCAGCTGGAAGCTCTCAAATAGTCCTATTTTTTTGATTTTATCTGTCTGCTTGATATCACCTGGCTTGATGGCAGTTTTGGAAACAAAACGGGGACGGTCAACTTTCAGTCACAATATAATAGCACCAGTCTATAAATAGTCGATTCCTTAAGCAAGGCGGCCTTTTATTATTATTTTAATTAATCAATTTTTGGTGTACAGCCTGCCGGCTCTGCGCTATTCTCTGTCGCTCGTCCATGTCATTGTGGACATCTCATCGGGCTGGCTTGGTCTACGTCGATACTAAAATCTGGGCGGGGCATTTGAAAGGGTGGTGAGAAGGACCTGGTGGTTGGTCCACTTTAAATTTTTAGACATCTATTGTGGCCAAAACAAAGTTTTTGCTTGAGAGGAAGGGGGGGGGGGGGGGGGGGGGGGGGGGGGGGGGGGGGGGGTGGGGGGGGGGGGGGGGGGGGAAAAACGAGGAGAGGAGGTCAAGTAAAATCGTGTACTGAAAAAAAAACAAAAAAAAACTTCTCGCCCTAAAGCAATTGAGTGAGAGGATATATAATAACGAATGGCAGAATTTTATTCTCTTTTAGCGAGTCAAGTACTTTTTAGTGAAAAAGGAGGGCAAAAAGGTTTGGGGCGGAGGGGGCTGGCAAGAGCGTATTCCCGCACTCTCTCCATTTTCTTCCAAAGACACGTCTCTGCCTTAAATCAGTACATCTACAGGCGTGGCTGTTCTTGCTGGCAAAGCAGCCCACATAAGAACTTGAGAAACGTTTGGGCCACGTACAGGTTTACACTGTTCTACATAAATTGTTTTTGGTCACGTCTTGACAACTGGCCGAACGGACTTTCATAAAAGAGAAGAAAACTTTACAAGCACTGGCACAGTTTTTATGTCATATTTTCCCCAGACATTTAAAGGTGATGCCACTCCATAATTTTTTTTAACCAAGCTCTGCGCTCTTGATTTCTGTAAATAGTTCTTTTGGCGAGCTAAAGGGCCTTCTCGGAACACCTCAGAATTTTTGGAAGAGTCTCGCGCCCTGGTTGTGTCTAAAACAAGCCCTGTTCCTTACCACTAGTGATCTGCCAGCGTTCCAAATCTATTCCCTTCTGCTGACTAAACTACACTCCTCTATGTGTGCCCCTCTTGCTTCAATTAGTATTTTTGCTCTTACCGTCGCGGTGTTCGTTAGCACAGGAAGCTTTAGGTCTTCGAACACAATTTGCTTCCATCATGCACCTGTAATGTAAAGCTCAATAAATTCCACTTTTCCCCCTCAAATATTGACCGATGCTTTGTTCATTTCAGGGGAGATAACGATAATTAGTTATTCCTGTTTCTTGGATCACCTTTGGGTAAGCAGAAAGTTGATTTTTTTTTTTTCTTTTTTGCTTGGTTTTTTCTTTTTTCTTTCTTTCTTTTATTTTTTTTTTTTTTGGTATGTGCTAAACTTGAAAAAACGTTGTGTCGTGAATGGATCAGACACTATGCCTAACTCACAAAACAAACGAATTAAAGATTCCAACGGTTCTGACCTGGAGCTTGAGGGGATGAGCCTCGATGGGGATGATCTTGAGGACCGGCAGCTCCTGGATGAGCTGTTTGGGTCTCCTGCCGGATCAGAAAGCCGTTCTCGTCGTCCCAAACCGCTGCCCCTCCAGGTACAGCCCGTAAATGAAGTACCTGACAAACAGCATACAGCGGGTACAAACCTTTTACCTCTAATTGTTCACAGTCCGTAGACCTGCCTAGCTTTTTTTTAAAACTTGTATCATCCAGTCCTTTCAACTATTTGAGTCTAGAAGGTAGGATTAAAAAAAGGTATAAAATATCCTTAGACTCACAGGATGGTCCACCCCTTTTAAAAAAAAATATGAAGCCCAAAGTCATTCACGGGAAACCCCACTTTGTCCTCTTTTTCCCCACCGTCGACACAGGATCACAAGGGGGGCTAAAACCCCTTTTAACCACCGAAACCCACACCAGTCACAAAAAAGCCCCTTTTAAAACCCTGACAACAGAGCCCACAAAAAGAATTTTAAGGGGCAAAAAAAATCAAGAAAAACAAGTCCAGGCTATCCCTTTTGGCGTTGATAAATTCCCCATTTTTTCCCCAAACGGGGAGATTGAAATAAACCCTCGATGGGCCCAAAATATGTGCCCAATACACCCCAAAAGAAATAGTCAAAAATACCACAAACCCATTAGAGAGCCCCGGGTCCCATTTTTGTTCTTGAGCATTCCCTTAGTAAGAAAAAAAAAAAAACTAAAATTAGGCGGGAAACCCAAAAAGGGGTTTAAAAAATAATTTGTTGGGAAAAGGGAAAAAGGGAGAACCGGCAGGTGGACAAAGGGTTTAGAAACTGCAAGCTTTGGAACTGGGGAAAGTTGTTGCCCTTTTTGGCATAGACTGGGAAACCCGTGGGGGGCAAGTAGCATGCAGCCCTGTTTCGATTCCGATCCGGAACACTTTTAGTGCGGAAACAAATTCCGAACGGCGTCCAACAAGCAAAAAAAAGAACGAGAGAGGAGCTGGCTTTAAAAAATAAGCCCCCACAAGCTTTATATAACCAAGGAAGAGGCAAAATTTGTCGTGGGATGTGTGTGGGCGCGCGCGTAAACCGCGCACACTACTAAAACAAACATACACACACGCGAATACACACAACACAACGCATAACGCACGCACGCACACACAAACACGCATACGCACACAAACACACAGCACAACACAACACAACACGCGCACACAAACACACGCACACACACACATTTGCACGCACGCACATGCACACACACACACACATACATTTGCACGCACACACAAACACAAACGCGCCCCGCGCACCCCACACACACGCACACGCACTGCAACCACCCTGACCTTGCGTGGCGATCTCGGTGACGTCTCTGGGTGTTTAAAAATCGGGACGGGGGTTTGTAGAGCGTGGACTTGTCCAGGGGCCAGTTGTTCATACGACACGTGGCCTGCACCAGTGCCGTCAGGAAGGACTCGGGATGTGCAGGCCTGACAGCCACATCACTGTGGGCTCCGATTCCGTCACCTGCCCTCAAAAACCACGCCGTCGCAGGCCCCGCTAAACTATCATTCAAAATAGATATTACATCAGCAGATCCTAATGCTACTGTTGTTGCCAATTTGGGCCCAGGGCTATCGTTAAACATATAGCAATCAAACTGGAGGGTAGAGAAGTCTTTGTACTAAGCGAGGCAGACATTTTTGCCCTTTATTCTGTTTTATGGCCCCCTAAAAAAGAAAGAAAAGAGAAAGTTTATCAGGAATACAAGACTAAAAACGGTCTAAAGCACAGAGTTGGGGCTGGGGATGCAAAGAATGATGTTAAAGATGAGGCAGTAGCAGAAGCATTTGGAAACAGATTCTGCACCCCTCTAGATTTTGAGCTGTTAAAGACGCATATGCCATATTACCAAGGCGCACTAAAGAAAAACTTACTTATCATCTAACATTTAACCCTAGCGGTTCTGTCGTTCTGTCTGAAGATCCTGAAGCAAAAATACGGGGTTTTAGTGACATTTCTCTTGAGTTTGATGTTGTGACTAACCCTGGATGGCCAGAACAATCTTAACCCAGTATAAAAGTAAAACGGTTATTTATTATGAAAACTTTTATACACGCCATTACAGAAAATAGAAACAAGCGAGACACTCTCTGGAACATACATCTAAATCAGTCTCTAAAGTCTTAAAAGGAATTTTTTTTCTTATTTACTGAAGGGAAAAAACTCCTTTTCAGAGAGAAATTTAGAAATGTTTTAATCCAAAAATTGAGAAGGTTGACTGTGCAAAAAATGGCAAGTCTGATCAGTTGTATTCGGGGCGCGGACTTTTACCTCACCAACACTTTGATGAAATAAGAAAGGTTGTTCGCTGGAGGTAGGGAAAGGATCCTGCAGTTTATCGTGTATGTAAAAAACTTCGCCTTTATGATGTAAGACTAGAAGACTACTTAATAACCAAATATGGGCTGTGGCTTTGGGTTTTAGATCTACATTTGACAAAATTGTTTGGAAGTGGAGAAAGGATAGGGCAAGATGGTATTTTAAAAAATAAATATTCACAAGAAAGCAGCGGAAACGGTCCAATAAAAAATGCACATTTTTATGGTTTGTGATGCCCCCAGTTAAACATTGAAGAAAACAGGCTAAAAGACGCCTTATTAAAATACAGAAGAAATATTCTAATAAAAACAGATGGATAGCTTGAAGTTTCTTCCTAAAGATCCGCACTGTTCTCTTCTTCTTCTTCTTCGTCGATCACCACGTTAGATGGATACACCAGTCTGCCTCGCAAACGCTGCCGTCCTCTCCAGGGCTGCCTGGCCGCCATGCAGCTTCTCGTTCAGGGCCTTTGCCTCAGGCCACGTTTCGTTCCTCAGGGCGTCATGCAGATGGCAGTGCTGCAGGAGATGTTCGGTTGTCATAGCAGCTGTATGGCATGGGCACATCTCTGACTGTCCGATCTTCATCTTGTTATACAGGTGAGCGTTCAGCCTGTTGTGACCCGTCCTGAGCCTCAAGATGATGACCTGGTCAGCCCTGCTCAGGCTGTGGTAGCTGTCATTTTTGTTGTATGCCGGATGCCGCTGAGACCATTTCTTTTGGACAATGCTCCTGACGATGGTTTTTTTCGTCCTTGTATGACACGGAAGTGTCTGTCTGGTCCAGCTTTCCGCCCTCCTTGGCCAGAGCATCGGCAATCTCGTTTCCCTGTACCCCGCAGTGTGCAGGGATCCACTGTAGGGTAAGATTTGCGCTCTTTGCTAGTATTGCCAGGGTGCCAGACAGCTTGTCCAATTCTTTTGATTTTGGGTTTTGCAGAGCCTGTAGAACAGAGAGGGCGTCTGTGAAGATGACAATATTGTCATGGGTCCTGTTGTGGTTCCTGGTGAGCCTCTCTGCTGCTTTCTTCAGAGCATCTGCTTCTGCCCTGAAGTTTGTGGAGAACTTTCCCGTCGCAATGGCGCATCGCTCTTCACCATCCGTGTACGTGATATACACGCCTCCGCCTCCGTCTCTGGTTGCTTCAGTGGCAGAGCCATCAGTGTATGCATGTGTCCATTGATCAGACGGGTAGTTTGCTTGGATATGAGCTAGTGTCAGGGCCCTCCTAGCTAGGTCTGCCTGTGTCCCCTTGTTGCATACTCCTGGGATAGTAGTCTGGAGGATGGGGTAGGCTTCTTTCTTCCAAGCTGGAATGGTAGTGTTCTTTGGCAATGGCTTGCCGTGTGCTCCAGCAGTTCAGGGACTGTTCTCTTATCTGCGGGATTACTGGGTGTGGGGAAAACTGTCTTCGTACTTGATTTGTTACGAACAATATACAGGTTTCATTACGAGCACATTGTTATATTCTGCACAACCATTAAGTACAACAAGTCTTACAAAGAAAGGAAGTTTATTTGGACAGACGAGAATATATTTTTAGTTGATCCTAGCGCCCAAAACTAAGCGACTGTTTTAGAACAATACTATAGACTATTTGAGGGAACTGAAAACACTGTTTATTATTGATGACTGTTCAGCTGAACGAGACATTGTTAAAAAAAGAAAAGCTCTGTCGAAGCTAGCCTTTAGTGGTCGTCACGCCTTAGTTTCTGTGTGGCTATTAACCCAAAAATATATGCTGTCTTAAAAGACTTTAGATCGCAGTTAAAATCGGTTGAAATTATTTTACACTAAGGACAAAGATAGTTTTGAAGAATGTTTAAGTGAAAATTATATAAAAAGGGACAAAGATGAACTAAAAAAAATAAAAGAGCAGTTAGAAACATCTAAGCACGCTAAGCTATGCTTACGGACTGACCCTCCAGTTCAATACGTTTGTTTATTGTAGATTGTTTATTGTAGATTGCTTATAACAATTTATTTTTTTTTTTTTTATAATTTTATATTAAAAAAGAATGTCTCGGGGCCAGAACAAAAGCGGAGCTAGCTCCTAAATGCACTGCAGTAGAGCTAAAAGACCTTGCAGACACAACCGAGTTTGATTTGATAGGAGTGCCAGGAAATGTTTATGGATTTGAATACACAGATGAGGGGGTTTACAAACGAACAGTGTTCTTTGGCAATGGGCTTGCCGTGTGCTCCAGCAGTTCGGGACTGTTCTCTTATCTGCGGGATTACTGGGTGTGGAAAAACTGTCTTCGTACTTGATTTGTTACGAACAATATACAGGTTTCATTACGAGCACATTGTTATATTCTGCACAACCATTAAGCACAACAAGTCTTACAAAGAAAGGAAGTTTATTTGGACAGACGAGAATATATTTTTAGTTGATCCTAGCGACAAACTAAGCGACTGTTTAGAACAATACTATAGACTATTTGAGGGAACTGAAACACTGTTTATTATTGATGACTGTTCAGCTGAACGAGACATTGTTAAAAAAAAAAAAAGCTCTGTCGAAGCTAGCCTTTAGTGGTCGTCACGCCTTAGTTTCTGTGTGGCTATTAACCCAAAAATTAATGCTGTCTTAAAAGACTTTAGATCGCAGTTAAAATCGGTTGTATTATTTTACACTAAGGACAAAGATAGTTTTTTAAGAATGTTAAGTGAAAATTATATAAAAAGGGACAAGATGAACTAAAAAAAATAAAAGAGCAGTTAGAAACATCTAAGCACGCTAAGCTATGCTTACGGACTGACCCTCCAGTTCAATACGTTTGTTTATTGTAGATTGTTTATTGTAGATTGCTTATAACAATTTATTTTTTATAATTTTAATATTAAAAAAGAATGTCTCGGGGGCCAGAACCAAAAGCGGAGCTAGCTCCTAAATGCACTGCAGTAGAGCTAAAAGACCTTGCAGACACAACCGAGTTTGATTTGATAGGAGTGCCAGGAAATGTTTATGGATTTGAATACACAGATGACGGGGTTTACAAACGAACAGAAATTGAAGACAAAAAACGACAGCAGCATCCTACCCTAGAAGAGATAAGAAATTTAAGAGCAAACGATTTTGGCAAACGTGAATACAAACTTCATAAAAGAGAGAATGCTTGGGCGTTGCTTCCTGAAATTGACTGGAATTTAAAGTTTGAACTACGAAGCCCTAATGTATACTTTGATAAGAACAACAATTTTAGAAAAGCTTTAAATGAAGGACCAGTTCTTGTTAGTCTGGTTCCAGGAACACAACAGAAAAAACAGATTGAAATAACTATGCAGGGTTCTGAATATATGCTACAGAGAAAGAAGTCCTTAGCTGAAGTGGGGGCGACACCGTCGGCTTACAATTTACCCAACTCTACAGGCGCTACCTAGGCAAATGACGATGATTTTTCGCTTATTTATTACTCCGAGGGAGGGCAATACTAGTTTGCCAGAACATGTGTTAATTAGAGGGATACAAATAAAGGCTGAAAACTTGGATGCCCCTCTGAAGCTCGCTATTGCAATTACTAAAAACGGAGATGAAATAAACACCCATGTATCATCTGACAAGGTTACTATAATGGTTGACAAAGACAAACTAACAGTACTTGACTTTATTTTCATTAAGTATGTTAATTTTATTGCGTTTTACTCTGTTGATGAAGTGCTGCCAGAAGGATTAAGAAGATATGTATAAGATTAATTAATAAAATAATCTTATTTAAAAATGGAGGTTCAACAGTTTAGGTTAAAGCAAATAACTGAACTTCAAAAGGAAATAGAAAGTGACTTGGATAAGTATAGGTTACTAGAAAGAAATATGCTAAAGCTTTAAATACTCTTTCTTATGTAATTACTGGCTCATCGGCTGTAGCTAGCGTAAGTGCTGGGTCTAGTGTTGCTGTTTTAGCTACTGGGGCTGGGGCGCCAGCTCTTTAGCATTAGGAGGCCTTGGTTTAGGTTAGGGCTGTGTCTATGATTGTAAGTGCTGTTTTAAAAAAATTAACTCCTAAATTACAAAAGCACACTGCCATTGTAGCTCTAGCATCAGCAAAACTTTGTTCACTTAAGATTAAGAATAAGCAAATCATTACAGGATGAAAACATTACGGACGAAGAATTTTAGAAGCTTATGGCCGACGGTGAGGTTTACAGGCGACCGAAAATTGAACTTCAATAGGAGTGGAGAAAGACTTTACTTCACGACAGGTAGACACCTGTATGTTTGCCTACTGTGTTTGGCGCGGACAACTTGCAGCTCTTCGCGAACAAAGGATCTTTTAGGGAGCAGGCTTTTTTGACGAGAGAGTCTCTCTTAAATCATATACAGGAGGGGTTTTGTTTCGATAAATCGCTCAATTCATATACATCTATGCTCCATATAGGATCTGTAGCTCTATTCTAAACCATCACCTTCTGGCCTCTCCAGGCGCATACAAGTATCTTACTTTTAGACCAACGGCAAGAGTTTTTTGATTACCTTGGACGTCTTCAGTAATGCTTTTTTTTTTTAATTTGATTGCGTTTTACTGGCTTCAACCCTGTTGCTTAATTCTTCCGTTGTTCATGGCGCGTAGAATAAGACTGATGGCAATCTCCTAACCCATTCTGTGTTGCGTTCTTTATCATAATTTCTCTGTGATATTGATTTCTGTAAACAGGCGTTCAGCTAGATCTTATTAAAGTTTTCTACTAGGGCTTGTTGATCGATGGTTGCCTGGGATCCCTCTCGTAACTGTAACATGATGTTTTAAAAAAACAGCTGGTTTACAGAAACTTTAAAACTCTTTTCCATCATCAAACCTCCTTTGAATCATCCTTAGGATACTTAATGTGCCTCGCATTGTGTATTGGTTGTAAAGCCACAGCACAGCACGTTGAGCTTTTATCTGTTAAAAGTTCTGGTCTTTTGTATTTTGAAGCCATTTCAACAACTGTAGAGCATACTTAACTTTTTTCTTCTATCTTGCATGTGGAAGATACAGCAGGGGTCAGTGAGTGGGTGGTCATTTGGAACTGAATTAACAAATCAGGCCTTATTATTCTTTTTGAGCAGGGCAGATATATTTTGCCAAATTGCCTTGTTTTGAAAGCCAGTCTTTCGCATCTGATTCAGACACTTAGCAGCTCTTACTCAGGTTTTCAATTAGCAGTCTTTCCTTTACCAATAACCTTTAGGTGAATATATTTTTGTTACTTGTCCTTAAGAAGGACTTTATTTTTTAATTGGATTTTAAATTGTTTGTGCAAGAATATAGATGCTCCCCAGCGCCCAACAATAAAACCAATTTCTTCCCCGCTATTTTTGTTCTTCTGATGCTTCATAGAAGTCAGACAGTTCTGGAGGTGGAGCTGGTAGTAATCTTCTTTCTGTCCATACGTTATACTCTTCATTGCCTCATGCAACGTCTGTAAATGTGTGCTCTGCATGGCCTGTTCCCTTAATTTTTTATTAATTATGTCTAAAGTGAGCAAACTCCTCCTTTTCTCAATAACCGTCTATTGCCTTACTTAAAATCTTCTATTGTTGGTTATGTCGTTCTCTTTCTTCATCAGACCGGAATTTACTAAAATATAATTGCTTCCAGAGAAGGCGGAAGGCATTAACAATAGCTCCTCCTAACCATCATAACTACTCCCGCCATCTTTTTATAAATCAATATTTTCTAGAGTAAATCTATCTATGAACTTATATTTTATGGGATAATTCATGTGAAATAAGAAAGTTCTTTTGACGCATCCTGCAGTGATTACCAACTATAAACTTAACATATCATCAATGTCTAAACCTTCCTAAATCTGCCGGCTTCATTCTAAAACATGTTTTTTGTAACACGCTATAGCCTATACTAAGACGCAATTCAGCAGAGTGGTAATATCGTCTTGATAATCTTTTTTTCACTCATCGTTCTTATTAACTAAAAAAATCATTAAAATATTCATAATACGAAAGACTGTCTATGTGCTTTTTAATCAAATAATCTTTTGTTGTTTAAAGACAAAAAATAAGGTTGCAATTAGTTTTGGCGAATCTTCTTTCTTTCCATGTTGGGCGAGTTGTAGTCCTAACAAACATTTTGCAATGGTTGAATATACTATTACACCACCGATAGGCACTGCTAATTAAACAGAGGTTCAACTCATGGTTGTTAAAAATATTTATATTATTTTTTTAATTGTTTTTAAAAATAGGATTGTGACGAAACTTTTAAAGTGTGGGAGCAAGCAGATACATCCATAGACCTCTGCAAAAAGAAGATTATACTCTCTAGTGGTGTGGAAAAATAAAACAGTTATTTAGGCACTGAACTAAGTATTGAAAAGATCCAACAACTGTCTACATAGACGTTGAGAAGTACTCGGCTAGGTACGAAGCACAATAGGGTCAAAAATGCTTAGATCAGTGGGTCAGACAAATGATTAGTTTTCTATGCTAAGTTAGTAAGTAAGATGGCTACGGTTGATTCAGGAAGAAGATTAAAAATACGACTTATCGCAAGATCCGGTTTTAAACACGTCACTAGAAAACTCTTGCATGTGACATTTGTACTACAGATATTTGGGACGATGTTTATATGTCCATTCATTATGGGATTAATTACTTTTAATCATTTTAATTTAGATCATATTAAAATTTAATCGCAATAAACAAAATGAGCGAGAAGAAGATGCCGAGGACAGCCGAAGAAGGCAATTGGATGGGCCCGCAAGTAATTGTGCCACAAGTGTATGTACCGCAAGTGAGTAATGTTACTAGTCTAAAAAATCATTGGACGTTGTTGAGGCGGGGGGCGGGTAAACTAAGCGAATGGAACAGACTGCCAAAATAAAAGAATACCAATCAGCAAACAAATTTGTTAGTAGCTTAGACTACATTGCCACTGCACCAACATCCCAATTAACCAACAACAAAACACAATCACAACTAACGATAAGATTGTATTGTTATGTATTTGCTGCTGTTGTTGTTGGGGGGGGTTTTTTTTTTTTAGCATTACAAATACATATCGCCCATAATTAGCAGCAAAGCGCAAGCCCCCACAGTAAAAGAAGAAGAAACAGGCTTCTGCAAAAAAAAGTGCAACCCTCCTGAAGTAGACCCATTTTCTATGGAATAGTTTTTATGAACTAGATAAAGTACAAGTTCAGAAACTAACTAAGTAACAAGTAAAGTTAGTTATTAGATGTACTTTGTTTAGTTAAGTGCAAGTAAATTACAAGTAATGTACAAAAATTAAGTTGTAAGTTAAAGTATAGTTAGTGTTTTTAAATAAGTACTAGTTAAGTTCTTAAGTAAGTTCTTGTTAGGTTCTTAAGTAAATTCTAGTTAGGTTCTTAAGTTTTATGAACCTGGCAAGTTAATCTTTTAAAGTTCTCCAATGACCTACAGCATATGAAAACTCAGGACTGACGTATGTTCTCTTGTTATTGTTAGAGACTAGGTTGGATCTCTTGTACAGCAGTTGTGTTTACTTGATGAGAGTTATGAGCGCAGATTAACATTTGTGTGATGAAATTACTTCTGTTTTCAAAGGAGCGTGCTTGTAGTTGTGTGAGATATATTTTTTTTGACGACTTCTTTACTTGATGCCTTTAGCCTTCTTCATTACAGATGTCTGGCTAGCAATCTTTATCATCTTTCGACGCATCCAACATATTCTTTGTTAACTGTCCCATTAAGTTCATCCTTATCTTTCCAATCACTTTCTGTTAACAGTCTTGAATGTTAAAGTACTAGTCTTTAGGATAGTCGCATGTGTCGATACCACCATCAGCTCCTTTTGCTACTTCTGTTTCTAAATCCTTATAGTATGTCTTCAGTTGGGTGTCTAGAAAGGATAAAAGTGTTGCAGTGTCTGTGTTAATGGAATCTTGCTTCTGGGTACAGTGGTATAAGTAGTCAGTACGAAATTCTAACATTAATTACTTTGACAGCTCTAATTCGGTGAAGCGATAAAAATGGCTTGTCAACTTAACATCCTTTTTCTTCATTATAATGCCCAAACACGTGTCGTTTTAATCTTATAAAGTCTGATAGTTCGGCTTAGAGGACAAACTTAATTGCTTGTGGTTTTCTTTGTAACTAATATTACATCTTTACGTTTGTGTGGCTTCTTCATGGTTTTTGCCAAGCAGCTGTTGTTCATCAGTTTTAAAGAAGTCCTTTTTCTGAAGCGTCAGTGGCTTGGGTTCTAAGATCAGTATTCTTTCTTGATGTATAGTCTAATAAAGGGCTCTTGATCACAGATAATGTATTCTGGAACAGCGTCAGTTTCAGTCCGTGTCTTAAGTAAAAACTGTAGGAGTCTGTAATGACACACATACTTAGTTTTGTTCCTAAGATGGGAACAAGTTTAGGAGGTTCAGATAGGACTCCCATCTTTATCTTTTCTGCGGTTAGAGATAATCGGTTGTGGAGATCGTGTAAGTCTTCAGGGTATTCTAAGTCTACCTCCATGTTAGTCCTGCTGGATGTATGGACGTAAGCTGTGACAACTTAACTAACATCCAGTGTTAACATAATGAGGTCCTTTTATGCATTTTAAAGTTTCTCAGTGGAAGACCGGTTTTGACTCTGGCCCATCCATAAGATTGTTAGCGTCTAAGTACATTAATAGTTTGGAATGGTTTAGTTGGGTCATATGTCTAAATATTTGTTGTTAGCTTTGCAGTAAGGATGTGAGGCCATGCTAATACCCCCCCTTAGCCGTCTTCAATCATCTGGAGTGTGGGCAGAGAGATATTAAGTCAATCTGGATGTTTGTAGGACTTTAAGAATGTCATCCCAAGAAAAGGCAGCGCAGAGATTGAACTGTGATGAGTCTAGCTGTATAATGTTTCATGCATGGTAGATCTGTAATGATGAAGACGTTTGCAATAAACATACGTCTGCCACTATATTTATCATGTAATCACCCATTGTTTGCAGTTGTATTCTGTCCAGGCTTTTCTGAGCGTATTCATATTCAGCATCAGTTATGTCTTTGTCCTCTTAGGACTAGAAAAGAAGGCCTTTAGTGAGGAAGTGAGTCTTCATCAAACCTATCCACTAGTCCATGTATTCATAAGGATAAACTCCTTTGCGAAGAAAGATGGGTAAAAGTATTGTTTAGTGATTGAAAGTCTTGTATGACGAGGCTGTAACTTTTTCTAAACTTGCCATAGATGTTGGGGCACGCGAGTCATAAAAGGAATTAACAGTCAAGAGTAAAAGTCATGACTTTTCTGAAGATTGTGCAATGCATGTAACCTCTATTTTCAGATGACACTGCTGGCTCCTTGATGGTAATGAGAATCGTTAGCCTCGTAAGTTATGAAAGAATATAAGGCAGTTTCTGTCTTAGGGTTCAACCTTAAGTTGAAGATTACAATTGTTGTGTGCAGCCCCTCTTAAACTTTTCCAGTAATAGTGGCGTGGTCTCTAACTGCGTTCGCCTAATTATTCTCTGTTTCTTATCCAAACAGTGTGTAGATGAGTCTAACGTTCTTGGTCTTCAGGAGTCTAACAATGTCTGAAAGGTTCAGTTCATGGGGATAACTGATTTGCGAAGTTTTTCATCTGCTCTAACAAATTACTAGCTGCGTCGGTGTCTCTGTAAAATTCGCTGGGTTGTTGGTGTGCCCCATCGGGACCTAAACAACAATTAACGCTAAGAACAGATCTGATGGTGGGGTTTTAATAAGGTTGTTTTTTGTTATTGCTGTTGATGGACCGTAGTACTGCGGCCAATAGTGATTCAAAAGTCAGCATAAACCACATATGGACTCATTTGCATTTTGTGTACATTCTTAAAACTAAACGGTAGACCAAGGTTTTGGTGTGAGGAGTTTGGTTTCGCAGTCTACAAAACTTTATACAATGGTTCTAGGACTTGCGGCCTGCATTCTATAGTAGGCGTTTTAACCAAACCTCTTTTACAAATCTCTTGTTTTGATTTATGCTTTGATGTATATTCTAACAGTTTTCTTGCTATTTTTTAATTTGTTCTAATTAATACATAATGGCTCTTTGTACTATTGCAAAACAGTATCAAGTCTACATGTTTGTAAAGTGATTCCTAAAGTGGGGGCGTGGGTGAACCCTTAGCGGGTACTAGATATCTACTTTTACAGACCATGTGATACGTTTCAGTGTTTGGTTTGTTTTGCTCTTCAAACTGAGATATACCTTTCGATACTCACTGGAAAGGTTATGTTATCAAAGTTCAGCTCTTGTTTGTATTGTTCATTAAATTAGAGACTCTTTCTGCCGTTCTTTATAAACAGGTGTAAATTGCCGCTTAAATCGCACACATAAAAACAATGTCAGGATTTTTTCTGTTTAAGACTGCTCGTTTTAAAAACTAACTCTTTGGGAGAAAGGAAGGTAAGAATTGCCTACTATAGGATAGAACTTTGTCTCATTTGATTTCAAGGATGTTCCTTCAGACCAGACCAGAAACCCCTTAATTTGCTCCTCACTTGCCATGGTTTTAACTGTAGTAAGCAGTAGTCAGCCCAGTCAGAAGTTTTTAAAGTCGTGAATAGCTGATTACTGTGCTTTCTGCCTTGTTGAAACCCAGGGACTGGCTTGTTAGTATCATCAGGCGTTATATAATTCAATCCAGAACGGACAACAGCACTTTTACTGGGTGGGTCAGTTTGAAGAGGACTCTGGGATTTTTGAGATAGCATGTGCTACGCTATCATGAACGTTTGTGGGGTTAGATGTGACCCATGTCTACTTCACTAAACTATTGCTCAATTGTTTTTTTTCAATTATCAATATATTTTTTCTTCATTTGTATATAGTTTTCATCCTCACGAAATTTACTTGTGAGGATCATTTTTTAACTCAAGGATTTACGTAAATTCAAAAAAAACAATAAATGTAAATAACTGTAAACGTAAAACGCGGCTTTTGTATTTCTTCACCCAAGCCTCGCAACACTTCAAACAAGTTAACCTTAACAATAACACGCCATTGTTGCTTTTCTGAAATCACTACAGTCATGTTTATCACTTTGTTTGCTTTGTGAAAACAGTTCACTTTGATCTTTTATTATATGTCTATTTCAATCCTCAAACCCAATTCACTCAAATCACTGTTTAACATTTTCAATTGTTTCGTCAAATAGTTCATTGCAATTCTTTATAATCAGATTCTCTGGAGTTTTCTCGACAGCCATTTTTTTAATCTAAATAAATAAAAAAAATAATTGTAAATTCAGTGTTATTCATAGTTTTTCTAATCGTATAAACCTGATCTTTATTAAAGTGATATAGTATCCTCAGGTAGTAGAAAAGTCAGATTAGCTTCTTCAGGAGCCATTTTATCAACTAAACTAGCAAACAACTTTATTGTGGTTGGGGCCTAGAATCTGGTTATTTTAACTAACAGCTACCACTAAACTTTTTTTCGTATATTTCTACGATCAAAAAGTTCAGAATTATTCTTCAAACTAATCTTTAACTCTACTCTATTCAGCATCCTCCAATCCATCATCGTCTCATTCACTTAATATACTACAAGCTGTATAACTACTTCGGGCATAAGTTTTTAAACTTGAATAAAATTATAATTAAAAAATTAATTAATCAGTTTTCTCTTGTTAAATTCAACTGTTATTCATAGTCTTGTTTCTAATCGTAAAAACTGTAGGTTTAAAGGTAACAGTTACTCCTTCAAGATCTCAGGGACACATGTTAGGTCAGCATTTCAGAGGGCAAATTATCGACTAATATGGCAACAATTTATAATTGTGTTTAGGCCAAGGGACTCTGGGATTTTACTTGACAGCTTTCAATACGCTTTCTCGAAAAGTTAAGTTTTCAAAAAGTTCTGTTATAAATCATCAAACAGGTCTTTTAACTTCTTTATCAACTCCAGATTTTAATCGCCCACCCAAATCATCAAATATTCTGTAAGCTTTATAACTACTGGGGGGGTTCATTTTTTAACCCATAATTAAAAACAGCATTAAATAAATCAATTAAGTAATCATTTCTCTCTCCCTCATTCACTCCCACATCTATGTCTGTCTGGTCTATTTGTCTGTCTCTCTCTCTCACACGCACGCACACACAGACAAATAGACCCGACAGGGAACAGGCAGACAAACAGACCGACAGTGACAGAAGACGCGCACACACGAGAATCATTCACACAATAAACAGGACGGGAAAGGGAAAGTGACTCCTTTTTGTGGGAGAATGTGAAGTGTGCTTTTTGTTGTTCACACTTTAAACGACGTGATATTCGAAGACAGCCGCCAAAATACACTTATTGAGTCTGAATCAATAATCACAAGATCTCTCAAAGTTTTATCGGCAGGCCGCTGAGGACAGGCTTTGTAAGGTGGAAAGATGCGAAGAGTAGGCGCAGCACCCACAACCAGTCGGCGGTTACGTGAACCGTTTCTTATTTTTAGACCACGTTCATGCGTTTGTGGCTGTCACTGGAGGTCTTGCGGTGGTAGAGGCGGCTATGTAGGATTTTCAGGCGGCTCCGCCTGATTGACCCAGTTTTGTGGGGCACTTTCTGGTCGGAGTAGCATGAGTCAGTCTAGTATGGAAGTGAATCAATTACTCTGCCAGCAGGTTCAAAGCACGTCATGGAGATCTTGCCAGAATGCTTTAAAGATGGGGTGGATTGCTTGTATTTCAGAACATGAGTTTTCGTTTGTTGTATAGCTCTTTGAAAGAAACGCGGAGTTTGTGAAATTTTGATAAGAAGAAAAATAAGATGATAATTCTCCAATTAGTCTTCTTGCACGAGTCTAGAATCAACCAGCATATCTTCTTTAGATAGGGCTCCCAGTTTTTGTTTTTGACCCGTTTCAAAATTAGTTCTTTGCGATTTCTGAAGCCAGTGTTCTAAAAAAGAGCTTTGGAAAGTGATTCTTTTCACGATCTTTCACGGATAGTAACATACGCTGTGTAAAGAAAGACGCATTTTTGAACACTTTCAAAGTTTTTGTTTTATCAAATGGTTAGGAAGGCAGCTCACAAAGCTGTGTTTTCAAATATTTGTCAAGACATCTTCAACTGATAGTTCTGATTTTTGTTGAGGAAACTAAAACGAAATTGCTTTCATTTTGGATTTGATGGAGGTGAAAAAGGCTCGCCACTCAATTTATTTGTCAAAAATTTGCCATGCCTCATGCTATAAACAATGTATTTTTCCACGAGATCGGTCTGTTGATCAGAAAGTTTTTCATTGCGAAGATAAACTAAAATTTCTGCCATTTCTTCAGTAGTAGTAGCGCCACTTCCAGCACGCCAATGGCTGAAGGCATTGAAACATCACTTCCCTGACTCGCATGTTTTTGACCAACAACAAGTTCTCTCTGAAAAATGTAGCCACACTCCACAGTCTAAACAACGCAACAGCGAATCTGAATTATGACAAAAGTGTCGAAAATAGCCAGTCTGGGCCAGACAGGAAGGGGAAATGGATATCATACCCTCTGTCTATTGGTTAAAATGTGCTCGCGCGGAGTAATTCGTTCGCAATGCGACAAATCAATTTTGCGGTGGAGGAGGCAGGGGGTGGGAGATAAGCGAGGGGTGGTGGTGGCGCTTGTAATTAGGTAATTGAGTGAAGTTTGATCCGTTCAGAGATCAATACTCAAGCAGCGGCGAGCGGCCACTGCGTGTGGTGGTAAGTGAAACTGATTGGTTGCTTGATCAGTTCTACCATTTTTTATGAGATTGTTGCTGTTTGTAAAACAGGTGTTAATTTTGGTTACAAGTGACTATGAGATGGATGTGATTTGTATGTGAAAAGTGGTGTTTTCGGGCAAAATAAGATAGGGTGAGCTTGAACCCGCATATTTACATTCTCTGCTTGGCTATAAGCAACATTACCTTAACTCACCTGTTGAACTACTGGATTACAACATGAACGCCACAAACGTTTAGATAACAAGCCGAGTGAAAACAAAGGTTGAGATATACTGGGCTACACAACATCAACGCTACAAGCGCTTAGATAACAAGCCAAGGGAAAACAAAGGTTGAGATACTGAGCTACACAACATCAACGCTACAAACGCTTAGATAACAAGTCAAGGAAAAAACAAATGCCGAGATACTGGGCTACAATACCAACGCCACAAACGCTCAAATAACGCGCCTCAATCTGTCGGTCTTTTCAGGCATGAAAACAAAACCACGAAGGTTGTAAATAACTGGGAGAAAAATAATCTCAGGTAAACAAGTCCTCAAGCACTATGGAAATGACCTCACAGCGGTCTCATCAGGAGAGGAGACGGGGTAGCGAAGGGGGTGGGGAGTTGAAGTGGGAGAGGAGAAGAAGAAATGGGATGAAAAAGAGGGCGTTAAAGTGTGCAGTGATGAAATGTTTCATGGGCAGCTGGGAGCTGTTGAATTCTGTGTGTAGGACAAGGTACTTGTTTACCTCTGCTTAGAGTCATACCATTCCTTCTTACCCACCTATCATTTTTTGTTATCCTTATTAAATCAGTCACATGGTCACCGAGAACTTGTTTACCTGTAGTTGAATTTCTCGCCATTGTTTATTGCATTTGTTGTTTCGTGTGTGTGTGTGTGTGTGTGTGTGTGTGGGCGCGCACGTTTGAGTGGTTTTTGCTTTGTTCTGATGTTGTTTTTTGGTCATGCCTGAAAGAGATCTGTAGGACGAGGCTCATTACTTCAGTGTTTGTTGTGTTTATGTGATAGCCCAGTATCTAAACATTTGTTTCCATGTTTTAACATCCACCAGGAGTCATAACATTTTCACTCTTCTAAAGTAATGGAGTTTGAAGGGAGGAGTGGTGTTCGCTCTTGCAACTGTTCAGGTTCACACAAAGGGAAGTAACCATATACAGGGGGGAAACTGCCCAGGAATGAAAGCGAATTTGTGGGTGATTACGTAATAAAAGAGTATGCTCTCTAGTTTCTTCTTCTTCTTCTTCCTAAAATACTGGTTCACTCAAAAACGAGTAGGTCACCAGCGCGCATGTTAAAAAGTAAAATAAAATACATAAAACAGTGCGACTCAGACTGTTGGCCCCTGGAGCAAATTTAGCAACAAGGGTCGCACTCGATATTC
>CM031621.1:27458854-27461354 GCA_018398815.1 Conus ventricosus
GTCAAGGTATGGATGATGCCGATGTTTTATTTGACAGATTGCGTTATATCGGTTATAACGCCTTAACGGTTTCTTTCTTATGGAATATTGAAAGTACCTGGCCGATTTATAAGCGGTTTGTATGAACTTGTGACAAATCGGAGCCTCTTTCCATATGTAAGTGATGTAACGCTAAAAATCGATTAAACAAGTTAAAAACCGTTATTTTGCCGTTATTTCTCATATATATATATATATTAGTGGATTTTAATGAAATTTGGTATACTAAAAGGTTATCACACACAAATGGCACTTCTATATAGTGTTTCACAATTCTACTGTTAAAAACCGTTATTCTTGACATATTGTCCGATTTGGATGAAGTTCGGTATGTACATTGGCTTTAGTCCAGTGATGACTAAAATACCAGTTTCAAAGTGTACATCGGTTATAACCGTTTTAAACCGTTATTTGCCGTTATTTTTTTACATATTGGTGGATTTTAATGAAATTTAGTATACAGAAAGGTTGTCACACCCAAATGGCACTTCCATATAGTGTTCCAAAATTTGACCGTTATAAAACCGTTATTCTTGACATATTGTCGATCTGTATGAAATTTGGTTGGTACATAGGCTTTAGCCCAGTGAGGACTAAACTACCAGTTTCAAAGTGCACATCGGTTAATAACCGTTAGCTTTAGCCCAGTGAGGACTAAACTACCGGTTTCAAAAGTACACATCGGTTAAATAACGTTTAAAACCGTTATTTTGCCGTTATTTATCTCAGAAAGTACTTGGCCGATTTATAAGCGATTTGGAAAACTGGGGAGTACGTTTATATGCTTTGCACTTTGTTTCTCTTTCTTTCTGTCCTTTTTTTTTTCTCTTTTTTTTCCCTTTCTTTCATTCCTTTTTTTTTACATTTTCTTGTTTTTTCTCCCATCTCACTTGCCCCCCACCCACCCCTCGCTCCCGCCTTTCTTACATAAATTGTGATGGTGACTTCCTCCTTTTTCTTAAAGGCCCGGCCCCTGAGCGTGTCGCCAAGAGGGTCAGCCACTGCTGCGCGTGCTTCTCGATGGCGGAGGAGAGCTGCGTCAGGTCGATGCGCAACATCTGCACGTCCACCGTTTTCGGCACGGCCCTCATCTCCTCGATCAGCCGGCGGGTAGTTCTGCATGTGCTCGTCGAACGTGTTGAGGCTGGGTCCGCTGCACCAGCTTCTGAACAGGGCCGTCTGCCCGTCACCCACCCCCAACAGAAGATCAACTCAACATGGTTTTTTTTTTGTTTTTGTTTTTTAATGGTGTCGTGTAGTTTTTGAGTTGGGACGTGGGACAGCTTGGGCCGAACACAAAGACCTTTTTTCCCCGGGTCTATCGTCACATAGTATTCAAAAGAAAACAAAGTTTCCATCCTAAGAAAGTCATACAACAGAGAAACGCCCTACATATGTGTAGAAATGTTTTGATATTTTCCTCATTATTATTAGTATCATTATGGAATAATGTTTAACTTCTCCCCCCCCCCCCCCCCCCCCTCCCCAACTCTTTCTTCTATGCTAGCCCCCCACCCCACCCCAATTGAAACTCGCAGTTTTCTGACTGTCAGCAGGGTGCTCTGACCGAGCAACAGGTAAAGTGCGGTTTTATCAGGCACCAGTCGTAAGAAGTTGTCAGAACACGGCAAATAACGAGACGCGCGAGGGGAAAAAACCAGTTTATTTCATCTTTCAAAACCTTGTTTATTTCAGCAAATTTTCGCTGAGATGGTGTTTCTCGCCTGGAGAAGCAGGCTTTCAGGGAAAAAACAACTGCCTTTTTGTATCTAATCTAGTCAAATCTTATCTTTTGTATTTATCTATTATTTAAAAACTGTTTGTCTTAATCCTTGTTTTTACCTCTGCGTCACCTGCCTCTGTCAGTTTTACAAATGCGACACCCTGGACCTAAAGATTATAGATACAAATCGATAGATAGATGGACAGACAACAGAGAACACACAGTTACATACTATGAACAAACAAACACACGGACAGACAGAGAGACAGAGAGAGAGGGGAGAGGAGGGGGGGGGGACAACGGGAGGAAGAGAGGAGAGAGAGAGAGAGAGAGAAGGGGAGGAGAAAAGAGGGGAAGACGAGAGAGAGAGAGAGAGAGGACGCTTCAGATACGTTTTTACTGAAATGGCCTACATAGCCTTTTACGTCAAGTGGGTGTACATTAATTTGCAGCCCCGAAAAAAAAATTATTACGCAAGAAACATATATTGTAACGGATTAAGTAAATATTAATGATGAGGCTTGAAGCCGTGTAGAAAAAAAAGAAAATAATGACGTGCTTTTCGTCACTAAAAATGAATATGTAGTTGTTGTTTTTTTAAAGAGAGAGAGAGGGAGAGAGAGAGGGAGAGAGGAGAGAAGAGAGAGAAGAGAGAGAGAGAGAGAAAATTGACAGACAAACAGACCAACATACAGTTAGATACATATGAACAAACAACCAGACGGGCAAATGGACAGA
>CM031621.1:27466354-27481354 GCA_018398815.1 Conus ventricosus
TTACACATTTTGCTAATCTATGAGCCAACCTACATGACACACCCTTTCACTGTCCTGTCATGGTACCAACCTTACACATGGTGATGTGTTGGGGTAAGGGGCTGACAGGGAACTTGAACAGTTTCCTGAGTTTCTATCAAACGCACATTCCGTTCAATGTCCGAGGAAATCTTGTGCAGCTGGTGGACCCCCGGCCTCAAACTTGCTGATGGCCTGCACAACACAGTTTTGGGTACATTGATACACCATGCGATGGACTGTACAACATAGCATGAATTCATTATCACACTGAAGGATGGTCTGTACAAGTGAACACAGCGTCACACTGAGCAATGGCCTGTAAACACAAAATGAATACAGCTTCACATTGAGAAATGGCCTGTACAACACAGCTTAATGAAACTTCCTCTCGAGTTTCCTAAACAAAACGCAGAATATTACAGCACTCTGAGAGATGGCAAAAACAAAACGCATGAAACCCCCACCCTTCTCGAGATGGCCAAAACAAACAGCATGAATTTTTAAAAGCACTCTGAGAGGGGCCCTGTGCAACAAAGCATGAATATTCATCACTCTCAGAGATCCCTTTTTAAAAACACAGAAAGAATATACATCACTCTAAGAGATCCCCTCATCAAACAGCATAAATATCCCAATCACACTGAAAATGGTCTGTAAAACGCAGCATGAATATAACATCCCCACTGAAAAGGGTTGTAAACGAGCTTGTTTGAAACAGGGTGCTGAGCAATAAAGTAAAATATAGCATTTACTAAAAACACTTTAAGGGTGGAACCCCAAAAACCCTTTAATTACTATAACTACATTTTACTGGGGAAAAGGGGCCTGTTGAAACAACAGTAACTAAAAATTTTAACCCCCCACTGCTCTATGGTGTAAAAAGGGGAAAGGTTTCCCCGGTTTCCGTAGGAACCTGAACCTTTTCCCCCAACCCTGCCCGGGCCTCATGGGAATTAAGTGGCAAGATAATTTTCCCCAAAAACTGGAGTCCTCACTTGGCTGGCCTCCCTGGTATCTTCCCCATCCTTTTGGAAAGCCAGCTTCGTTGGGGGGTTTCAGTAGTTCCCCATCCCGGGCCCCTCGGTTCATTTTTTGGCAAAACTACAAAAATTTTAAAGTTCTCATGGGGGGCGGGGAAAGAAACTTTTCCCAAAAGAAACCTAAAATTTTCCCAAATTCCCTTAACATCAGCCACAAACATGGGACCAGATGACAGGATAGAGCGGTGGCGATCAGTTGTCCGAAAAAGGGTGCAAAAACCTGTAAAAATTTAACTAAATTTGCAGCTGGGAGAAAGCGCGGGAAATGTCGGGGAGGGGACCAGTGTCAACGTTTCCCAACTGCACCCTTTCCTGCCCTTTACTGTGATAGGTTTTTCCCGGGCCCCAGATCGGCCAAACAGCCATATACGCACTCCCCCCGACCCCAGGATGATAGTGGTTTTCATGTTTTCGAGGGGCAAACAAGGGAAAAAAAAAATTCTTTTGAGTGAGGGTTCTACACTTCTTTGCAAATGGGCTTTAAATTGCTGGCCCGAAAACTTGTGATACTACAAACAACAAAAAATTTGATTTGGTGGCCTTTTACTACTAAAAAATTTTTGGGACAATATCACATTGGTAATGGCTTGTATTTTTTTATCGGTTATACAGTTCTATTGACCCGCGGGGCTTTTAGCATTTGAAAAAACATTACATCAAACAACGGTTGTTCAACTAAACATTTTACTTTCACAGCATACGGTAGTGATGGTCTGTAAATAAAATTTTTTTACTAAAAACTTTACATCGAGTTGGCCTTGCAGAAAGCAGTTAAAATTTGACATTGGGAGAGGGCCTCTAATCTTACTTTTACTTCATTTAAATTAAAGTGACAACATCAAACCTACCGTTTTTACATCATTTATATTGTTCATGACTTGTACCCCCAGTTCCAAACATTCACCCGATGGTGAGGGGTTCGGGGTTTAATTTACAGTGACACTCCCAATATTTTAAACGGGGAGGGCCCGGTATGACTTTACACAAAACTTATAAACACTTTTTTGGTGATGGTTAAAACAGTTACTAAAAAATTTTACTGGTAGTGTGGCCTGTATAACAACGCGTCATGCAGCTTTCATGGGTGATTGGGGATTAAAAACGCTGTTTACAAACATTTGGCGGGGTGAGGGTGTACATTACAGCTTTAAATTTCTTTATCTTTAAATTTGGGAGGGCCCCTGTACAAAAACGCATTACGAAAAATACCCACTAAGTGGGGCCAAAAAACACTGCGTAAATCCCAACACTGAAATGGTAATGGCCTGTACAATACAAGGTCAATAAATTTTTTGGGGTTTGGATTGGCCCTTGTACAATACAGCGTCTTTAAATTTACATGGGTTATAGCTGTTAATACAGCGCCCTTTACATCCATGGGTGATGGCCTGTACAATAAAAGCGTCATTACATCACATGGGTTATGTGTAAAATACGGTCATTACACCCATGGGTCTGGGCCTTTTACAATAAAATTTGGTCTTAAATCCCATGGGTTATGGGCCTGTACAATACCCCCGTCATTAATCTTTAGGGGTGAGGGCCCTGTAAAATTACAGCGTCACTACATCACATGGGTGATGGCTTTTCCCTCACGTCTTTAATCACATGGGTCTTTACCCTGTAAAAAAAGGTCATTAAATCACATGGGTCAAAAGCCTTAAAATACATTGTCATTATATCACTTTGGTTTTCAAAACCCTTACAATTACAGGTCATTTACATCCAGGGGTTTCATAGCCTGTACAATACGCGTAAATTAAAATCACAGGGGTTTTAGCGTACAATACAGTGTCATTACATCCGGGGTCATACCCTGTAAAATTTACAGGTCATTACATCACAGGGGTTTATAGCTGTAAAATACAGGCCCAATAATAACATGGGTCTTAGCCTGTTTTTTTACAGCGTCACTACACCCTTTGGGTGATGGCCTGTACAATACAGGGCACTACATCACATGGGTTAAAAGCCTTTTACAATACGGCGTCATTACTTTCACGGGGAGATGGCCTGTACAATACAGGTCATTACATCACATGGGTCATAGCCTGTACAATACAGGGTCATTATACCCCATGGGTCAAAACCCTTTTAAAATTAATGCTTTATTACATAAACATGGGTCATAGCCTGTACAATACGCTTTAAATTACATCACTGGGTTATGGGCTTTTAAAATTTACAGGTCATTACATACATGGGTCATAGCCTGTACAATACCCCGTCTTTAATCACTTGGGTTTAGCCTGTACAATACAGCGTCTTTTCTTCACAGGGGTCTTTAGTGTACAAAAACAGCGTCACTACTTTTCAATGGGTGAGGGCCCTGTAAAATACGCGTCACTACTCCCCTTTGGGTTTATAGTTTTTCAATACAGCGCCCTTTAAATCACATGGGAGATGGCCTTTTACAATACAGGTCCACATCACATGGGTTTTAGCCAGTTAAAATTACAGGTCTTTAAATTCAATGGGTCTTTGCCTGTCCCTTTCAGGCATCATCACATGGGTTATAGACTGTCCCAATACGGCGTCATTACACACATGGGTTTAGACTGTACAAAAACCAGGTCATTACATCAAAAGGGGTTATGGGACTGTCAATACAGCGCATACATCCAGGGGGTTTATGCCTGTACAATACAGTGTCATTTATAAAGGGGTAAAGGGCCCTGTAAAATTCGCGCCACTGGGCATTGGGCGAGGGCCCTATATAATACACCCTTTTTTTACTAAATGGGGAGGGCCCTGTAAAATACAGGTCATTAAATCACATGGGTTATACCCTGTAAATACAGGTATTACATCACATGGGTCATAGCCTTTTCCCAATAAAAGCTTTTTAATCCCAGGGGTCTTTGGGCCTGTACTATACAGCGTCTTTTAATAACATGGGTTTTTCCCGGTTACAATACAGGGGATACATCCCCGGGGTAAAAGGCTGTACAATTACAGCGTAAATTACTCCAGGGGTTCATAGCGTGCAAACAAAACGTCTTTTAAAATTCCACATGGGTCATAGCCTGTACATTACGCGTCATTACTAAAGGGGTTGTACCCTTTTACTTTTACAGGTCACACATCACTTGGGTTAAAGCCTGGGGCAATATAGCTTTATTACATCTTTGGGTCAACCTTGTACAATACAAGTCATTACATCACATGGGTCATGCCTGTAAAAATTCACCCGCATACATCCCAGGGGTCATGGGCCTGTACAAAAACGCACACTAAAATACATGGGTCATAGCCTGTACTTTTCAGCTTCATTACTTACATGGGTTTTTGCCTGTACAATACAGCGCCCTTACTTTACGGGGTTTTTCCCTGTACAATACAGGTCACTACATCACATGGGATTTTCCCTGTACAATCGTGCATACATACATGGGTATACCCTGTAAAAATAAGGGGTCATTAATCACAGGGGTCATACCCTTTTTTTTTAAAAATCCGGGTTTCACTACATAAAGGTCATAGCTGTACAAAAACAGCGTCATTTGCATACAGGGGTTATAGCCTGTAAAATTTCAGTGTACAAATTCACAGGGTTTCAAAACCCTGTCCCTAAAAGCTTTCACACATCACATGGGTATAGCCTGTCCCAATACAGGGGTCATTTACATCACATGGGTTTAGCCTGTCACTCACCCGTCATTTACACAAAATTGGGTTTTTCCCTGTCAATACGCGTAAATTACATCACAGGGGTTTTTTCCCTTTGTATTTTTAAGCTTAAATAATCACAGGGGTTTCATAGCCTGTCCCAATACGCTTTCACCCCTTTCACATGGGTTATAGTGTACAATACGCGTCATTACTCACAGGGGTTATAGCCTGTACATTAAGCTTTCACAAATTTACAGGGGTTTTTATAGCCTGTACAATACAGTGTCACCAATCACATGGGTCATAGCCTGTCAATAAGCGTCACTACATCACATGGGTTATGGGCCTGTACATACGCGTCCTAATCACTTTGGGTTTTTTAAGCTGTACAAAAAGGGTTTCACTACATAAAATGGGTTATAGTTGTACAATACAGGTCACACTTACGGGGTTTTTCCCTGTACAATACAGGGGTAAAAACCCCCACATCACATGAGTCATACCCTGTAAAATACAGGTCAAACACCCACATGGGTTATACCCTGTAAATAAGGTCACCCCCACATGGGTTTGGGCCTGTACAATACAGCGTCATACATCCTGGGTTTTAGCCTGAAAATTACAGGGGTCCCTTTTAACAGGGGGCATAGCCTTTAAATACAGCCCAACTAATCCAGGGGTTTAATACCCTGTCAATACAGCGCCAAATTACAGGGGTCTAGTTTGTACAATACACCCGTAAACCACATCACTGAGGTCATGCCTGTAAATACAGCGTCACTAACACGGGGTTTTGGGCCTGTACAATACGGTCACCACATACATGGGTCAAAAGCCGGGAAAATTTACAGCGTCCCACATCCATGGGTCAACCCTTTTTAAAATTTCAGCGTCACCAATCACTGGGTCATAGCCTTTTTAAAATTTCCCAGCGTAAACCACATCACTGGGTCTTTACCCTGTACAATACACCCGTCCCCAATACATGAGTGATGGGGGGGCAATATGAGTTACGCAAGGGAAAAACCGGGGTGTTAGTTGTGCCGGGGGGTTTGTCAGATTCGGTCTGTGCTTTCCCGGACAGCTGACATTTTCCCGAAGGATTCTCCCTTTTTTGCGGGTGGCTAGCTTGCAAGTGTCCCCCCCGAAAAGAAAATACGAAAAAAAATGTTTAAAAAATTTTGTACACGACTGGGCCCTGGTAAAAGTTCAATGGAAAAAAGAAAAAGGTTTCGTCTTCAAACCTCAAGTAAAATTCTTTTCGATTTCTAATGAGACGACGTTACAAAGGGAAATTCGAACGATTTTTTTAAAAATTTGTTTGGGCATGGGACAACAAAAAGGGTTTTAAGGGAAACCCTTTGAAAGTTTAAAACAAGGGGAAAGTACATGGTGATGTTTAATGAAGGGTTTCATGGCCCCCCCCCAATGCACACCGGAAAACACACACGAACACCCCCCGCGCCCAAAAACCCCACACAAACACACACAAACCACACACAAAACCCCAACACCACACACACAAAATAACACACGGGGCGCGCGAAAATTTTCCATGCCCGAGGACGTTTTTTTGCACGTAGGAAGAAAAAACAGCAGGTTACGGTCCATTCGTCGGGTTTTTTGGGAAAAGTGATTGTTCCTCCGTTTTTAAGTTATCGGGTTTGGCTGCTTTATGGGCGCCTCCCTCCCTTTGATGGAAGATGTGGGGGTTTGAACGGTTCCCTCGATGCAGGCCCTTAAAAAAATAGTTTGGGTAAAAAACATGCAAAACCCTGTTCACTTTTCTTGTTTAAAATTTGATTGATGCCAGCAAATTTTCCAGTTGATCCTTTTTTGATGCAGGGCTGCAGGAATTGGTATTTTAAAAATTTGGGGTTTCGCAGTGGCCCTGCATGCCCCATACCCCACCAAAAAAAAACCCCACGCGCGCGACCCGCACGCGAGCACCCACCCCCGGCCCGCCCCCAAACACGAACGAAAAAGGGCACACGTTGAACGCACAAAACACACACACACACCAAAACAAAAAACCAAAACCCCACACACACGTTTTTAGGTAAAAATTCAGCGTAAATCTAAGAATGGGGGGAGGGGGGAACTTTCAACCAAATACTTTGGTATATGATTTTTTTGTGAGCGTTATCAAAGCGCTTATGTCCCTTTAAAATGCAGAAACAATGGTGCAGAATTCGTTTTTCCCTTTGAACTGTTCCCAAAAGGGGGCATCTAAAAAGAACGATGTTGATGTTTGCAATAATCTATGAAAGTGTTTCCCAAAATTTATTTTAGTTTCCCCCTTTTTCGTCCTCGTTGGGAATTTAGTTTCCCAAATACACTTGGACTGATCCAACCACGTTTTCCGGGGGAAAAAAAAAAAAAGGGACATTTTTTTTAAACGGGGCAATAAAAACCCCTTACCCCACAATCACATAAAATTTTAACCTCACTGCTTTTAAGTTCTTGCTTTTTGAAAGAAAAAACAAAACCCTAAAAAGCCTCAAGCACCCCAAAACGGGTAAGTTTTTTGACCCCAACAGGGAAACCGGAGAAAAAGGATGAAAAAAAGTTTTTTGGGTCTATTCATAAGATCCCCCGCCTTTGTTTGATTGTCAGTACATTTATTATGTTCTGCAAACAAAAGGAAAAAAAACCCCGATTTTTACAAATATAGGTGACATGTGTGCATTTAAAAAGAAAAAAAATGCCCCTGGAAAAAAGGCCGTGGGGACCACACAGACAAAAGTACATGCTTTTTTACCGAGTAAATGCCAAATATGAAAAAATACAAAGTATTTTTTTAGTTATGAAAGCTCGGTGATGTTTATATGATTTTGCTAAAAACGGCATGGCATAAATATTTGAAAAGGGAAAACTTTAGATCTGTCATTAAAAAATTTTCACTCACAGCAGAAGTGCTTTCTCAGCTGGGGTTTAGGGACAGCAAATTTCATTGGGAGTAGCGTTTTAAAAATGTTTTTTAGATCCCCTTTCGTCCTTTCGTACTTTTTTTTGTGGGCCCCCAGGTTTCAGTATGCAGAAACCCCCCTCCCCCTCCCCCCCCCCCCCCTCTCTCTTTTCTCTTCTCCTCCACACACACACACACAAACCCCACCACACACAAAACAACCCCACAACACACCCTACCTACCCCTACCCCACCCACCACCACCCCTCACCCACCCCCCTCCCCAACCACAACAATTGTTGAAGTAAGTCATTTAATACTTTAAATTTTATGACAGACGTAAAAAAAATTTCAAAAAGATTGTTTAAATAAGCTATTTAATGATAAAATCTTTAAATTCTGTTTGGGTTTTGAAAAAAAAAACCCCCCCCTTTTTTGTGGTGCCGTCCCCTGTTTGTTTTATTATTAAAAAACAAATAGAGTAGCAGCCAAAATGAGTCAGCCTTTTAGGTTGGGCTTTTTTTTAAAAATTTCCCCCATCCTATAAAAGCAATACTTTTTTTACAGGGAAAAATACGCTCGGAAAGGGTTTTAAAAGCAACCTTTTCCCAAAATTTGGGTGGGAAAAAAAAAGAAATTTCGAAATTAAAATTTAACGCTCTTTAAAAATTAAAATTGGGTTTTTGGGTTTTTTTAAAAGAAAAAATACTTTTTTCTCCATACAGATGGGGGGTGATGTTTTTAAACCGGGAAAAACCTAGAAAGGGTTTGTGTGTGTTTTGTGTTTGTGTGTGTGTGTGTGTGGGGTGTGTGTGTGTGTGTGTGTGTTCGTGGGGCTGCAGGAAAAAAATTGGTTTAGTTTTTTACATGCAAAATATTTGAGCCCTTTATTCCAAATTTCTCGGCATTTTAAAATGGCCCCAAAGATTTCCAGGTCCCCCCACCGAAAGTGTGATATTTTTTCTTTCTTTTTTTATGCCAGTCAGGGCCCCCAAAAAAAAATTACCCAAAGGGCGTTTTGCATTGCTTTTCCGTCTCCCAAGAAAGTCAATTGTTTTTTTAAAAATTTTTGTAAGGTTTCAAGTTTTTGGTTTAAAACCCAAAGAAGGCGGTCCCTATTACTGATAAAAAAAACCAATACAAACGAAGGGAAAAAAAAACCCAAAGTATGCACATGTATGCAGAACACGAAAATTTGTATACATGTTATTTTCCCCTTTTTCCCTTTTTTTCTTTTCTTTTTTTTTTGGGGGGGGGGGGGGGGGGGGGGGGTTTGGGGGGGGGGAGGGGGGTTTTAAAAGTACACGTTTGAAAAAGGGCGGTGAAACCAAAGAGACCAAAAACACAAATGTCATGGAAAACCCCCCCCCGTTTTCCCTTTTAAAAAGCAAAGGTTCCTTATTATTGGGGATTTTGTTCCGGGGGGTAGAACAGGGTGTTGATAAACGTCCTGTCTGGGCACCTCACACAAAATTAATCTTAAAATTTTGGGAAAAAGTGGTTGTGTGTGTCTAGAGAGGAGAGGAGAGAATGAGGGGGAAAAGGGGGTGGGGAGAGAGGGGAGAGGGAAGTTTTAGAGAGAGAGAGAGGAATTTGCCATAAAACTCAAAATTGGGGCCCTCATTACTTTAAAAAGGTTTTTTTCACCCGCCAAAAATTTTTTTTGGTCTCTATGTCGCAAAAAAAAATAAAAAAACTACGGAAGTGAATTTAAAGAAAGTAAAAGAAAAAATGGAAAATTGCCCAAAGGGGAACCCCCCAATTTTCGAGCACATCCAGATCAAAAGGCGGGGTCCAGATTTCCCTGTTAAAATTTTACGTATGAAATTTTCATCTGGGTTTTTTAAAAAGACTTGAGGGAAAACCTTTTAGCCCCAAGAACGAATTCAAATTTAATTTTGGTGCAGGCCCGAAACCAAAGTGGTGGGCCAAAAAACGGGGTTTTACCCCGGCACAGTCTGGTCTCCTGATTATCTTTCTGTTGTTTTTACAAGTCGGTGTGTCGGTTCACGTCGATTTTATCTATAACATTTTGCACGTCTGTTGGCTAATGGTGAAATTTTTCCCTGGCAGAACTCACGGACCTGCACCAGAATCAAAAACTCCTGTGTCAACCCGTGGGGAAACACTCGGGAAAAAAATCGATATACTCCCAAAAAGCTTTTAAATGTAGGCAGTTCCCGGGCATGGGCTGGGGCAGTGATGAATCTGACCTGATCCAACAGTTTTGAACTCGGACAAAAGCGACAAAAACCCAAATAAAAGGGAAAGAATTTTGAATTTAAAAATTGCCGCTATTGGGTTTACCAAAGTGAAACGGCGCGGTGCTGTTTCCCGTTTGGTTGGTTTAAGTATGGTAATTTGATTTCTGTTTAGTTCCTTTGGCGCTGTCCCGGGGAATTTAACAGCATGAGGCTTGGGGTTTCCCCGTGTTCGGGGCTGAAAACATGAGTCTAATCGTTTACAGACAGAGCCCCTTTTAACTTGGGAATGCCCGCGGTGGTGCCTTCTGAAGAGAAAAATCCCGTTCATTCTTTTCCCCCCTCTCTCTCTCTCTCTCTCTCCCCTTTCTCTCTTTTCTCTTCTCCCTCTCTCTCCCCTCTCTTTTCTCTCTCTCTCTCTCTTTCTTTTCTCACGATTTCCCGGTGGGTATTTTGAAATTGCTAGCAAATTTTTACCCTCCCTCGTTCTATAGTGAAGCGTTTTGTATGCTCACTTTGGGAGAAAAGGGTACGGGAAAAGAAGTGTAAAGGGGGAATTTGTGTTGTGTTGCCCCGTTGTGCAACAAATTAAGAGCTCAGTTTTTTAAAAATTCAAGTTTTTCAAATTCCCAAATAAATTTTGATTTACATTCTTCTGAAATTTTCCGAGAAAACTGTCAACAAAATGATTTATTTATTCAAAGCATTCAAGTTGCGATTGATTATTCTTCTTTAAATTTTGATTCCGAATTTAGTGTTCGTCTTGGTCGCGTGCAGTTAATCAGCTGCTAGATGATTGTAAATTAAATTGCAACCCCCTTCATGAGGGGGGAATAACCTAAACTGAATAAATTTATCTTGATTTTCTCTCTCTTCTCTCTCTTCTCTCTTTTTCTCTCTCTCTTCCCCCCCTTTCTCTCCTTTTTTCCAACTTCTCTCCCTTAACTTTGTTTCCCCCCCCCTCCCCATTTTTTTGCAGCCTGAATCCTACCCGCAAAGGGCCCTTTCTGAGGCCAGCATTGGCACGTTTGAAGCCCAAACTGCTCCCTTTCAGCGGCATTCCCCCTTTATCTCCCTATCTTGGGGGTCGAAACCACCAGTACTGTTTGTCCTGGGGGCCCCGCACCAGCCGGGAAATCTTTTCACACGCACCCCACGCCCCCACGCACGCACGCACGCACGCACGCCCCGCACGCACGCACACACACAACACACACACACAACATTTTCGCACTTCCCCCTCAGCCCCCCACACTGCCCAAAACCAAAAAAATGACACACACGAAACATGCAAATTTCTATTTTTATTAAAAAAAATTATTCTGGCCCCCCAAGCAAAAAACGGCTGAGAGGGTGACGCGGACATAAAAAAAAAGAAAATCGGAACCATGTTTAAAAAACCCGTTCCCAGTATAACTTCGAAAACTTTAAAAGCGATGTCAGTTGGGCTGCTGCTTCATGCGTCTAGCTCGGAAAAAAAAAAAAACACACACTTTTAAACAAAAGAGAAATCAAGGAAAAGTTTTGATGAGCAACTATGAAGGGAAAAAAAGTAGGGAGGGAAAAAGTGGAAAAGGACGGGGGGAAGGAAGGCTTGAGTATGTGTGTGCATGTGTGTGTGTGGGGGGGTTTTTTTTTTTTTTTTTTTTTGTTTTTTTTTTTTGTGTGTGTGTGTGTGTCTGTGTTTGTGGTTGGGCTATTGTGTGTGGGGGGTATGTGTGTGTGTGTGTGTGTGTGTGTTGTGGTGTGTGTGTGTGTGTTTTGTGTGGGTGTGTGTGTGTTGTTTGTTTTTCATCCCCTAATTGTGGTTTTGGAATTTTAAAATAAATGGAGGGTTTGGGTACCCAAAACTTGAACATACCAGAAACTTTACACTTGACGCCCCGTCATGAGTGAAAAGTCCAAAAAAGTCCTGGTCAGGAAGGGGGGACCACACAACGGGTGTGCCAAAAAATATGCCCATTTAAAATGGTTTCGCCCCCAAAAAAAAACCCAAAAATTTTTTTTTCTTTTTCAATCAGACCCAAATTTGTTTAAAGTCATTATACAATTTCTGCATTTCATGTCAAAATTCATTGCACTCTCCCAAAGACCCCGATTCGAGCGTTTAAAAATTTTTGCAAGAACTTGAAATAAGGGAAAACCCCGAATGAAATGTGCGAGGACTTCACTGGTTTTTATAAGCTACCCGCTATGATAAATGATTTTGGGCCCTTTTAAGATCGGGCCGGGCCCCTTAAAAAGATTCGCCAAAACAGTACCCAAAGGGAAGAAAGGAAAGGTAGACAAAAAACAAAGGTGGGGGGCAACATCAAAGAAAAGACCCAAACCTGCCCCTTTCCAAATTCTCAGGGGAGCTGCAGCAGAAAGGGAGCAAAAGGGTTTGAGAGAGATCTCAAGAAAAACCCGCGCAGTACCCCAAAGACCCAAAACCCGGATTTCGAAAATATGCATGGTAAAGCTTTTAGTTAACTGGGGAACCCCCTTTTTTTCTCCCCCAAATATAGGGCATAGTAATCTTTTTAAGCAGTTTTACCAGGGAAAAAAATCCCCTTAGGGGCGGGGAAACCCCCGGAAAGTTCCCCCGGGCATTTCCCCCCCCAAAACCCCCAAAAAACCAAATCATGTTTTGATCGTCGGAACAAAAAACCCGCCCCCTTTGAAAACAGAAAAGTTTTGTTCCTTTTTGCCCTTTCTTTTTTGTAAAAAATTCTGCACCACTCCCATTACATTACATAAAAGGTGTTATATTGTTTTAAAAACCCTTCTGATTAGAGATCCCTCACGATTGAGCCCCAACAAAAAACTTTCATGCTCCGACAAGGAAGAAAGGGAAAATGGAAGAAAAAGAAAGGACGAAGGAAAGAAAGGAAGAAAGGAAGGGAAAAAAACAAAAAAGAAAGGGAAAACAAAGGACAGAAAAAAAGAAAAAAAAGAAAGAGGGGAGAGACAGAAAAAAAAGAAAGAAAATAAGTAGGGGGGAAATTTAAAAAAGAAAGAAAAAAAGGAAAAAGTTTTTCGAAATCAAGGGTGGTGTTTCTTCCCCCCTCCGTAAAAAGGGGCGTCATGGGGCACGATGGAGGAAACAGTGAGCGTCACCCTGTTCCTTTTTCTGGAAATGCTTGGGGGGGGCCCGCATTGACGCTCCAGCAAACCCCGGATGATGGTTTTTTTAGGGCTTTGCACCCAGGATGGTACTGCATCTCCTCGTAGGCCCCCATTTTTCTTCCGAAACGAAGGTACGCGCCCGGGTCTGTTGGGGGGGGGTGAAGAAAGGTTTAAAGGGGGAGGGTGGAGTGGGGGGGGGGGAAAAGGTGTTGCGGGGTGAGAATTGGACCCGGGCCAAAAATGGGGGTTTTTGGATGCACGTAATTGTTGATAGTTTGTAGCACCCTAGATAGATACATGTTCATCATTTAATTTTTACATTAAAAAATACAAAATATATAAATAATCATAGTCTAGGGAAGTTACGTGTTTTATTTTGATACGATGATAAATGTTTAAAAAAACAAAATGTAAACCCTTTTTGAATGTTTTTTGTATATGTAAATTTCTCGTGTATCATATGTTTGTGCTGTTTGAAAATTTTTAACCCCGGTGCGTATAAATGATGTGACGTTTTCAATTTAAAGCAAACCCAAAAATTTTTATATTTATGTATTTCATACAAACTGTGGGTGTTGTGTGGGGGTGTGTGTGTTGTGGTTTTGTGTGTGTGTGTGTGTGTGTGTTTTGGGGGTTTTTTCAGTCCTTTGATATCCAAGGGACAATGTGGTGTTATTTCCAAAAAGGGACATGAGCAGTTTCGTGATGTTTGAGCCCCAGAACAGTTTTGTTTCAAATTCCATACTGGGTTTTGGGGTTTGCAATTTGATGGGGTCTTCGTTAGTCTCAGAGGTTTGATCCCTTTGTGTCGAAGCACAAAACCCCCACCCAAACTGGCTCCGACAAAAAGGTTTAACAGCCCAAACATGATGTCTCAAACATTCAGGGGCAAAGGGCCCGGGGAGCTGGACAGTTTGGGGGAAAATGGGGGGAAAGAGAAAGGGTGCTGAGTTCAAAAATTCGTGAAGAGCAAAATCCAAAAAGTTTTTGAGGCCTGAAGTTGGTTTTATGGCCCCCCCTTTCCAAAAAAAACCCCCTTTTGGGACCGTAAAGGGGCAGCTGTTTGGACTCTACTTCTGACAAAAGTGACTTTTACCCCGGGGGGTGTGACCGCTTCAGCCAACTTTGAATAGACCATTTCAGATCGATAGATCAGAAGGATCCCGGGGCATGCCCCAACGTCCCGTTTTGGGCACGTTGCGAAACCCCCGACTAAAGGGGGGAAAACCCCGAAGGGGGATCAAGGTAAATGGAAAGGCACCGGGGGCCCCGATGGCATTTCCCCTAAGATCTTCAACGTTGGTGGAGAGGCCTTTGGGCGACAAAATAATGAGCTGGCAGCAGTTCTGGGGTGAAAAAAGCATACAAAAAGAAATTAAGGATGCCAAAATCACCAATGTACAAGAACCCAAAGGGGGAAGAGATTTGTTTACAAACCCAGAGGTATCTCACGTTGGTTTTAGCGGAAGATTATGGCCCCTGTCATCCTGAATGAAAATACCCCCCTTGCAATCGACATGATTTCGCTGTTTGCCCGCGCAAGAGAAGTGCCGGGAAAGAATTAGAAACCCCTACTCCTCTTTATGGAAACCCGATAAAAGGGTTTTGAAAACCCCCCCAGTGCGAGGGTCTGTGGGTTATGTCCAAAATTGGGTGCCCAAATGAAGTTTGGGCCAAAATTATACGATCCCTTCCCTGGGTGGCATGATGGTCGCAAGTGGAAAAGGGCCTGTGTTTGGGCCCCCTTTCCCTTAAAAGTGAAACAAGGAATTTTCCCGGCACCAACCCCATTTAGGGTATGTTCGCCACAAACGTTTTGATTCTCCCCGTTTCCCAAAGCGGGGTTTACTGTCCCCTACAGATTTTGATGGGGGCTTCTTCGACTTAAGGCCGGGCCCGAAGGCCCTTTAAAAAAAGGGTTTCCCGAGGCCCTTGTGAGGACTTCCTGTTTGCCCCAAAGACTGTGCACGCGCCGCTCAAAGAACCATACCTGCAAGAGCTTGCAGTTGCCTGTCTGCAGCAGCAATGGCCTTTGGCTTGACGATCAGCCTGCGGAAGACAGAAGTGATGTCCAGCCAGCACCCGGCCTCTCTCCTCCAGAACCAAAGAT
>CM031621.1:27486354-27501354 GCA_018398815.1 Conus ventricosus
TGCTTTGTCCAACTTAGTGGATTGATGTAAACAAAATTTTTTTCAAAGCCTGGAACATTACTGTAGCTCGTTGCCCAGTAACGGTGAGTAAAGACCACTGAACCACTGGAAAGTCTGTTGACAGCGGGAAAGACAGTAACCCGGGATTCTCTTCAGAGGGCACGTGAACTTTAATGGCAAAAGCTTGGCCGTGTCTGGATTTTGTACTGTTTTCACCTGTCAACGGAATAGCAACGAGTGGGGTTTTGCGGGATGCACATAGCATATGTGACCCGTTCTCACAAAATGTCAGGGTCACTGACATTGCTACTTGAGCCTGTACATGTATTACTATGTTAAGATTGATCTAGGGAGGCGATCATGTTTGAACTTCTGATGTGGGGGGACTGATATGTTTCATGTCAGCGTATCGGCGTGGTTCGCATTAGAGTCAATATGTCCTCTTTATGTGTAGGGTGAGCGGCGAACTTTTCCGCTCACGTCGCATGCGTGTGTGTGCGTCATGGATATCTGTGTGACAGCACAGCTTGGGAGGGGGTAGGGAGGTATCTTGAACTTTTTAGTGTGTTGTCCGTGGAAGTGGGGAAATTGGGTCATGCATCATCCTCACTGTGAGTCGCCCAATCATAGTTAGCCTTACATTTGATTATCCAATCACACCCAAAGTTGACTGTAGAGCAGCTGGGCGTTAGGCGAACTGTCGCTCAGTGTTATTTTGCAGGTTTCAGAGTGGAAGTCTCTGACGTTGTATGTGTTTCTATGTTAAAAGTCCTGGTGAACCCTTTTTAGGAACCTTGTGTTTCAGGGTTCGGGCTTGAGGATTAGCGGAGCTGCCTTGAGTCTGGAGAGGACTGATTCTGTGGTCTGTGTAATTGCATTCTTCTCGCTGTTGGAAGTACAAAAAGGACTGTCGTTACTGTAATTTGTGAAGACGTGGTGCTGTGTTTGTATTGAACTGTAACCGGTGTTCCGGCCCCCTGGTGGGGTGAAGACTTGGTTGCTGCGTTTGTGTTCAACTGAAACCCGGTGTTCCTGAGACCCTGGGGGGGTGAAGACTTGGTTGCTGCGTTGTGTTCAACTGTAACCGGGTGTTCCTGAGACCCGGGGGGGTGAAGACTTGGTTGCTGCGTTTGTTTTCAACTGAAACCGGTGTTCCTGGGGGACCCTGGTGGGGTGAAGACTTGGTTGCTGTGTTTGTGTTGAACTGTAACCTGTGTTCCTGAAACCTTGGGGGGTGAGGACTTGGTTGTTTGTTGGTTGGTGCTGTAGACGTGCGGTCTGGGGGTGGCCTTGGTGGCGCTGGACAACCCATCTCGGAGTTGGGCCGGACACGTGTTGGTTCAAGTACGTTTGTATATTTCAGTGTAGACATTTTAGTAATCCTATCATCTGAACCTGGTTGGGGTTGGATTGAGCCAGGATACGGGGGAACTCAAAGGAAATCCTTGTCTTTATTGGTTGATTTGGGCAGCTGGAGGCTGGAAGCAGTCTGAGGTGCCAGCAAGGGGCTGCTTTAGTGCCAGGAAGGGTATGGGTGTTGTAATTAAACAGTGTAATGGTTGCGTTGAGTAGTTTATTTTGGATGATATGATTTTGGGCATGTAAGATCAGGTAGGGTGTTTTGTGCATGTGTGAGTACATTCATTCATGTGATCGTTCAGTAATTTCACCCACTGGAACCGTCGGTGTCAGTATGATCTTTTTAGTATTGTTAGCAGACCTTAATGCCAGGCCAGGAATTATATGTGTATTTGTGTGGTTGCAAGTACTGTTGACACCTGTCTGGAAGTTGATCAGGGAGACGCCCATTGTTTGAAATTGTTGGTTTTAAGTTGTATATGATGATATGTTGTCAACTTTATGATGATGTGTTTGTCAACCTGATGTGCATTGCTCAGTCAGTTGGAGTAAGCCAGCTGATATTTCAGCTAAAGATCAACTTTAAAAAAATTGACCCCGGAATTTGTTTTAGGGTAGTGATGTGGTGTGTGTGTGGTTGCCCCAGGGTTTGGACATAGGCTTTGCAAGTTGTAAGTGATTTTTACGGCAGTGGCAGTGACAGTGACCGACCGATTTATTTGAGCAATAAGTATTTGCATATTTTATATCTTGTTTTCCAAAAGTTACATATGTTTGGACCAGTTCCTAACATTGGAATTGTGGGGGAAGCCATGCATGTTTTTTTTTTTTAGGTTGTTCTGCTATCAAAGGGAAAGTTACTTAATAGTGGCCGTGGAGTCGGACCGGGCTATGTGTTTAAGTCGGACTGAAGTTTGACTTTGATTGTGTACTACTGTGTGGCACTGATGGTTTGTAAGTAAGCTGTAATAGTCTGTCTGGAATCCTTTCCTTTTATACAAAGGATAATAATTAGACTAAAGCTAAGTGCTAATGCTGGTTTTCATTTGGATAAAGTTACCTTTGGGGTGCATCTTGTGATTGGAGTAGGTTAGTTAGTTAAGAGACAGAATATTCACTGTAGTGACTTCGACTCCCACAGGTTGTGCTCATGATTAATATAAATTTAGTATGTTGTAGGGTACTATGGGATTATGATAGATTCTTAGTGGGGAGGGCGCTGAAATGTGTCCACAGATATCTCCCTGTAATCCTGCCTTAGCTGGTGACGGGATCCCTGTGCTAGGAGTGACAGAGCGTGGGCTACTTTTCCTATTGCTGTGACAGGCCCGAGGGGTACATGTGAATGTTGACGACAAACAGGGGCTGTGTCGAGGTAACAACGTTAAACATTATTTCCAGGATCAAGGAAATGAGCGTCATTCATCGTCGTGCAGTGGACTACCCAGTGTGTGAAAGACACTAGCAAAAATTTTTAGTGACTTTAAATTTTTTTAGAAATATTATTGCATAGTTGGTTTAGTTGTTGGCTAATTAGTCATTACTTGTGTGTGTCGCAGGCTGCACGGGTTTTTCGAGATAAATTTTCTTTTGTGTGGTGGAAAAAAACAACAACATTTATATCAACTTTTTTTATATGTTGGACAACTTGGTTGGGCCATTCTCGTGAAATTTTGTAGCAACCCATTTACGGATTATTAATTGGTCATGCGTGTTTTAAAGTGCCCAGTTGTTGGAATGTGCCCTGGTTTGATTAATCTTGAAAGTGTGTGAACATTGCAGAATTGTTGTAGTTTGTGCATTCTATATTGGTGTTGGTCTGTCAATGTGTCGGAGTTTATTCCTGGTTGCTGGCTTGTGTATGAGCCGGTAAGTGAATTTGTTGAGTAAGTCTCGGATTCATAGTGTCCTGTTGGGCCCAATAGCCAAGGTGTTATCGGTCGTGTGATTTGTTTTGCATGTAGCGATGCATCGCACCAGGCTGGGCACATTGGGATTTGCCCCAATTAAGGTTAGTTGTTAATTAATTTCATGACCTTGTTTAGTTTGGTTGTGCAGGGGGTGTGTGTGACTAGAGTTGTGTGCGAATGGGGTAAGTGGTTGAATATTTGAGTTTGAGAGAAAGTGATTGTGTGGGTAGTAAGTGGAATATTAAATTTATGGACCCCGGTTCTGGTTTGAATGAAATTATACATGTGTGAACTGTTCATCTGGTTTCGGACTGCTTATTTGATTTGGGGGAGTAGGTATTGAAAGGTCTGTAAGTCTGTCTGTCCCTCCCTAGTTAGTTCAGGTCTTAGAGAGCCTGACATATGGTGGAGATGCGGGGTACAATTAGGGGTAAGTAGGATTCAATTAGTGAAGGGTTGGTTAGCAGGGAGGTTGTTAGAGGAACTTCAGGCAAGCATACAGACTCCTCTGAGTGTAAAACATTAGGAACTCAGAGTAGTCAGGGGGTGGTTGGGGGGGCGTCCCTAGTAAGGGTGGAGGCATAGACAACGAGCACTCAGGCGTGTAAGACCTGTATATTCCCGTTGTTAGTGTGTGGAAGTGATGTGCTTTGTCTGTAATGTCTGTTTGTCATGGGGTCACGATAGTGTAAATAATTAAAATTTAAATTTGTTTTCTGCCAGTTGTTGTAGAAATATAGTTTTTTTGTGTCTGCCAGGGGTTGTGGGAAACTATAGCTGTTTCATTTATGCCAATTCGTTGTGGTTAATGGTGTCGACAGATGGTTGGTGGCTGGCCAGAGGGGGCTATTTTTGGTTGATCAGTTGTTTGGATTTGAAAATTGTTGTCAGCTGTTGGCAAGAGGGCCAGTCTTATGGTATTTTGACAGTCCAGCGTGGGTGGGGTTTTGTTCTCGGTGTTGCAGATCTTGCGAGTTAGTTTCCTCGGGAAGGGTGGACTTTGATGTATTGTGACTCCACATCATTGATGGGTTTTGCGAGCGGCCGTTGTGTGTGGTATCTTTGGCATGGTGATTGTACCGGTTTAGTTCAGTCCCAGTTACTATAGGTACCGGGGTTGCAGATCCTAAAAAATTTATAGTGTAAATCCAACGTTGTATGTTTTGGTTCAAGCACGCAGGAGCGGTTAGCTAGTCTTGGCTAGTTCAGTATGTTGCATACCCCGAGTGACCGTAAGTTGCGTTCACAACTGGCCAAGGGCTCAGGAATCCCTACTCCTACGGCAACGTCTCCGGTAGTTAAGGAGCATGCAGGTAGGTTAGTGAAGGAGGTTATGGCGGAGCAACAGCTGGAACACCTTGGCCGAAAAATATGTTCGGTTAGGTCGAAGCAGGGGGTTACAGGGAGGGGAGTTGGCGGACTTTGTAGGCCGACGCCTGGACGAGGTGGCCGGCAGGAAAGAGAGCAGGAGGCAGGGAAGGGAGTTACGTCCTAAAGCGAGATGCGCAGGAAAGAGAGCAGGGGGCCAGGGAAAGGATTTACTCTCAAGCGAGATGCGCAGGGAAAAGAGGAGGCTCGAAAGGAGGAAGAGTTGCGGCTTAAGCAGGAGGCCAGGGAAGAAGAGTTACGTCTCAAGCGGATGCTCAGGGAAAAGAGGAGGCCCTCAGGCGTGAGGCTTTGAGAAGGAGGAGGCTCGCAAGGAGGAAGAGTTGCGGCTCAAGCGCGAGGAAGTTAATTACAAGCGTGAGGTGGAGCAGCAGGGGCTGGATAGAGAGCGCGAGCAGGCTTCAAGGAGGAAGCTCAGGCATGAGGGACGAGGATAGAAGGGAAGAAGAGAAGCAAATAAAGAGAGAGAGGAGGGTGGAGGAGAAGGAGGCGGCTAAGAGCAAGAGAGAAAGGGCCGATAGGAAGCACGTCAAGCTGCAGCTTATGAGAGATGATGAGGATGTAGACGAATACCTACACCCTTTTGAGCAGGTAGCCAAGCTTTGTGGTTGGCATCCAACTGCAGGGGCATGTCAGTTGGTGGCTCTGCTCCAAGGAAGGCTAGGGATGCAGTCCTCAAGTTTATTGCAAATAAGTTGGAGGTCTACACAGAAGTAAAAGCTGCCTTGCTCAGGTATTTTCGCCTCGACGCAGACGCCTACCGTCAAAAGTTCAGAAGGATGGAAAAAAGAAGGTGGCGGGAAACATTTGAGCAGATGCTGGACAGGCTTAGGGCATGTTTTCTCCCAGGGGGTGTGTATCTGCTGACAAGGACCAAAGTAAGCCTAATGATGTCTAGATTTATTCCTTCAGGAGGCCTATACGACCAGCTCTCTCCCTGATATTTATAAAAAGGTGAAGGAATCATCACCGAAGGATGCAGAAGAAGTGGCTGCATGTGCTACTTGGATGGCAGACCCAAGAGAGCGATGAGGGAGGTGCAGAGGAGACAGCTCAGCGGGTCACCTCAGGGCAATAGTAGGGGGCAAGCGCATGCCCAGAAGAAAACCAAACGTTGACAGCCCCCAAAGGGATAGTAGGCCTGTCCAGGGAGAGGGCGGTGTAACCCCACAGTCATTGGCTAAGTCGGGGGGGATATGACGTGTTGGGTGTGCGGCGACAAAGGGACCTGAGTGCGTCGTGTCCACAAAGAGGCTTGGTGCAAAGGAAGCACAGGTGGGAAGGGCAACAAACCATGGGTTTGGCTAGAGTACTGGCAGGGCCGAGTTAGAGAGCCTCGAGGCAGAAACCCCACCGCCCCTCTGCATGACTTTGGCTGCGAAGCATTACACCCCACGGTGCACGGTTACCCGTGAAATGGCCGAAGGTGAGAGGTCTAAGAGACACTGGAGCTACATATACTGTAGTGGATGAAGCACTGGTTGACCCGGAAGACTACATTGGGAAGGTGGTGGATGTGAAGATGGTGAGAGTGGCACTTCGTACAAGGTACCGGTGGCAAGGTGCATGTATCGTCACCCTTCGTGGAGGGCAAAATTTTTGTACTTGTGTTTAAGAAACCCTGTGAGCAAGTCCTAATAGGGAATTGGGCTGCTAATGAGTGGGAAGATGCACCACAGAAAGTACCAGTTTACGCGAATCCTACAGCAGTGATGGCTGTCCTGACACGAGCTCAGGCCAAGAGGCAGCGAGAACCAACCCAGGGGTTGCCTGTCACAAAGCAAGTCATTGGGGTGGACTTCAAAGAGCTCAACAAGATGCAGGAGGAAGACCCAACGTTGGAGCACCCCGGCGTGCCGCAGAGAATGGTGTACGAGCTCGGTCAGGTCATGGCTGGGTTACTTTTGCAGACCAGGATGGCTCTTGGTGAGGACATACACACGCCACATGAACTACAAACCCAAGTGTGTGTTCCCCAAACGTATCAGGTTTAGGTCATGAAGATGGCTCAGATGTACCCATGGCGGACACATGGGGGCTAAACGAACAAAAGCTAGAGTGCTGCAGGACTTCTAAATGGCCCGGGATGTGTAAGGAAGTGGCTCAGTACTGCAGATCCTGCCAAATGCCAAAGACCCATAGACAAAGGTAGAGTGCCACCAGTGCCCCTAGTGAGATCTCCTGTCGCAGGGAATCCGTTTGACAAAGTGGGAGTGGATCTGGTAGGGCCGCTGTGCCAGCGCCAGTCAGGGTAACCGATTTTATTTCCCGGTCCAAGTGACTATGCCCCTAGGTACCCCGAAGCCACAGCACTCCGTAACATTGATACTGCAACAGTACAGAGGCTTTTTTCACCCTGTGGTCAAGGACCGGGGTTCCCGCAGTGGTTTCTCTCAGACAGAGGGTCCCAATTCACCAGCGAAACTATGCAGGAGGTCCACAGACTCTGGCGATCAAAGGAGTGACGTCAACGCCTTATCACGCCCCAAAGTAACGGGCTGGTGGAACGTTTCAAAGCAAAAACTGAAGAAGATGCTGAACGCCTTGCCATGGAACAGCCAAAGGAATGGGACCGCTGGGTTTTCCCGGGTGCACTGTTCGCATTCGTGAGGCCCAAGGCAAGCACAGGCTTTTCGCCATTCGAACTGCTCTATGGGAGACGGGTGAGAGGGCCGATGAAGATCCCCAAGGAAGCCTGGCTGCACCGGAAGAACCCCAGACTCGAACTGCAGCCCAATACGTCGTAGAGCTGCGTACCAAGATCGCGGACACATGCGAAAATCGGAAGGAAGCATGATCAAGGTGGTGAGACTCAAAAGCCGCCAGTTTGACCGCAAGGCCAAGATCAGGGAGTTCAGGCCGGAGAGCGAGTCTTGGTGGTTTGCCCGAGAAGGTCAACAAGATGGAACTGACATGGAAAGGACCATACCGGGTAGTAGATCGGTTAGGAGAAGTGGATTACAAAATCCAGATGGAACGGGGCACCAAGGTATCCTACGAACTCCTGAAAAAGTACAATGAGAGAGAAGAGCATCACACCCCGGCAGCCTCCGAGCCGTCACACCAACCAATAGGAAAACTGACATGGATGACACTGTAGACGGGACCCTGGGTTCCTCACAGCTATTCAAGGAGAGGGAAGAAGAAACCCAAATGACGGCGGTCATGAGGGCGGTTGTGATCGAGGAGGAGACTGAGGGGGTGACCCCCTTAAAACCAAGGACATACCTGTGATACCCTTGGGGGCATCCAGACGCTGATGATGTGGTAATTGGAACGGATGACCCAGCGTTCGCTCAGGCTCTCAGAGAGCTGACCAAGGCGTACCCTGACGTGTTTACGGACCTACCGTCGCAGACTAACTTGGAGGAATGTCATAAACGTTTACGAGACTCCACTCCTGTGCGTTGCAAGCCATACCCTGTACCCTACGCACGAGGAATACAGTGAAAGATGAAGTGGCGGCGATGCTGAAGTTAGGGTCATAGAACCGTCCACGTCGCCATATGCATCGCCCATAGTCCCTTTTTAAGAAAAAGGACGGGAAGATCCGCTTCTGCTGGGATACAGGCGTTTAAACAAGGTCGTGGAGTTTGACTGTGGGGCCAATGCCAGAGGTAGACTATTTATTCGCAAAGCTTGGGCAAAAGAGGTTCCTCAGCAAAATCGATCTGGCTAAAGGCTATTTGGGAGATCCCGTGGCTGAAGAAGACCGACCCAAACAGCATTCATCACTCCTCAGGTTGTTTCCAGTGGCGAGTGGTACCATTCGGTTTGTGTACATCAGGAGCTGTATTCATCGGATGAATGAGGAAGCTGATGCTGCCCTTGATAAAAGAGAAGGTAGATAATTCATCGACGACATCCTGGTGGCCACGGAGACTCAGAAGATCCCTCCTAGCGCTCGGACAGTTATTCCGACGGCTGCGGGGTGCACCTGACGCAAGGCCAACCAAATGTGAGCTCGGTTGCAGTAAGGTCGAGTACCTGGACACAAGGTTGGTGGAGGAAGATCTGGCCTACGGAGGGCAAAATGGCTAAGATCCGGGAAGCATCCAGACCTGAAATCAAGAAACAGGTTTCCCTAGTTTCTTGGGCTGGTAGGCTACTACCGCCGATACATCCCTCAGTTCTCCGATATTGCTCTGCCCCTAACCAACCTGACCAAGGGTGGAGAACCAAGGAAAGTCGCTGGACACCGGAATGCCAGAAGCGTTTAAGAGTCTCAAGGAGAAGTTCTGTGAACTGCCTGTGTGCAGGCTACCAGTGCCTGACGGGAAGTTCGTTCTGCGAACGGATGCGTCTGAGACAGGGATCGGAAACCCTTCTACTCCAGGAACAGGAGGGTATGCTACACCCACTGGCATTTTGCTAGCAAGAAGCTCTTGCCTGCTGAGAGAAACTACCCCACAGTCGAGAAAGGGGTGCCTAGCACTGGCGTGGGGAGTGAATAAGTTTGCGCAGTACCTGTACGGTACAAAGTTTGTGATACAGGTGGATCACTCTCCCTTGCAGTATCTCGAAGCGGTCAAGTCGACTAGTGGAAGGGTTACACGGTGGGCACTGCAGCTGAGCCCTACCAGTTCAAGGTTGAGGCTATCCCTGGTGATCAGAATGGCGCAGCTGACACCCAGTAGGGTGGGTTGAATTGGAGGGTATCTGAGAGTATGTGTTACTAGCATACTGTGGTTGGAAAGCATTTGTCTACCCGTCATTAATTGAAGTAGAGTTCAATCTTGGAAGGGGGGGATGTCAGGGTACTGACATTGCTACTTGAGCCTGTACATGTATGTACTATGTTACAGATAGATCTAGGGGAGGCGACTCATGTTTGAACTTCTGCATGTGCGGACTGATCATGTTTCATGTCAGCGAACGTGCGTGGTTCGCATTAGAGTCAATATTTCCTCTTTATGTGCTAGGGTGAGCCGGCGAACATTTCCGCTCAACGTCGCCATGCGTGTGTGTGGGGTCAGTGGATATCTGTGTGACAGCACAGCTTGGGAGGGGGTAGGAGGTATCTTGAACTTTTTTTGTGTGTTGTCCGTGGAAGTGGGGAAATTGGGTCATGCATCATCCTCACTGTGAGTCGCCCAATCAAAGTTTTGCCTTACATTGAATTATCCAATCACAGCCAAGTTGACTGTAGAGCAGGCTGGGCGTTAGGCGAACTGTCGCTCAGTGTTATTTTGCAGGTTTCAGAGTGGAAATCCTGACGTTGTGTTTCTTGTTGAAAGTCCTGGTGAACCCTTTTTTGGAACCTTGTGTTCAGGGGTTTGGGCTTTGAGGATAGCGGAGCTGCCCTTGAGTCTGGAGAGGATGATTCGTGGTCTGTGTAACTGCATTTTCTCGCTGTTGGAAGTACAGTAGAAGGACTGTCGTTACTGTAATTTGTGAAGACGTGGTTGCTGTGTTTGTATTGAACTGTAACCGGGGTTCCCGAGACCCTGGTGGGGTGAAGACTTGGTTGCTGCGTTTGTGTTCAACTGTAACCCGGTGTTTCCTGAGACCCTGGTGGGGGGAAGACTTGGTTTCTGCGTTTTTGTTCAACTGTAACCGGTGTTCCTGAGACCCTGGTGGGGTGAAGACTTGGTTGCTGCGTTTGTGTTCAACTGTAACCCGGGGTTCCTGAGACCTGGTGGGGTGAAGACTTGGTTGCTTTTGTTTGTGTGAACTGTAAAACCCGTGTTCCTGAAACTTGGTTGGTGAGGACTTGGGTTTCTGTGGTTGGGTGCTGTAGACGTGCCGGTCTGGGGTGGCCTTGGTGGCGCTGGACAACCCTCTCGAGTTGGGGCCGGACACGTGTTGGTTCAAGGTCGTTTGTATATTTCAGTGTAGACATTTTAGTAATCCCATCATCTGAACCTGGTTGGGGTTGGGTTGGGGCCAGGATACGGGGGGGAAATCAAAAGGAAATCCTTGTCTTTATTGGGTTTATTTGGGCTGGAGGCTGGAAGCAGTCTGAGGTCCAGGCAAAAAACTGCGTTAGTGCCAGGAAGGGCTATGGGTGTTGTAATTAAACAGTGTAATGGTTTTCGTTGAGTAGTTATATTGGATGATATGATTTGGGCATGTAAAATCAAGGTAGGGTGTTTTGTGCATGTGTGAGTACATCATTCATGTGATGTTCAGTAATTTCAGCCACTGGAACCTGCGGTGTCAGTAGATCTGTTAGTATTGTTAGCAGACCCTTTAAAGCCAGGCCAGGAATTATAGTGTATTTGTGTGGTTGCAAGTACTGTTGACACCTGTCTGGAAGTTGAAGGGAGACAGCCCATTGTTGAAATTGTTGGTTTTTAAGTTGTATATGATATATGTTGTCAACTTTATGATGATGGGGTTTGTCAACCTGATGTGCATTGCTCAGTCAGTTGGAGTAAGCCCGCTGGATATTTCAGCTAAGATCAACTTTAAAAAAGATTGACAGCCCCGGGAAATGTTTTAGGGTAGTGATGTGGTGTGTGTGTGGTTGCCCCTGGTTTGGACATAGGCTGCAAGTTGTAAGTGATGTTTACGGCAGTGGCAGTGACAGTGACCGACCGATTTATTTTGAGCAATAAGTATTTGCATATTTTATATCTTGTTTTCCAAGTTACATATGTTTGGACCATGTTCCTAACATTGGAATTGTGTGGGGAAACCATGCATGTTTTTTTTTTTTTTAGGTTGTTCTGCATCTAAGGAAAGTACTTAATAGTGGCCGTGGAGTCGGGCCGGGGTATGTGTTAAGTCGGACTGAAGTTTGACTTTGATTGGGGTTACTACTGTGTGGCACTGATGGTTTGTAAAGTAAGCTGGGATATAGTCTGTCTGGAATCTCTTTCCTTTTATACAAATGGATAAAATTAGACTAAAGCTAAGTGCTAATGCTGGTTTTCATTTGAATAAAGTTACCATTGGGGGCATCTTTTGATTGGAGTAGGTTAGTTAGTTTAAGAGACAGAATATTCACTGTAGTGACTTCGACTCCCACAGGTTGTGTAAAGATTAATATGAATTTAGTATGTGTGGGTACTATGGGAATTTATGATAGATTCTTAGTGGGGATGCGCCCGTATGTGTCCACAGATATCTCCCTGTAAACCTGCCTTAGTGGTGACGGGGTCCCTGTGCTAGGATGACAGAGCGTGGGCTACTCTTCCCCATTGCTGTGACAGGCGAGTGGTACATGGAATGTTGACGACAAACAGGGGCGTGTCGAGGTAACAACGTTGAACATTATTTTCCAGATCAAGGAAATGAGCCGTCATTCATCAGTCGTGCAGTGGACTACCCCGTGTGTGAAAGGCACTAGCAAAAAATTTTTTGTGACTTTAAATTTATTTTGAAATATTATTGCTTAGTTGGTTTAGTTGTTGGCTAATTAGTCATTACTTGTGTGTGTCAAAGGGTGCACAGGTTTTCGAGATAAATTTTCTTTTGTGTGGTGGAAAAAAAAAAAACAATTTATATCAACATTTTTATATGTTGGACAACTTGGTTGGGCCATTCTCTGCGAGTATTTTGTAGCAACCCAGTTACTGGATTATTAATTGGTCATGCGTGTTTAAGTGCCCAGTTGTTGGAATGTGACCTGGTTTGATAATCTTGAAAGTGTGTGAACATTGCAGAATTGTTGTAGTTTTGTGCATTCTATATTGGTGTTTGGTCTGTCAATGTGTCGGAGTTTATTCCCTGGTTGCTGGCTTGTGTATGAGCCGGTAAGTGAATTTGTTGAGTAAGTCTCGGATTCATAGTGTCCTGTTGGGCCAATAGCCAAGGTGTTATCGGTCGTGTGAGTTGTATTGCATGTAGCGATGCATCGCACCAGGCTGGGCACATTGGGATTTGACCCGAATTAAGGTTAGTTGTTAATTAATTTCATGACCTTGTGTTAGTTTGGTTGTGCAGGGGGTGTGTGTGACTAGAAGTTGTGTGCGAATGGGGTTAAGTGGTTGAATGTTTGAGTTTGAGAGAAAGTGATTGTGTGGGTAGTAAGTGGAATATTCAGTGTTATGGACCCCGGTGTCGTGGTTTTGAATGAAATTATACATGTGTGAACTGTTCATCTGGTTTCGGACTGCTTATTTGAGTTGGGGAGTTAGGTATTGTAGGTCTGTAAGTCTGTCTGTCCCTCCCTAGTTAGTTCAGGTCTTAGCGAGCCTGACACAAAATCACCCATAAGTTGAAAATTTCATAATTTGAGATACATGCATGTTTGAAAAGAGGAGATAATGCTGCTTACAATGATATAAGTGTCATAGCTCTACTAAAAAAAAATGGCTGAGATGTGCTGTTTTGAAACCTTGAGGTGGCATGGCGGCCATTTTGAGAAATCGAGCTTTAAAGTTTTTGGTCATGTTGGGACAGTTTTTCCTTGGCAACGGGCCTCAATATTCACCAATTGTTTCAAACTTTGCACAGAGTAAGAGAATGTCTAAGCTACTGTGTAAACAAGGAAATATATATATTTCATGATAAAATGTGTTCGAAAATAGGCCTCTTTGCACACAGAACGATCACAAAACAAGCTTCTAACATGAGAAAAAAAATCTCTTTTTAAGCCATTTTTCGTTCGATTTTTGGCAAATCCAACTAGTATAGTGTAGAATAAGTCCAGACAGAGCGATTTCTGCAGAAAACACAAATGGACCAATTTGACCCACAACCCTGTCAGGCCAAATGAACAGAAAGGCCTGAGGCGACTTAAGGGTGATTTTGTGAGAACGGGTCACATATGCTTGACGATGGCGTTTTTCGCCGGTGGGGTCTGTAGTCATATCTTGCGCTAATAAAACCCATGGGAACACTCCCGTGGAGGTTCTGTCGCGTCACACCCCGCTTGCCACTACACAATGGTATCTGCCAGAGACCAATTATGTCCCTTGACATCTTAATGAAATGCCGTGTGCGTGCTTGCACCCTATGTGAACACAGCGCAGGCTTCCAACGGTGCTGAAGGTTTGCTCCAAGCTGGTTTGTTCGGTAGTTGATGACGATACTTCACTGGGTCCCACCCACACCTTTAGGTGCATATCTTAAACTTTTTTAGCGGGTTTAATTCTGGAACAAAACATGGTTCACTTTTTTCAAGATGGGGAAAGGTACATTTATTTCATGGGGGAGGGGGGGGGAAAGAAGTGGGACAAGGGAGGATGGGGAATGGGTGGGAAAAGGTAGGCCAAGTGCAGTAGACAGCCTGTGACATCGATTCATGGTGGAAGAAGTAGTATCATATCTTGTTTTGATGGCAACACTACCTCGTCTCTTCATGAGGCTTTTCTTTGGTCTTTTTTTGTCAGAAGCTATTTCTGGGAGTTTTCTGATTTTCAGTGTTTGTAATGGAACAGGCACGCTGGAAGTGCAGAGGGGTGATAGCACGGGCGAATGGAAGTTCAGTAACCACTCCACACACGTACCCACACGCATCTCCTGGACGGCTCCTGGGCATTCTAGGGATGTACGTCGCATAGAAATATTTTCCCCGCAAATGCGATTGACAGTCTTGGAACATTTCGTATTTAACTGAAAACAAGTCTAGGATCTGCATACTACGACAATCAATCGTCAATCTGGGTCTTACTTCCTACTGAAAGCACCATTTTTAAGTTAACAACACATCTCGGCATTTATAAAGAATTGGACAAGCTTTTGTGTTCTGGTTCCTTATTGTGTTTCCTTTTGTTTTTCTACAGATCGGCTGACCTGAGACTCTGGAAGGACTCGTCGATGAAGGTCTTGGCTTCTGTCTCAATGAGGGACACCTCGTGTAAAAACTGTCCATCAGCTTCTGCCACCGCTCCCTGTTCATCTGGTTGAAGGGGTCGAACGGCACCTGGGGATTAAAAGGCCGAGTCGAGTCAGGTTACGAAAAGCCAGCTGACGACACAAGACGCTGCCTCAGGGAAGCTAGCATGTTAAAATCAGACTTAGGTGTAGATCAACATGTCAGATCTAACGCCTGAAACCAATGCAAGGTCTGAAATTTAATGCTCGATCTACAGCAAATGTTCTCATCATCCACGTTTGGAGACTGTGAGGAAAAGCGACAGTCCATTTATCGTTCTGTCTGCATCTCTATCTGCCTGACTGACCGTCTGACTGACTGACTGACTGATTGTCTGTCTGTCTCTCTGTCTGTCTGTCTCTTTTTCCCCTCTCTCTCTCTCTTTCTATATATATCTCATTTTCTCCCTCTCTTTGTCACACACACACACAACACACACACACACACAAACACATACACATACATACATAGATACACACACACCCATACACACACACCACACACACACACACACACCAAACACACACAAACACACACACACACACACACACACACAACACACACACACACACACACACG
>CM031621.1:27506354-27521354 GCA_018398815.1 Conus ventricosus
AGCTCCCATGCGACACGCTCCATAAGGGGCACCATGCGTTCATCCCTGTTGTAGTGTCTGGAAATCACCCACACCAGCCGCATGGCGTTCATCATGGCAGGGAGGGTGTCAATCACCACCTGATCAAAACGCGCCATGTTCAACATTCATTGGATCTTTGTACCCCATTTGGGTGGGTATAGAGGTTTACAAAATACCAGAAACTGAACAACGGCTATAGCTATAAAAAAAAAGGTGCATAATCGGAGTCATCAACAATACTAATACATGAAAAGAGACACCAGGATGGGGTGCAGGACAAGAAACGAAAGACAAAGTAGAATTCTGCCATTCTTTATTAATGTTGTCAATGACTGAAACGGATTTTTTTTAATGAAAATAACAAGCTCATCTTTATCTATTTATCCACACCCATCAAGTTTGGGACTAAATAAAAATGAAGAAAAAGAAATGATACTCCCGACCCTATAGGACTTGGCGATTATCTTCAAACTCTAACTGCAGTGGTTGGAGATCATCTTCAAGCTCTAGCCTCTAACTGCAGCGGTTGGCAATTATCTTCTAGCTCTAACCATTAACTGCGGTGTAAATGGAGACAATCTTCAAGCTTTAACTGCAGTGGTTTGAGACAATCTTCAAGGTCTAACTGCAGTGGTTGGTGATAATCTTCAAGGTCTAACTGCAGTGGTTGGAGATCATTTTCATGCTCTAACTGCAGTGGTTTGAGACAATCTTCAAGGTCTAACTGCAGTGGTTGGAGATCATCTTCAAGGTCTAACTGCAGTGGTTGGAGATCATCTTCAAGCTCTAACTGCAATGGTTGGAGACAATCCTCATGCTCTAACAGCAGTGGTTGGAGACAATCTTCAAGGTCTCACTGCAGTGGTTGGAGATCATCTTCAAGCTCTAACTGCAGTGGTTGGAGATCATCTTCAAGGTCTAACTGCAGTGGTTGGAGATCATCTTCAAGCTCTAACTGCAGTGGTTGGAGATCATCTTCAAGCTCTAACTGCAGTGGTTGGAGATCATCTTCAAGCTCTAACTGCAGTGGTTGGAGATCATCTTCAAGCTCTAACTCCAGGGGTTGGAGAAAATCTTCAAGCTCTAACTGCGGTGGTTTGGCACCTGTTGATTAACACCTAACAGACTATTGTTATCATAATGCACCGAAAAATTAAACTTTAGATTTTGCAAACAGATCTGCAGTCTAGAAATAGGGACAACTGTGCGGGATCAAACTAATGAAAGCAGTAATGTGATCACAGGGCTACCCACATCGAAGTCGGCGCCATAGGCGATGTTCTTGAAGGTTCGTTCCAGGGTGGACAGGAAGCGCACGTTGTCTTTGGCCTCTACGAACACGCCGTTCAGCTCCTGACGAGTGTCCTCAAAGTTTTCCTCTAGGGTCACGTACACGTTCAGCCATTTCTTTACCTGTCATACATGTCAGCGAGTGAACGTGTGAGTAGACACACTCCTATCCATAAACTTAGACACACACACACACACACACACACACACACACACCGTAAACACACAACACAGGCACACACACACACACAACCACACGCACACATACCACACACACACACACACACACACACCACACACACACACACACACACACACACACACAGAAACACTCCACACACACACACACACACACACACACACACACACACACACACACACACACACAGCCCACGCCCGGACACACACAGTCAATGCACCAATACCGATATGCACACCCACATGAGCCACGCGCGCACCTTTGGTCGTACTAAAGCCATGGTAGACTCTAGGGTTTCGGGGACGTCCACAGCTCTCTGTGCTTGGTCATGCGCAATAAAAAGACAGGAATTGTCCTGAATCCAGTCTTTATATTGTACAATCAAAAATTCTTCGGCATTCTAAGAGATGTCTGACTTCCATTTTATTCTATAGAGTGGTCTTGAACAGGGAGTCACAGTGAGGTCGATTAAATGCTCATACAAAAACAGATTGTGGCGCTTGATAACTGCCAGGTTAACTTACTGTCTGCTGGTGTATGCGTTGGCTTGTTTCTGGACATAGTCATCTATTGCATGCTCATTGTAAGGAAACTGGAGAATCTGTTTGAAGCATTTATCATCAACCGACCGCTGTCAGTCAATGACCAGGTCTCGCAACTACAGAAAAAGATACATATCATTAGTGACACTGTAGAGCTATTTCTACCATGAGATGCTGACAGAGGTGCTTTTTTGTCACTTATAAACATCAGGCTCTTATACAAAGACGAAAGAAAGAGATATATGTGTGCATGCAGACGTGCACAGTACGTGTTCACTCAGGAAGATTCAAAGATGAAAAGAATCAATATCTTCGAGTGTCGCTGGTTTGAGTTCCATGCGTCTGTGGAAGCCAACAGCCAATTTCTGCTGGACTGACTGGCTCTGCATTTATTAGCTGTCTGTTTACTAAACTTCACTGCTGATTGTGTCGTATTGTCAAATGGTTCAAGTGCAGGCAAAGGCCACGTGCGGACGATTGGTTGATTGTGTCAAATTATCAAGTGGTTCAAGTGCAAACAAAGGCCACGTGCGGACGATTGGTTGATTGTGTCAAATTATCAAGTGGTTCAAGTGCAAACAAAGACCACGTGCGGACGATTGGTTGATTGTGTCAAATTATCAAGTGGTTCAAGTGCAGGCAAAGGTCACGTGCGGACGATCGGTTGATTGTGTCAAATTATCAAGTGGTTCAAGTTCAAACAAAGGCCACGTGCGGGCGATTGGCTGATTGTGTCAAACTGTCCAGTGGTTCAAGTGCAGGCAAAGGCTACGTGCGGGCGATTGGCTGATTGTGTCAAACTGTCCAGTGGTTCAAGTGCAGGCAAAGGCTACGTGCGGGCGATTAGCTGATTGTGTCAAACTGTCCAGTGGTTCAAGTGTAGGAAAAGGCTACGTGCGGGCGATTGGCTGATTGCGTCAAACTGTCCAGTGGTTCAAGTGCAGACAAAGGCTACGTGCGGGCGATTGGATGATTGTGTCAAACTGTCCAGTGGTTCAAGTGCAGGCAAAGGCTACGTGCGGGCGATTGGCTGATTGTGTCAAATTATCAAGTGGTTCAAGTGCAGACAAAGGCCACGTGCGGGCGATTGGATGATTGTGTCAAACTGTCCAGTGGTTCAAGTGCAGGCAAAGGCTACGTGCGGGCGATTGGCTGATTGTGTCAAATTATCAAGTGGTTCAAGTGCAGACAAAGGCCACGTGCGGGCGATTGGATGATTATGTCAAATTGTCAAGTGGTTCAAGTGCAGGCACAATTCCACGTGCGGGCGACTGGCTGGCTGACCTCACTGAGCAGCAGACAAGAAGCAAGCATTGTTGGTGAATTGAGAACTCAGCCCAGCCAACAGAACAGTTCTCTCGCCTGGAAGTGGTCTGTCTGTCAGGTATATGTGCCAACGAAAAGGACTTCAACAAAGGTGAAGACTGGGAAATCGGGGAGAGATTCCGATGTGCTTCCCTCTACATCGTTCATACAGTCGTAATTGACAGTGACAGTGACACTGGAGACACTGGCAAACTTTATAACACGTTCTACGACAGCAGTTATGGTGCAGTGGTTGTTGAAAAAGATTACCGATCAAAAGCTCGTCAGTCCCGATCCTATCAAGTGATCATTGGCGTAATTTGGGCTGTTAGGTGGACAACCATCATCCCCACCATATATCTGAAGGGCTGCTACTGAGACATCCTAATTGACTCTGCAGTCGGTTGCCATCTAGCCTGGCTAATGCCATAAATACATTGCGCAAATGCCACTCTTCTTTGCCCGTTGTGGATTTGCAAATGAACTTTTCCAGTGACAGCCTTTTGATTACCGTTGGTCCCTTTCTGTGTTCACACAGGACGTACGCAACCTACGTTTATCATCTCGTCCAAAAAGCTATCATTCATATTACAACTCAGTCTTAAGTAAAGATGGAAGAAAAGAAAAACCTGACCTTTGTTCTCATGGATCTGAGATCTTCTCGCAACTTAGCTGGACGTGTTATCATGTAATTCACCAACCCACCACAAGAAACGTCTGGCATTCCAGTGTGCGATAGGTGGAACCGTTACCTGGGCCAGTTTCAGCTGCTCCACCAAAGATCCCAGACAGCCGTTTCGATCTCTCCAGAAATCGATTTCAGCCAGTGGACCACGACCCAACGGCTTGCGTTTCAGCTGTTGGTCCAGCACCAACTACACACACACACACACACACACACACACACACACACACACACACACACACACACACACACGCACACACACACACACACACACACAAGTGCGCGCAAGCGCAACAGTCAGGGCGCAAGCGCAACGATCAGACAGTGGAAACTAGCAGCGCACAGATGTGTACAGCTAGTTATCTAGCATTTCATTGTCATTATGGTCCCACTGTCTGCTTCCCAGTAATTTGTAAGAAATATTCCACAAGTTCCTCATGTTTTACCCACCAATATCAAACTAACTGGTCTGATCCTGAATCACCTGTGATTTTAGAAAATTCCTGATCTGTTTGAATCTAGGAACTGTTATGATCATGAGAATATTTATCATGAACTGTTATCCTCGTGAAACTCACCGGGAACTTTTGTAATCGTTACCCTGAGCTATCATAATCATTAGACTATTTCTAAACGTTCTGTTATCAAGAAATTGTTTTTTTTTCTGAAGACTTTTTTTATCGGTGTTTTATCTTCTGTGCCGCCCAGTGGCATCACTCTGCACATTTTGGTTTCTGGTTTGTCGCTCCACAGTTCCACACTGTCAATCCACAGGTACAGTTAACGTCAGATTGTAATAAGAGGCACGGCACTTGCCGAGACGCCTCGGTGATGTTCAGAGGTGCCTGTTCTAATCCAACACGCGCAGGACATCACCTACTAAGCCCCTTACTAACGTCAATACTCGTTTAGTAGCTGCAGCTAGCATGAGTGAGTGTCCTCTTCCAGGTGGCATTACCATCTTCGTCCAATAACAACTCCATGAACTTTCCAGTTCTGGAGACCATCGACACTATCCAGCAGTAAACGGTCATTGTTGTAATCATGTAACTATTCCGCACTGTTGTAATCACGTAACTTTCCCTGCACTGTTGTAATCAGCTAACTTTCCCTGCACTGTTTTAATCATGTCCCTTTCCCTGCACTGTTGTAATCATGTAACTTTCCTGCACTGTTTTAATCATGTAACTTTCCCTGCACTGTTGTAATCATGTAACTTTACTTACACTGATTTAATTATGTAACTTTCCCCGCACTGCTGTAATCATGTAACTTTACTTACACTGATTTAATCATGAACTTTCCCCCCCACTGTTGTATCATGTAATTTCCCCGCACTGTTGTAATCAGCAAAACTTTCCTGCACTGTTTTAATTCATGTCCCTTTCCCTGCACTGTTGTAATCATGTAACTTTCCCTGCATGTTTTAATCATGTCCTTTCCCTGCACTGTTGAAATCATGTAACTTTCCCTGCACTGTTGTAATCATGTAACTTTCCCCCACTGTTGTAATCATGTAACTTTCCCTGAAATGTTGTAATCATTAACTTTCTCCGCCACTGTTGTAATCACTAACTTTCTCCGCACTGTTGTATTCATCTAACTTTCTCCGCATGTTGTAATCCATGTCACTTTCCCTGCACTGTTGTAATCATCTAACTTTCCCCGCACTGTTGAAATTTCATGAAACTTTCCCCGCATGTTGTAATCATGTAACTTTCTCCCGCACTGTGTATCATCTAACTTCTCGCACTGTTGTAATCATGTCACTTTCCCTGCACTGTTGTAATCATGTCACTTTCCCTGCACTGTTGTAATCATGTAACTTTCCTCGCATGTTGTAATCATGTAACTTTCCCTGCACTGTTTTAATCATGTAACTTTCCCTGCACTGTTGCAATCATGTAACTTTCCTCGCACTGTTGTAATCATGTAACTTTCCCTGCACTGTTGTAATCATGTAACTTTCCTCGCACTGTTGTAATCTGTAACTTTCCCTGCACTGTTGCAATCATGTAACTTTCCCTGCACTGTTTTAATCATGTAACTTTCCCTGCACTGTTGTAATCATGTAATTTCCCCGCACTGTTGTAACCATGTAACTTTCCCCGCACTGTTGTAATCATGTAACTTTTCCGCACTGTTTTAATCATGTCACTTTCCCTGCACTGTTGTAATTATGTCACTTTCCCTGCACTGTTGTAATCATGTAACTTTCCCCGCACTGTTGTATCATCTAACTTTCTCCGCACTGTTGTAATCATGTAACTTTCCCCACTGTTGTAATCATGCAACCTTCCCTGCACTGTTGTAATCATGTAACTTTCCCCGCACTGTTGTAATCATGCAACCTTCCCTGCACTGTTGTAATCATGTAACTTTCCCCGCACTGTTGTAATCATGTAACTTTCCCCGCACTGTTTGTAATCATGTAACTTTTCCCGCACTGTTTTATCATGTCACTTTCCCTGCACTGTTGTAATTATGTCACTTTCCCTGCACTGTTGTAATTATGTCACTTCCCTGCACTGTTGGAATTATTTCACTTTCCCTGCACTGTTGTCATCAGCTAATTTTCCCTGCACTGTTGTAATCAGCTAACTTTCCCTGCACTTTTGTAATCAGCTAACTTTCCCTACACTGTTATAATCATGTAACTTTCCCGCACTGTTGTCATCAGCTAACTTTTCCTGCCTTGTTGTAATCATGTAACTTTCCAAGCACTGTTGTCATAAGCTAACTTTCCCTGCACTGTTGTAATCATGTACGTTTCCCTGCATTAGTGTAATCATGTAACTTTACCTGCACTGCTGTCATCAGCTAACTTTCCCTGCACTGTTTTAATCATGTAACTTCCCTGCACTGTTGTAATCATGTCCCTTTCCCTGCACTGTTGTAATCATGTAATTTTCCCTGCACTGTTGTAATCATGTCATATTTCCATGCCTGTTGAATCATGTAATTTTTCCCTGCACTCTTGTCATCAGCTAACTTTACCTGCACTGTTGTTATCATGTAAGTTTCCTGCACTGCTGTAATCTTGTAACTTTCTCCGCACTGTTGTAATCATGTAACTTTCTCACACTGTTGTAATCATGTAACTTTTCCATGCACTGTTGTAATCATGTAACTTTCCCCGCACTGTTCTCATCATGTAACTTTCCTGCACTGTTCTCATCATGTAACTTTCACTGCACTGTTGTCATCAGCTAACTTTCTCTGCACTGTGTCATCATGTCACTTTCTCTGCACTGTTGTCATCATGTCATTTCTATGCACTGTTGTCATCATGTCACTTTCTCTGCACTGTTGTCATCGTGTCACTTTCCTGCACTGTTGTCATCATGTCACTTTCCCTGCACTGTTGTCATCATGTAACTTTCCCTGCACTGTTGTCATCATGTAACTTTCCCTGCACTGTTGTCATCATGTCACTTTCTCTGCACTGTTGTAATCATGTAACTTTCCCTGCACTGTTGTCATCAGCTAACTTTCTCTGCACTGTTGTCATCATGTCACTTTCCCTGCACTGTTGTCATCATGTCACTTTCCCTGCACTGTTGTCATCATGTAACTTTCCCTGCACTGTTGTCATCATGTCACTTTCCCTGCACTGTTGTCATCATGTAACTTTCCCTGCACTGTTGTCATCATGTCACTTTCCCTGCACTGTTGTCATCATGTCACTTTCTCTGCACTGTTGTAATCATGTCCCTTTCCCTGCACTGTTGTCATCATGTCACTTTCTCCACACTGTTGTAATTATGTCACTTTCCCTGCACTGTTGTCATCATGTAACTTTCCCTGCACTGTTGTAATCATGTAACTTTCTCCGCACTGTTGTCATCATGTCACTTTCTCCACACTGTTGTAATTATGTCACTTTCCCTGCACTGTTGTCATCATGTAACTTTCCCTGCACTGTTGTAATCATGTAACTTTCCCTGCACTGTTGTCATCATGTCACTTTCTCTGCACTGTTGTCATCATGTCACTTTCGCCACACTGTTGTAATCATGTCCCTTTCCCTGCACTGTTGTAATCATGTCACTTTCTCTGCACTGTTGTAATCATGTAACTTTCCCTGCACTGTTGTCATCATGTAACTTTCCCTGCACTGTTGTCATCATGTCACTTTCTCCGCACTGTTGTAATCATGTAACTTTCCCTGCACTGTTGTAATCATGTAACTTTCTCTGCACTGTTGTAATAATGTAACTTTCCCTGCACTGTTGTAATCATGCAACCTTCCCTGCACTGTTGTAATTATGTAACTTTCCCCGCACTGTTGTAATCATGTAACTTTCCCCGCACTGTTGTAATCATGTAACTTTCTCCGCACTGTTGTAATCATGTTAGCTTTAATCTGCTAACAGATTTTGTGCCATGGTATGTAAACAAAAAGGTACCACGTTCATGTCTTCAGACTTAAATCTCACTTCTTTTGACTTCGTTTCCGATTCCTTTGTACAGTCCTAGCGGAGTTATGCCGTCTTTTAGACTCGTATGTTTTCCCTTGCAGACTTTAGTCGTTTCGTGTGTAATAATACCTGCATGTTAGAAACAACTGGGGGTAACGGTTTCCACCTGTCCATTCCGGAACACAGCATTATATATTCTAATGGACGAACTCTATCGCACATCCAGTGACCTTCCAATTCATGGATCACCCTTAGTTAACAAATGGTTGAAAAGAAGAATCAAACTGACTGAATTAAAACAAAATCCTTGGGCAAAGCTTTTCTGACCACAGGACGTAAAACATACACTCAAAAAGCTCGGGCCCAGCATTACCTAGACAATGCACTAAAGTTGATAAAAGAGGACATGAAAGCAAGTTTTGTGGAATGCAGGTGATTCGGAAGACAGCAGACTGACAGCAATATTCAATTGGACCAGATGCTCCACCAGCTCTCAGAACGTATAATGAAAAGTTTTCTCACCAGTAAGTTCAATTACCTCACTGCACAACACCACAATACATGAACACACGCTGTATCTATTAATTTATCTGTTTTAACCCCAGCTTACAGCAGACAACGCGCTTCGCACGGACAGGTGTGTCCGCGCGAAGGTCAGTCGGCTTCTCCCCACCACTTACTTGAAATCATGTAACAACAGATTCAGTGACCACGTTGTCAAACATGACCTACCCTGATCTGCTTGGACCAGTCGGAGCAGACGCTCATGACGAGCTTCCTCAGCTCCCGGTTACGCAGCACTTCGTCCACAGAGTCTGGTAAGTCCACATCAGGGATGTTGAGCCTGAGCTCCCCCTCCAGTTGCTGCAGCGTACGCTTGATGATCGTGACCAGCTTATTCATGCTGATCATGAACTCGTCGCGCATCATTAAGTGCGTCTTCCACTTGTTATCGGACTCTTCTTCACCCTGCAGACAGATTAGCGTGGGTTTAGTACATTTTTTTTCAAGATCAGGATAGAGGACTTGTGCGAAGTAATCCGCGATACATGGAGTGGTTTGACGAGTAGAGAATGGTGTGAGGACAGGCCTTTTTGAGTCAAAACAAAGGGCTTTAAACGAATTATTCTGAAGACAAATTATTCTGAAGACAGTTGAAAATGAATTTTTGGGGGTGAGAAAGATTGACTTAAAGATATATGATCAGAGACTACCTCTAGAATAAGTCCTTTTAGGTCGTTGGGGGGGGGGGGGGGGGGGGAGGGAAGAGTCCAAACTAAATCATCTGACTGGCAGGGTTGAGTTAGTTTCAAAGAAAGGTTAATGCAGGCAGAAATTCAAACAAACTGAAAAGAAAAATTACTGTTCTGCCAAACCTTTGGTCTTCTTCAAGCAAGACAGAGAACATTCAAGACAACGGAAACGAAGAACAAACAAACAGTTATCGCCTCAAATTGGGCACAAAATGGGATGTGAAAGTGATTGTTCGTTCTTCGTTTTCATTGTCTTGAATGTTGTTCCTCTTGCCTGAAGAAGACCAAAGAGGTCGAAACGCGTCGTGTTTTGCCTTGTAATTTATTTACCTCTTTCCTACGGCGGAACACTACTTTTTCTTTTAAGTTTGGCGGGGTTGAGTTATGGCCATGTCCTTCTGAGTCTGGAGAATTTACAAGCTACAAGCTAAATGAGATGACTAGCAGATTCCGCTTTGAAGATCGGTCCTTTTGCGTCAGGATCGATTGCGTCAAGTACATAATGTGAGAGCCAATTTCTGGTTTCTGAGGGCAGGTATTTTGGGGTCAGGGTACTGTATACAAGGCTTCAAGTCAAATACTCTGACGGCCAGGGGCTTGGTCTGTGGACAGGTCCCTTTGGGTCAGCTAAGGATTTCAAGCTAAAGCAGTAGTACTGTTTGTCTTTTATGAGTTCACAGGCAAACTCTCCCTCTGTGTGTGTGGGGAGGGGGGGGTCGTATGTATATATGAATGTATGTATCTCTCTAGATAGATAGATAGATAGATAGATAGATAGATAGATAGATAGATAGACAGATAGACAGATAGATAGATAGACAGATAGATAGATAGATAGATAGATAGATGAGATAGATACTCCACTTGTCTCCTCCTACCACTGCAGTTTTCTTGGGTGTGTGTTTTTGCTGAGTGCTCAGTGTGTGCAGATGGGGAGAGAAGTGTGAGCGACTGAAGTGTTGGTAAAAGCAGTTGATCAATGGAATATGGAGCGTGAACGTATCTTTGGGCCTAAGAACTTTGGGTTGTAAGAACTTGTCCATACTTGTGTTCTTGTGCGTAGACGATTCTGGTAACTTTTGGACAGGTATTTGAATTATTTTACCTAACTCTTGTGTGTGTGTGTGTGTGTGTGTGTGTGTGTGTGTGTGTGTGTGTGTGTTGTGTGTGTGTGTGTGTGTGTGCGTGCGCGCGTGCGCGCGCGCGCGCGCGCGTGCGTGCGTGCGTGCGTGCGTGCGTGCATGCGTGCGTGCGTGTGTTGTGTGTGTGTATGTGCGCGTGCGTGCGTGCATGCGTGTGTGTGTGTTTATGTTTGTGTGTGTATTTGTGTGTATATTTGTGTGCGTATGTATGTGCTTGTTTGTGTGAGTGTACTGTGTGGGTTTTGTTTGTTTGTTTGTCTCTGTTTATTTGTTGTTGTTTTCTTCATGTAATTGAATTTTTTCTCTACTTCTTGTAAACCGCGAAGAGCTTCATTCACACTACTGGAGATGTTGAACTATACTACGGAGCGGCTAGAGTACTTCCCTCTTTCAGAAGTGATTTACATAGTCTCTGTTACCGCACCACATCAAAGAAACAGATTTTGAGGCGATCGAATCTAGTCGACTGTACCTCAGGTGGTTTGTCGTCGTTGTCGGTTTTGTTTTTTGCCTCGGTCTGTTTCTGTAACGGTTCTGCATCTGCTGCGAGCGTGGGCCTCCTCCTCACGTCATTCTCGTCTTCGATTCGTGTGTGAACACTGTACATCAGCAGAGGGGTGTACACCTGCCACATAACACACTGCTCGTTAACGTCCACTTATAGCCCGGTGCTTTGGCTGAGGAAGTGACTGTACAGTGGGCAATGGGAGAACGTCTGACAGTCGGCTTGTTCCTATCCAAGCATGCAGGTATGTTTCATAACGCAACTAATGTTGACAACAAAGATGAGTCAGCGAAAACAAAAATGCAGGTCTGATAGTGTCGTACGCAGCATTCGTTTGGAGTTAAGGATGTGCACTATGACGACGAAGATGCTGGAACTGTTAGCTCTCCACACCGTTCTCGCGGATGTCATTATCAATGTCTCAAAATAATGGTACAATTTAGGCATGGTCGACTCCCTACTCCATCATGAACGGTATAATGCCCGTAACTGTACCTGCAGCGGCAAGCTTAATAGCAGCAGCGTCACTGTTTGTGATATAACATTGGTGTCCACAATATCACCATCATTGTACCTTCAACACGATGGATCACTATCATCGTACTTGTCACATCAACAGCTGCCAAAACTATCATCATCCTGGCAGCCAGTGGCCAGTTCTAGCAAGTGCTCCGTAGGGGAGAACGCGTTGGCACGACTGGCTCTCTAGTCTGGCATCATAACGATCGATATCATCATCATCATCATCATCATCATCATCATCATCATCATCACATTCTTCCTCACAAGTCATCACAACCACCGCCACAACCATCATCATCCCCACACCATCGTCATCCACTTCACCCTCTGGGTAGGTACTGACCAGCTCCAGCATGAACTCCAAGACGGCGAAGACGTTGGCGTGGTTGACTCCCCACTCGAGGTGCTCGCTGAGGATTTCTTCCCACTCAATCTTCTCCTCCTCTTCTTCTTCCGCCGACTCTTTCTTGCTGTCAGGGCCCTCCTCTCCCCTCAGGGGCGTGGGCACTACAGGTGCAATAAAAGGGATGTTGGGGAACAGTGTGGCAACGCTCAACTGCAGATGACGAGTCTGCTGCCATTTTTTTTAGGTGGCAGCCAGTTGAAAAGAATGTGTGTGTGTGTGTGTGTGTGTGTGTGTGTGTGTGTGTGTGTGTGTGTGTGTGTGTGTGTGTGTGTGCGTGCGCGTGCGTGCGTGCGTGCGTGCGTGCGTGCGTGCGTGCGTGCGTGCGTGCGTGTGTGTGTGTGTGTGTGTGTGTGTGTGCGTGCGTGTGCGCATGCGTGCGAGAACAGAGAGAGAGAGAGAGAGAGAGAGGAGAGAGAGAGGAGAGAGAGAGAGAGAGAGAGAGAGAGAGAGAGAAGGCGGAAGTACGTCGAGTGACATGTGCCGTGAGATGGCCTAACATGGACTGATCGGAGACTCTAAAGAAATAAATACAGACCATAGAAGCACAAACAGAAGGACATGACAAAATAAGACATACAACATTTAATTGAGAATATAGACAAACAAAGGGACACAGGACATTTATACAGACACAACACACATATGTATTGATGCACGCCATGTGTACTATACTGTGCACAAAAAGAAACGCATATTTTTTTTCGCTGAAAATATTAAGGACAATTTTGACAGAAACATGCCCATATAGCAGGGAACTCTGTCCAGTGTGAATAGTCAGACATAATGAATATACATAACAGTAGACTGATGTCTTATTTCTTCTGTGGTTGTGATATTTTGAATGCTAAATGACGCATGGAATGACTGAAATAAAAAAATATAAGCGTTTCTTTTTGTGCACAGTATAGTATAGATAGACAGACAGAAAACAAATCAAGCTGACCTGACACGAGCTGATCGGACCAGACAGACAAAGGGAAGAGGTAGCAAGACCTAGCACAGGCTGATGACAAGCCGTCCTGGCGCAGGCTAATCGGAGCACAGATGCATACACACATACAGATACACCAAAGAAGTAGGAATCACACTGATCTGGCATGGGCAGGCTCTAGGCACGCAGACAGTACAAAGAGGAGAAAAAACGTAGGAATCAAGTAGACTGAAGCATAGGCCGATCGAAGCAAAGGCAGACAGACATACAGAGAGAGAGAGAGAGAGAGAGAGAGAGAGAGAGAGAGAGAGAGAGAGAGAGAGAGAGAGAGAGAGAGAAGAGAGAGACAGAAGTAAACTGTTGGACATTCCCGGATACTACTATAGACACAAAGATACAGAGCTTAAACAGACACAAACAAAAGGGATTGAAGAGGTTTAAATTTAGCTGACCTGGCACTGGCTCATTGGAGACTCGAAGGAAATAGACATAGGGCGCACTGTGGTGGTTGGGAGGCAGATGGTTGTACTCCATATTGATGTCAGTCACCATGAACGACTGCATCTCCAGTCTCTGTGACACGTCAGGCAGAGAGAGAGAAGTGGGAATGTGTCAGTTACCCCATGTCCAACAACCTACTGCTCTCTCTCTCTCTCTCTCTCTCTCTCTCTCTCTCTCTCTCTCTCTGTCACACACACACACACACACACACACACACACACACACACACACACGCGCGCGCACACACACACACACACACACACACACACACACACACACACACACACACACACACACAGAGAAAGTCACGCATACTCGGGGACAAGTTTTAAAAGACATAAGTAACACTGACAGATACAACTGCTAGGTTTTGAAAACAAAATAAGGCGAGAGTGGATTGCTGCTGAAATAATGTTTAGAGAGGAGTAAATTGACAGGAAGGGAAAAGATGCCATGAGAAAAGAGCGAAGGATGGGAATGAAATGAGACAGAGAAGTACAGAATAGAAAGAAAAACGAAGATAGGAAAGAAAAGAAAAAGAAAGAAGGATAAACATAGGTACCATAAGGAGTCGCAGGACACAGCGAAAAATGAGAAATATGAAACAAGCAACGAGAAAAAAAAATATGAAAGAGGTAGAGGAAGAAATACGATGACGGAAATAAAACGGAACATATAAGGCAAGATAGGAAGAAAGATAGAAGGATAGGGAAGAGGTATACAAGGAAAAAGCAAAATTCAAAGAAAGAAAAGGAAGATATGAAGTCAAAGGAAAATGGAGGAGAAGTACCGGAATAAGATAAAGAAAGATGAAGACAGGTGGGCAGAATAAAGATTATGAAACAAGGAGAAAAGAAACGGAAAAAAGGAAAGAGGGACAGGAAACAGGTTGAGGAAGTAAGAGCGGAATGGAAAAGGTACAGATGAAACAAAAAGAAAGAAAGAAAAAAGTGAAAAGAAAACAAATAATGGATGAAAAAAACGAACAAACGTAAGTTTGTATATTTTGATTAGAGTCAGCTTTTGTTGAGTATCAGTTAATTCATACCAAAGCATACTTCTAATAAATAACTATATACAACCACACAAAACAATGTTTGGTTAGTTGTTGTTGTTGTTTCAAGATAGAAGGAAGAGTGTCTAGAAACACAAAACACTCGCAAACCATCGAGAGAAACGAACGGAACATTGCTTTTTCTTTCCTAGTGAAACTTTGAATTAGGCAGTCAGACAGACATAAAAGTGAATACTGTGAATATTTTGGGCGGTTCTTCGAT
>CM031621.1:27526354-27528854 GCA_018398815.1 Conus ventricosus
CACTGCAATCATAAACCTTCTACTGATAAGGAACTACACTATATATATATATATATATATATATATATATATATATATATATATATATATATATATATATATATATATATATATATATAAACAGTCAAAGTAGATAAAATCCAAACAAACAAGATTAAAATATCCCAAATTTTCGGCTTTATTTGCCTTCGTCAGGGGGTACAGACTGTGACAGTAAAAAGCTCGCATTCTCCACCCTCAGATCCTGAACACGAATCACGAATGTATACAGTAGGGAAAAGGCACCTGAATTAAAATGTTTTAACTTTAAATATAACGTTGAGTATAAAACATTTCATCAATAGGAAACATAAAATTAGGATGGGAGTGAAGGGTGAGGGGGCCATATATACAGAGAGAGAGACAGAGATAGAGAGAGAGAGAGAGAAATATAGAGAGACAGAGATATATGTATATACTATCCCTGCATTTTGACATGAAAATAAATTCAACTCGCACACATCTGAACGTGCAGAAAGACAGAGAAAGAGAGATCGTGGCAAGGTCTGAGGGAGGGAGTGTTGAGGGGAGGAGGATAGGAGAGGAGATGAGGGAGCAGCGAGTGCATAGCAGTGAGCGTAAGCATGCAGTTTCACCGTATTCCACGAGGACTTCTCGTTCTTCCCAGCAAACAGTTTTGTAGAAAACGATGGTGTCATGTTCAAGCTCTGTGAGCGGTTTTTTCGAGGAATCGAAACAAACGTCGACCGTCCACCCCATTGTTCCTGTCTAAGAAATGTTCAAAGCGATCCACATCTTGATCACTGATATCCAGGCCTTTGTAAATTTTCTTCTGGATCCATAGGAAGCGAGGATCATTCATGCTTGAAACAGTTATTCGCTTTGCTTTTGGTTTCGGTTACATCTGCTGCTGCTTTTTTGGAAGCTTCAGATACTTGCGACAAAAAAAGTCATCACACTTGAGTTGTGACGTCAGATACACGTAGAAAAATATGATGTAAACAAATGACGAAAATGGCTGTTCATGGAACTACTGGTGAGATTTAGAAAGAGAGGGTGTTAGTTACCGCCAATGACATTGACAAATAAAGCACATGACAAGACACGATGCATTTCAACCTCTTGGGTCTTCTTCAGGCAAAACAAAATAAATCACATTTAACATTTAGGACAGTACAAACAAATTAAAGAACAAAAAATGACTCATCCGTTGTTGTCCATGTGGTGGGGAGAATAGCCGTCCGGTTAAATGTGATTTATTTTGTTTTGCCTGAAGAAGACCCGAGAGGTTGAAATGCATCGTGTCTTGTCATGTGCTTTGTTTGTCAATGTCATTGGCGGTAACTAACACCCTCTCTTTCTAAATTTTGCTTCGTTCTCCGCCGTCAGTCACTCCATTTTGAAACTTTACTGGTGAGATATTAAACTGGACAAGTTTTTAAGTTTATAGCAAGGTTTCAAATTGTAAGAAATAAGTGATATCATGTCTTCCGGTTCGAATTCCCTAGTGGTATTCCACAAAGCAGTATTCTTGGACCTATGCTTTTTACCGTATTAATTACCTCCCGGGCTGCATAAAAAGTATGAGCAAAATCTTTCCGGACGATACAATGCTGTATGGAAATGGGAAGGACTGACTTCAATTGCAAAATGATTAAGCCTAATATGAAATGCAGGACTGGTCGAACGCATGGAAGTCCGTCATAATATGCCACAATGAAAAGTTCTTCATATTGGCAAAAAGAATAGGTCAAAGGAATATCACATAAGACTGAATAACACAACAATAACACAAACTGATAAGGAACTTGGGGTGACTTTTGATAGCTCTTTATTTTTTGACACTCGCATCCAAAGTATAATCAATAAAGCTAATCAAATGATTGGACTTGAAATAAGAAGGCTTTCGTACGTTGATGAAACTTTTTAAACTTTACAGAGCATTGACCAGACCTCGTGTGGAATATGCAAATATTATTCGGAATCCTTACAAACAAAGACAATCTGTGGCCATTTAAAGATTGAAAATAGCTACCAGTGTTGAAAGAATGCAATGGAACGAACTATGACAAAGACTTATGCATCTTAACCTACAATCATTGTAAAAGGCAGAAGAGGTAGTTTAATTAAGACATAAAAGACAAAAAATAAAAAGGAAATCTGCGGTCTAAATCACATATATAGAAGCAAGATTTCTCAGCTGATAAATTGTGATAAAGGAAGAAATTCTGATATGAACAAAACACACCAAAAAAAAAACCGTTGCGTTGCAGTAATAGCGATTTGAGGGGGGTGGGGGTGGGGGGGGAACTCGCTTGCTAACAGAATACACGGATATGCAAAAAACTTCCTGTTTAGCTTCAATGTGCATCAAACATTAATACATTCAAAAATCTTCTGGGCAGTAGCCAAAAATTTCAAGAGTTTGGTTGTTGTTGCTGTTGTTGTTCTTTGTTCGTTTGTTTGTTTTTGACATTTAACCCAAATTACTGTGTGGAAG
>CM031621.1:27531354-27551929 GCA_018398815.1 Conus ventricosus
TCTGATCTTGAATTCACAAGTGAACGCCGTTTTCACCTATTCAACTAAAACTGTCTTTGCTACTTTTTCACTTTTTTCTGTATTGTGTGGTCAATGACACATCCCAACAGAAACAGAAAAAGTTCTCAAGTATGCAACAAACATGCTCAATGTGACTGACTGTAATTGTCTCTTTCCATCACTGATTGAAACATGGAGAATTATTTGCTTTTCCATGGCAGAATGTGACGCAGCAAAATCCAGTAGAACAGCACCCACACCGTCGAGTGTCACACTTGCCTGCCCACTTGCATATTGTGAGCAAAGTGGGTGGCAAGGGCTTCATGCATTTAGTTGGCAACAGGGTGTCAAAATGTTGCTCCCACACATGTTCTAGTGGTTCTAGGTAGTCCTCACGTTGACTGGCCGCCCCAAGCAGATGGCATGCTTTGTGCACCAGAAAGGCTTCTCGTGGATGTGACCTCTGATGACACTGCTTGTGGGTGGGAGAGAGTCAATTCCAGCTGTAGCACTGCTGTAGTTCTCCACTCTGAGCTGGTTGAACATTTCAGCAGTTGTTGTTGATCTGACACCCACCCAGACATGTACACGGTACATTTCTGCCAGAGCTTCATCTTGCACTGACAAGCTATCTGTCTATCCAAAGTTCGTCAGATGCTGTACAGGGTCAGCGACCTCATAAACTTTCAAAGGTGTTGCAGACAGCTGAACCAAGCATCAATAGCAGTTTGGTGCGATGAAGGCGTGTTTGCTGTGGCGGCAGATTTTACCTGCATGAGACAGAACAGTTCAAGGATCTGCTCATCTGCTTGGGACCCTTCCACTGGACTCGCATTCTGCTCGGGTCCCAGGGCAAACTGCTTCGAGGTTCTGGCTTAGACGACGCACTGGTTGAATGTGGCGTGTTTGGACGTGGCCTTCAAGGACATTGTGGAGGCACAGAGAACCATGGACATTGCAAAGGAGCATGGCATGGACATCATGCAGATATTTGCACGCGATCTGCTGCCAGTGACTCCACTGTTTGATGGTGATCTTCACGCTCACGTCAACAAGTCAACACTTGTTGGTGAAATTGAATCTGAACTGGACCTCACACAATGGAATCAGACGTCTCTTCTTCCCACTCATGTTGTGGTAGACTTCATGTCAAAGATGCGACAGATGCCGCTAGCAGAATTCTCTACCCTCGGTGATGTAGTCACTGCAGTCATCACATCAGCCACAAGCCTCTGCCATGAGTCGGACTACGTTCACCTGCTGTTAGATTCATACGTTGAACTTTCCCTGAAAGAAGGACAGCCCATGAGGCGAGCTGGTGTGACGCCCATTGACAATATTGGCATGAACGCAGACACACCCATCCCTCGACAGCTTGACAAGTTCTGGGCATCTGAGAAAAACAAACAGAATCTTCAACTGCTGGTTCAAGATATGGTGAGCAATCGAGCTGAAGGAAATCTTGTCATCATCGCCAGCTCTGTCGTCTCTGATGATGAGGTGACTTGACTTACTTGACTTAGTCCTCTGAATTCCCTGTGAACATAGGGCCGCAACCACATTCTTCCAGCGGACACGGTTTCGGGAGATCCTCTTCAGCTCGGCCCACGTCATTCCGGCGACCTTCACCTCTGCGTCGGTACTCCTTGGCCATGTCTGTCTTGGTCTTCCCACTTTTCTTTTGCCCTGGGGGTTCCAATCAAGGGCTTGTCTTGCGATGTTGGATGGAGACTTTCTGAGGGTGTGGCAATCCATCCCCACTTCCGTTTTCTGATTTCTGATTTCATTGGAACTTGCTTGGTCTTGTTCCACAGTTCTGTATTGGCAATAATATCTGTCCATCTGATGTTCACAATGTTTCGCAGACATCTGTTGATAAATGCTTGGAGTTTGTGAGTGTTTGTCTTTGTTGTTCGCCACGTTTCAGAACCATATAGAAGGACAGATTTTACATTTGAATTGAAGATTCTGATTGTTGTGGAGTGAGAGGCAGAGGAATTCCAGGTAGGCCGTAGCGTAATAAAGATCTGCCTGGCTTTACTGATGCGGCTCTTGATATCCTCATCTGTACCTCCATCTTTGCTGACCACACTGCCGAGGTAGACAAACTTATCAACTTCAGTGATGTCTTGCTGTTGCAGTCGTAGTGGGTCTCGTTGTTGGTTGTTGACTCTCATGGTTTCTGTTTTCTTTGTGTTGATTTGAGCTGGCGGTGAAGAAATCCCGGACCTGCACAGCTGGATTGAAGAGGCAGACGCCAGACTGGTAGTAGATGTGGAGTGGGCTGTTCGCGTCAAACAGTGCAAGAGAGTTACAGCAGTTTCCAACGACACGGACACTTTCCCACTACTGCTTCACTACACCCCTCAGTTCCAAACGCTGTGGTTGAAGGAAATCTGGCAGCAGTTTGGCACACGTGAGAAGCGGCGGATGCTTCCACTGCACCAAGCAGTTTCTAGGCTTGGAGCACCGCTGGCCAAGTCAGTGATCAAAGCACACATACTGACTGGCGATGACTGTGTGACTAAGGTAGGGGCGAAGAAACGTGCTATGGCAGCTGACCCTGTACAGCATCTGACGAACTTTTGAGCGACGGACAGCTTGTCAGAGCAAGATGAAGCTCTGGCGGAAATGTACCGTGTACATGTCTGGGTGGGTGTCAGATCAACAACAACTGCTGAAACGTTCAACCAGCTCAGAGTGGAGAACTAACAGCAGTGCTTACAGCTAGAATTGACTTCTCTCCACCCACAAGCAGTGTCATCAGAGGCCACATCCTCAGAGAGAAGCCTTTCTGGTGCACAAAGCATGCCATCTGCTTGGGGCGGCCAGTCAACAACGTGAGGGCTACCTAGAACACTAGAACATGGGTGGGGGCAACATTTTGACACCCTGTTGCCAACTAAATGCATGAAGCCCTTGCCACCCACTTTGCTCACAATATGCAAGTGGGCAGACAAGTGTGACACTCGACAGTGTGGGTGCTGTTGTACTGGAGTTTGCTGCGTCGCATTCTGCCATGGAAAGCAGATAATTCTCCATGTTCCAATCAGTGATGGAAAGAGACAATTACAGTCACATTGAGCATGTTTGTTGCATACTTGAGAACTTTTTCTGTTTCTGTTGGGATGTGTCATTGACCACGCAATACAGAAAAAAGTGAAAAAGTAGCAAAGACAGTTTTAGTTGAATAGGTTAAAAAACGGCGTTCACTTGTGAATTCAAGATCAGAATGACTAATATCTTTAATAGTGAATCATACAGTGAAAATGCATGTCAGAATTAGTGGCATTTGAAGGTCAAGATGACCCCAAATGGACAAAATGATACCAGAAATGAACTCAGCACTCCAAAATCAGTTGGATTAGAAGTGTTACAAGTGTATATATTGTCAAAAACACAAAAGTTAGGATTTTCATGGCGGCGGGTGGCGGCCATATTTGAATCGGCCATTACGCAAAATGTACCAGGGTGGTGCCCGATCACCTCCGTGATTTTTCATGTCTAGGTGCCCCTTGACTCAAATCAAGTGAGAAATTCTCCTAACACCATAATGTACACGGGACTTATAGCCAGGTACAGGATTAATACGCGCGTTACTTAGTTTTGACTGAGGCGGGAGCAATGAAAGAAAATTGCAAACCGCGTTAAGACATCTCAGGTTAATTAAAGCAGGTCTCTTCAGGCACGCAAAACGCCTAAAATAACCCATAAGCCCAAAATAACACAAAACAATGTCACACACACACACGCACGCACGCACACACGCACGCACGCACGCTCACACACACACACACACACCACACACACACACACACACACCACACACACACACACACACCACGAATGAGAGAAATGGCTGAAACATTGTGAAATGGACAGACAAAAGCACTCCCACAACCACAATATGAACAAGAAAATAAAGCCTGCATAACTAAAACGCCTAAGATTGCGTCTCCTATTTTCCAATGCTCCGTGAAGAAGTCATAGCTGCAGTGGCATCGCTGAAATGTGGGAACGCCGAGGCTTCGACAACATCCTTGCAGAATCCCAGCTGCCAGCTGCAGCAAAATCTAGCCCACTGGGAAGTGATCCCCCGCTATGATCACACTTCCGTCCTAAAAGGATATCACCAGTACGTGCTTTCAAGGTCAAATCATTACGGTGGCTTTCAAATAGGGCACTGAGAAAGTTGAAAGTCACAAAAGGCCAGTATCAAAACTATATTTGTACATTTCACCAACGTTAGTTATACCTGATGACGCTCATTTGCTAGCATTCGTCAGACTAACAAATATTTCAAGTAAACAACTTGCACTGTAAGCTTACCTGTGATACCACTCTAGGCGATGGCTGCAAAAAAAAAAAAAAAAAAAAGCTGGGACATATTATATTCACGTGCCTGCGTTCGTCATACAACGACTCTGTTTGTGTAAACCATTCCATGGTGGATAATATGTTCAAGAAAATTCAAGGCGACGTTCCCAGGATTCACTGAACCGAACCTGCATCCGTAAATCTTTCTCTCTTCATGGTCGTCCTTGGATCCTGTCGTCTGCTCCACTCAGTAATTGCACGATAAAAAGAAAAAAGAATTGGGTGCCCGAACTAGATCAGAAGACCAAACGGTACACCGTTTATGTCTCAATGAACGGGCGCTCTTGACAGTGCACGCAGCCAGGCACGCCAGTTTGTCGAGAGCATTGTGTCCCTTTGTTCGTCAAGAAACAATGCGCTTTGAGCAAGTTATTTAACACGATTGAAGAAAAAAAAACACGTATCAACAAAACAAAGATAAAAGGGAAAGGGTGAAAATAAAAGCTGATTAAGAGAATTTTTTTCTGTTTTGCTCTATACGCAATTCAAAATTCATTTTGTGTAATGATATTCATACTGAGGCTGTCTGCTGTTCGTTCCCTTTCTTTTGTATACACACTTACACCTTGCTTTTCTGCTATCACACATAAAAAGCATTTACCAAAATTAGCAAACTGAGTTACTTGGTTTTCAAAGTGAGACATTAGAAGGTAGCACCAGTACAATTGCATGGTAATCATTGTATCGAAGACGGACACTCTGATGACTGAGTAACAATCTGCATTTTGAGGGAGGGGGGATGGGGGGGTTCAGCATGGTAGTTTAAACATACGCACGTGCACACTAATTTAAAGCAGAAAACACACACACACAAACACACACACAACACGTATGTCAATCACACACATGCAAGAGAACTTTTAGTTTTCTTCATAATGACTCTTTTATCTGTAACACCTACCACTTCTGATTTGGTTCAAGTCCATTGAATGGTGTGTTTGTTTGTTGTTTTCTTAATAATAATTGTCCCATGCCAGTAGACAAATAGGAAAGCCGTTATGGACGCCATGCCTTCAGGGGTTTTCAAGCTCTCCGTTCTCAATCATGTTTAACAGGGTAACCACTCTAATCTTTTGTGCCAAGTTTCAAGAGTATTAACAGTACAACTTCATCGGCCAGTGTCAGTAAGATTATTTTTTCACTGTGGGATGCAGTTCTGCAGGTCTTGGTAACAGCAGCAACAAGCAACCAGGACTGGCACAGCAACATTCACACATGAAAAGCAATACTTAAAATGCTGACAAGTTTGAAAGCGTACGTTCTTCGTGGTGTTGTAATACGTCATGATTTGTTCCGCCGGTTGATTTGCAAATTTCATTCTGAAAACATTTATCAGTTGTCCAAAATTGTCTTAGATATACATTCACGAAACTTCCATTGAGTCGGACACACACACACACACACACACATAAACGCACGCACGCACGCGTGCGCGCGCGCGCGCACACACACACACACACACACACACATATACACACACACACGCACGTAGACGCACGCGCGCGTACATGCATGAACACACACATACACACACTTGCGCGCGCGCGCGCGTGTTCTCGTGCTTTTGTATCAACGAGAAGGCAGCGCATTTGAAACAGCTCTTTGTCAACCACCCAATCAGTGACGTTCAGAATTGGGAGCAGGTCACGGTCTTTTTGACCGTGCTGCACGTGCTCAGTCGTCCAGGCCACTGTGTGAGCAACCCGTCTGCGCACACGCCGGACGTAGACACACTGGTCGGATGAACATGGAGGAGTGTGAACCGCTACCATCTCAACGCCTAAAATGAACAAGTTCATTGCCAGTGGTCTTCGCAGAAGTTTCTTGTTGTGGCGACGTTCAGGTTAGGCTTTATCTACATTTGCCCACGTGTGCTCTTCTGCTGCGAGTTTTGAAAAGTAATGTTCTGAAACTTGTATGCTTGCATGGATTGTTCTCGTTGGGAAAAAAAATGGAGCTGTTCTGTACTTACAAACAGAAGTGCACGCTTTTGTGACGCTTAAGAAATTCATACACCGGGGTCGGCATGAATATCGCTTGGTGTCGGCTCACGCCTGTGTTTGCGATGATTGACAGCTACCCCATTCAGTGACTGACAGTTGTCTCCTTCTTGACAGTTGTTCTGTGACCGAGACGATCAAGAATTCTGCATGGATTGTGCACAGAGTGGGAGCAGTGGGTAGGTTACTGTGTGGGTATGCGCTCGCGTGCGCGCGCGCGCGCGCGCGCGTGTGTGTGTGTGTGTGTGTGTGGAGTGGGTTGTTCTTGTTTCTTTTTCAATTCAACGTCTGTTGATACTAGTTGTATTTAGAGGTCTTTTTCAATTCAACGTCTGTTGATAGTAGTTGTATTAGAGGTGTGTGTGTTTGCGCACGCGTGCGTGTATTCGTATGAATGTGTTTGTTGTGTTGTACTACGTTGTCTTGTGTCCTGTTGTGTTTGTTGTATGTGTCGTGTATTTGTGTGTGTGTGTGTGTGTGGAGTGGGTTGTTCTTGTTTCTTTTTCAATTCAACGTCGTGTTGATATTGGTTATATTAAACAGAGGTGTGTGTTTGCGCGCGCGCGCGCGTGTATTCGTATGGATGTGTTTGTTGTGTTGTACTACGCTGTCTTGTGTCCTGTTGTGTTTGTTGTATGTGTCGTGTGTGTGTGTGTGCGCGCTCGCGCGCGTGCTTGTGGACAGCGATTCCTCAAAATTTAGTTTGCCGATTTCAGTTCAAGATTAGTGATCGATTCATCCTTTGGTTTAAGGAAAACTATTCATCAATCAAATCAAAAATAGTCGAGATGCATAGATAACAAATAGGTTAATAACAAAATCAATCGGTCAGTCAGTCGAAGAGTTTGATAATCAATCACTTGGATACTCGTTCATTCACCCTTTAATGTAATATAACACCTGTCCATAGTTTTCTCTTGCAGCGACTTCGAATAGTTCACATTGTCCTCACCGGCGAAAAAGTAAAACGATGGCACTTCATTAATGAGCAGCCGCTTGTTATGAACAAAAAGGCTAGCAAAATGTAATATCCCCTTTTGGCAAGAAAATCCGCCCCTTCCCCACAGTCTGACTTGTTTCTCCAAAGGCAGGAAAATGGAATCAAATTGGGAAGAGAAAAGAAAGGTTTGTTGGAAATGAATGCCATTTAACCTTTCATTGGTTTTTAACCTGTGGCGTCTTCATCCCCTCATTTTTCCTCATCTTTTATCTGTCCTGTTATTTTTCAACCATGTCTCATGTATGACATACCAATCTTTCCTCTATCATCATGTTGAACGTAATCTGTCTTTCTAAAGATTATTCCTTTCTCATGATGTCCACGCCCAACTTTTCTTTCTCATGATGTCTACACCCATCATTCCTTTTTTCGTAATATCCACACTCATAATTCCTTTTTCATTATTTTCCACACCCATCATTTCTTTGTCGTGATGTCCACAACCATCATTCCTTTCTCATGTCCACAGTCATCATTCCTTTCTCATTATGCCCACACACCTCATTCTATTCTCGTGACGTCCACACCCATTTTTTTCACCCTCATGATCTTCCCATGGCCTCGACTATCTTTCCTTTGTCATGATGTCCTTGCCCTTCTTTTTTAATCTTGATGTTGCTGTTTGTTATTGCCTTCCTCATGACGTTGTCATTTATCTTCCTTGGCAGTCGGCGATGTCAGGGTTGTCCACTGTGGATACCTGTTTGGATAGTTGCACTAGCCACTTCAGACCTATTTACTTTTTGTTTTGTTTTTGTATAGTGGTTGAGATAGGTACACTGCCATTTATAGTTAAATACACTTTATAGTTATTTGGATAAGTACGTTCAGCCATGATGTCCACATGCACCATAACTTACGTGACAGATAAGAATAACTATTTACATGCATGTGTGTGGAAGTGGAAGGTGGAGGACGGGAAAGAGGAACACATTGCATTCAAATGGAAGGTGGAAATGACCATTTTTATGTTGGTCGGAACTTCAAAACGCAAATACTGTGCATCACTGTAGAGTCGAACAGGCATGTCCTTATTTTCGGTGAAGGTTATCCGTTCATATCTGGCACCATGTTATTTTCGGTGCAGGGTATTCGTTCATATCTAGCACCATGTTACTTTCGGTGCAGGATATCCGTTCATATCTAGCACCATGTTATTTTCGGTGAAGGTTATACCGTTCATATCTGGCACCATGTTATTTTCGGTGCAGGGTATTCGTTAATATCTGGCACCATGTTATTTTCGGTGCAGGGTATTCGTTCATATCTAGCACCATGTTATTTTCGGTGCAGGATATCCGTTCATATCTAGCACCATGTTATTTTCGGTGAAGGTTGTTCGTTCATATCTGGCACCATGTTATTTTCGGTGCAGGATATCCGTTCATATCTGGCACCCATGTTATTTTCGGTGTAGGATATACCGTTCATATCTGGCACGATACACGGTGCACGCCTGACACTATGTTACTTTCTCCGTAAAGTGTAGAATACCTGGTGCACGCCTGACAAATGTGTGAACTTCGCCATAATGTGTACAATACCCGGTGCACGCCTGACAAGATGTGAACTTTGCTATAATGTGTACAATACCCGGTGCACGCCTAGCATTATATTACTTTCGCCATAAAGTACAGGGTACCCGGCGCATGCCTAGCTTTATGTTACTCTGTAAGGTGTTAGTTATCGTTGCACACCTGGCACCAGCAGCAAGTGTGCTCTCTGACGTTGTGTGGGCAACCAAAATGTGGCTGCATCTTTTTACCCGTCAGCGTAGAACCTTGGAATTCCTTGAGAAATGAACTCCAGATCAGCTGTCTCTAATGTTGATTCAGTCACCGTCATTTTCTTGTAGTCCAGGCGACCACATGGAGCCATTTCAGGGCTGTCTGTCAGTCACCACGTAGAGGACGGAAAGTTCTGTCAGCTCACACACACACACACACACACGCACGCACGCACGCAACGCACGCACACGCACGCACGCACGCACGCACGCACGCACGCACGCACGCACGCACGCACGCGCGCGCGCGCACACTCATGCACACGCACACACACGCGGCGCGCAGGCACGTAGGCAGGCACACACACACACACGCGCACACACACACATCTGTACATCTGTCAGATCACAAAACTATATTAAAAAGTTATATCAAAAAGAATTAAACACCTTTTCTGCTTACATGACTGAAAAGGTTTGCAAATATCAACTGAAAAAACACACATGATGTTATTAATACTGGATCTGATCCAGTTAATATCCCTTTCCCATTTCACGTCAACGGCATACCCATCAAATATACCAAAATAGTGAAATTCCTTGGAGTAAATTTACATCAAAGTTGTCATGGAATTTTCATATAGAGCATATTCTAACAAAAGCTCCAAAAAGTTTAAATCTATTAAAGATTATTAGCAAGCATGCTTGGGCTCAGAACACAGTCTCTTTTGCACCTTTCTACTGCACTGGTTAGATCAAAATTAACGTATGCACAAGAGGTGTTCTTCAGTGCACCCAAATACTTACTGAAAAAACTCAAAGAAATTGATTCCAAAGCATATAAGATAGCCATGGGACTACCATCCAGCCTCTTGTACAAAAGCATACAGTGCTGCTGGGAGATTACCACTGGAAGAATATAGGAATCTTGCATGCACCAAATTTGTTATAAGAAGTTCTACTATAGATAACAATATAGGCCCTGAAATAAATATAAATCGGACATTGATTTTCCCAAAAGGCTAAAAATATATCATCTCAAACGACTCTAAGAACATATACTTCCTCGATTTTAGAATCCTCAGATATTAAACTAACATCTATTGCAAAAAAATCTATTGTGTCTCCTAATCCCCCCATGGAAACTAATACGAGCACGTTTTGATATTGACCATACAGATTTAACAAAGGCTGAAAATACTAATTTGTTATTATCCAATATAAAAATGCATTTGCATGATCACTATTCCAACCATTTTAAGATATACACTGATGGGTCATTAATCAAAGAACATGCAGGTGCAGCATACATTATCCCAGGTCTTAACGAAGAAAAGTCCTATATCTTGGAAAAACAAATCTATATTCACTGCTGAGTTAACTGCTATAATTATGGCTTTAAAGTGTGTTATTGATTACCCTCAAAATTTATTTAAAGTTGTTTTATGCGTAGATTCCAAGTCAGTTCTTACTGCAATGAAGAATTTTAGATTAAAAAGTTCGACCTGAGATGATCACTGAAATAAATAATTTAGTACACTTCCTCTCAGCCAGAGACACTGAAATACATTTCTTTGGGTGCCCTCCCACTGTGGGTTATACTATAATGAAAAGTTGATGTTCTGGCAAAGAGAGGAGCAAAACGATCATCAGATTCGCATTTTTTGAACTTCTCTATGTCAATGCAAGAGTGCTATACTTTGGCAGAGAAAGTACAATTTTCTAATTTCATTGATAGAAAGAGAAACTGGTGTTTTGGTTACACGATGAAATGAGAAGTATTCATGAAATGTTAAGTAAGTATGATCAAAACATTTATCGTAGACGACAGATAAGTTCCTTGATCTGTAGATGGAAATTGGATTGTTTTAAAACAAAGTATGTCAAAAATATACATTGTATATGTGGTCATAGCATATCAAAATGATCACATTCTTTGTGTAACTTAATGAAAAAATTCATTCCAAATACGTCTGTACAGCCTAGTCAAAATGTTTTCCGGTCACTGTCAGCAAGTGAAACGTATCTTTTCTTTTTGCACTTAGCTAAAAGTCCAATTGGCAAATATTTATAACATATAACAGTCAGTGGTGCGATGAGACAGAAGAGTTACATGTTTCGAGGTTTTTGTGTGTGTTTTTTTTCTTTTTTTTGTTTTTTTGTTTTTTGTTTTTCAGTCTTTGATTAATGATTTCTACTTTTGTGTTATTGCTGTAGATAAGTTAGTTATTGTACCTCATAGTGTTAACCGTTTTTTACCCCTCCCCCTCCCTCCCCCGCCCCCCTCCCCTTTTTTTTCCGTCTAATATCACGTAATGTGGAAAGACGTAAAAACAGAACAACAACAACACACACACACACACACACACACACACACACACACACACACACACACAAAGAGAGAGAGAGAGAGAGGGGGGGGGGGGGGGCAAAAAATAAGCATGCGTACATAAAGTCATGTAATTCCAATGCATGTAATACAAAGGTGGACGATTGGCATCTTAGCAAATGAAACTAAGCCATGCTGTTGCATCAGCCATAGCGTCCTTGCCATAAGTAAACATGTATTTCAACAATTGGGCATGAACGATTGCCTTTCTTCTCTCCCATTGTGTTGGGTGGTTTTGACCGCGGCTTCGGGTGTTGTTTGGTTTTTGTTCTAGTCTCTTTCCTATCTTGTCGTTGTTTTTGTTTGTTTGTCTTTTTTTTTCTTTTTTATCGGTTTGATGTAATTCATCGAATTATTTGCTCATTGTGATCATAGGATGAAAACAAGGCATAAGTCCCGTGACAGTACACTGCAACTAAAATTGAAAAGTATGTTCCCTTGCGAGTAGCGAACAAAAAATCCAAAACTCTCATGATAACACCTGGCAGTCACCTGGGACACTATAATAGGGGATGAAACGGGCTGCTTTCTAGAACTCATTCCTCCGGTCTGCGATCATTTCGTGCAGAGTTCCACTGCTCGCTCGTTTGTTATTTCTATAGAAAAAAATTGTAGCATATTTCTCTTCCCTCGAAGTCGAATAGCAGTTTAGTCTCCTCTCTCTCTCTCTCATCTCTCTCTCTCAGATCTCTCGTCTCTCTCAATCTCTCTCTCTCTCTCTCTCTGGTTTGTAATCCTCCGCAAGCCCCCCCCTCCCTCCACCGCCTCCCTCTTGCACTAAAATTGCAACCGTTAAGCCATATAGTTGTCTTTCTCTCTCATTTGACCATACTGATTTTGCCATACGGGGTGGGATGTTGAAGGACGTACAAGAATGCACATATTTATCAACACTAGCAATGACGTGGACTTCAGAAGTTCGTGAGAAACGATCGCTGATAGCTGCTTGTTCCCATAGCACGCCTTGGGGAGAATTATAAGGCCATAACCCCTCTTTCATTCCTGTCTCCAGCGTCGGTTTTAAGCATGTCTCCGCCCCCACCCCCCCCGCCCCCCCTTCCCCCCCCCCCCCCCCCCCCCCGCCGCGCATCCTTTACCTTCCTCTCTCTCTTTCTGTTTTTTTCTTCGTTCTTTGTTCCAGAATCTGTTCATTCTTAGCACAGTAAACATGACAAGCCAAAAGTCAGATTGTTCTCAATGGTTGAAGCGATGTGGGAGTGTCGCGGGCAAATTTGTTGCACCAGTCAAATCGGTGCTGCATACCAGCAAAGTTGCTGTATACACTAGCCAAGAATGACGTCCATAACGTGTAGTAGTTGCAATGGTAACGGCAAAGTTGGAGGAAGCAGCCGCCATTCATTGGCTGAACTTTGACCCATGAATAAATTATACATCTCATTTCCGTTTAGGCGGTACTTATCGTTTCCCTGTATTTCTGAGACACTACGTGGCGATTGACAGTTTTGCGATTTGCTTCCATCTTCAAGTCTACGTGTTTTTCAAACGATTTTTGGCGACATGCTCATCAGTCTAGAGGTAAGTGAAATTGTTGGCAAATTGATTGCTTGGTACTGGCAACTGGCACTGACCACCACGCTGTTATGAACTTTCAAGATATATTTTCTGCAGAAACCAGAAGCCCCATTTTAATGGCAAAGTTTTGCAAAGATTTACAGTGTTTCTTGAATCTGTTTTAACCCTTCTTTATAATTAATATGCTGTATGGAAGCTTGACTGGGAAATGCAAGAATGTGATGAATCAAAATCGTGAAGTCCAGCAAGATAGTGGGTGTGAAGCAGAACAGAACGACTGATGTCTTGTATGAACGTAAAGTATTTTGCGAAAGCACAGGCTATTGCAAGTGACAGCAGTCCTGTCTCAGCTCAGCAAGACATTACAACTTTAAACCTCTGGAAGACAATACAGTAACACCAAAATGTCAACTGCTCTGAACAAAAAGGAGTTTTATATCCCTGTGTCAAGTCACTTTAATTCTATGATTCTTTTCCATTCTGCTGAGATTGGAGCTGTTAAGAACTTTGCATCTGTATGTGTGTATGCCAACGTGGCGAGAGTATGCAGAGTGTGGCCGCACGTGCTCTCCTTTCCCACCTATCCCCCCTCCCATACCCCTCAACCTAAGGATATTTTGTGCTGCATGTATAATATATGTTCATGTGTGGCGTTGGATGAAAGGTTCGCAAAATTGATGTGGTCGAGATTAGACAATAAACAATTGTGTGTTATATATTTGTAGGTATGTGGATATGGACAATGAAGTGTAGCTGAATTGTGCTTAATTGGAACTTGGTGTTTTAAGATATAGTTTTTCTCATATATAATCGATTTAATCTATATTGTTTTAAGTCTGAGAAATGTAGTATTTGTTTTAACTAGCTTTGATGTGTGTGTGTGGTGTGGTGTGTGTGTGTGTGTTGTGTGTTGTGTGTTTGTGTGTGTGTGTATTGCAATTGGCAAAATTATTGTACTGAATTCATTGGCTTTGATGTGTTTGTGTGTTGTGTGTGTGTGGGGTGTGTGTGGTGGGAGGGTCGTGGTGTGTGTTGTAGTGGTGTTTGCGTCGTGTGTGTGTTGTGTGTGGGGGGGTGTTGGTGAGTGTGTGTGTGTGTGTGTGTGTAAGGCGCGAGTGAGTAATTTAATGTTGTTAGCTATTTTTTTAATGAAAGTGTTCATGTTTGTGTATAGAACACTGACTGTTTAAACGATGTTTAAATATGAAATCCAGAGGTTGCCACATTTAAATTTCTCAGCTGAATAATAAATTCATTGGATTGAATTGAAATTGAATTGAACTTCCCATGTAGGAGAGTATGCAATTGTGTGAGCGACGTTGGAAAATCATTTCCAATGAACTGTGACTGTTTTGAACTGTGTAATAAAAAACGTAAGGGTGAAAACAATACTTAAATACATCTGTCTTCTTGTTTCCAGAAATTGACAAGGTTATGTGATACTGAATAGTAGCAACTGTGTGTGGTCCAGTGACGGCCTTTTCTCTGTGTGCGAGACGCTACTTTCGCTTTATGCTGGCAGTAACCTCTTAGTCTTAAATTTCTACCTTTTGACTTTTTCTAGCGTTTTGTTCAAAAGCGCAATCCCCTTCCAGTCTGTCTTCTCCTTATTGATGTAAGTTTTCATTTCGGTGTGAATTTCTTTGGTGGTGGCTTTACATACTTGATTTTGTGATTGTATTGTCTGGGCCTTCGTGATTTCAACATTACTATTTTGGTTGGTTATGGGCTGAACTATAGATCTCTCACTGTTTCTTCTCCCTGTAGATCTCATGTCTTGAACACTATCCTTATTCATATAATCTAATAGATTTACATCCTCACTTATCATACTTCTCAGTGGAATAGGATTCCCACCTCCTCCCTCCCCCCCCCCTCTCCTCCTGCTTAGGTATCCCGATCTTGTGCCTGAAAAACCCATGCCACTAGGCCCCCCCATGCCCCCTCTCCCCCCCCCCCCCCCCGCGCCCCCCCCCTACACACACACAACACACCTTCCCTGTTCCCATTTTATTTATTGGAGTCAACAGACGAGCAAAAATTCCGATCCGACAGCTTTGGCCAACCTCAGTCCCAAATGTCTTCCTTTCTACTGCTTCTTATTTTTGTCTGTCATCTTAGGCCATGAGGCTTATATCTTTGCTTCCTCACTCATCTTATTGTGTGTGCAATCAAGATCATTACCAAAGATTGTGAAAACAAATGCTCTGAGGATTAAGTTACTCATGTGCCGGTAGTCTTTACACTAACCATTAATCTTTAAACATTACTGAAGGCTAGTCAGTTTTGGTGTTGAAGATGAAAATTGAACAGAATCATTGTGTTATGATGATTTTGAATAAATGCAATAATGATCAAGTACTGTTCTATTCATTAATTTGTTCCACTGTCATCATACCTTCCGTTCAAGAATAAAAGTTGGGAAGTCTTTGATATAGGATACTGATAGCCTATTTTTTTTAAAAACTTGTATAATAAATGTACCAGTACATGTTATTTTATGTTATTTTTCATTTTGAGTAATTTAATTGTTGGTTTATAACCTGACTCCTGAGTCCTTCTACAACAGGAAACCACCATGTATGAAGTTTGCAGTGTTTGCATGTAATTTGTTGTTGGACAACATCTATACCTTATTTTATTCTATTTAACATATCATACAGAAAGCCATAACACAGTATTTTTATCAGATTCTCCAGAGAGGCGGTTCGAGAGAACCCACACAAGTTCCGGAGGAAACTGAGATGGTTTTCCCAAAACTTTCGGCAGTCCGAATAAATGGGGCTCCAGTTGTGGTCACGCAGATCGGGTTCACTCTGCTTTGGTAGAGTTCCAGGACCTATCTGGAATCACAGCAAGGAGGTTTACCAGGCGACGGTATGGAGCACTATGCATTTGTGTTTGTGCTGTATGTGAATCTGTCTCTGTTGATTCCGCATAGTTGAATTCGGTTCAATGTGTAAAAGACAGGTGCAAAAGACACCCTTGACAAAACGCAACAAAACCCAAACAGGCCTGGTACTCGTGTACAAGTGGGTGAGTAAGAAATGGAATACAAACGTATCAAAGTGCCTTTTCCCATGGGGATGCATGTGAAATGACATGCTACATGATGGAAAATAATATTTTTAATAATTGTGTTTTTGACTTACATTTAATGTCCTTACCTGTTATCATACTTTTTCTGGTCTCTGAGTGTTTACTATAGTCTGTCCATTCATGCATTTGTTTGTTTGTTGTATAGTCATTTGTTTTCAGTGGATGTTCTTTTTTAGTTTTCAGGCTCCCTATTTGTTCTATTTATAGAACCAAAAATATTCTCCTGATGCGGGCCAGTATTAGGACAAAAAGACTAGCTGGGAGGTTGTTGGGGGTTGGGGGTGTTTATTCTCACTCCCTTGATTTTTTAGAGTAAAATTTATGGCAGAGCCAATTTCGTCCTTGGATTCTGTTCGGGGATAATACATCATAATTGCACATCCCTCTTGTCCATGGTCCACCAATCTTTGATAATAAATCAAATGCACAGCTCTCAACCAATCATCCCCCTCCCCCCCCCCCCCCCCCCCCCCCCCCCCCCCCCCGGGCCGGACCTGGGTGGAAAAGAGCGGGGGGTTTAATATATTTGAGGGGGCCAGGGGGCTTTGCCCTGCGGGGTCAAGGGACATCGCCCCTGTGGGGGTCAGGGGGCAACACTTCTGAAGCTGAAGACAAAAGTATCTGAAAAGGCAAAGAAGCTTCTCCTGGAGCAGTTGGGAGAATCTTGCACAGGACATTGGCTGAAAACAATTGTGGTTTTCTGCAGAAGTACATTGTCTGCCGATAGTGCGGCCTCTTGTGAGATTAGGACACAACAATTAATTACATGGATACCAAAAATGAACAAACTAAGACTAGTAAGCAAAAACTAAAAACACCAGTTAAACAAAAGTACTTTAAACTTTGCTTAGATTTTGATCATTGTAACACAACACTACAGGCAATGGACTTTATGTGTAGATACACTTTAATCGTACCCCAGGAGTGTGCACTTTGTTGCTGTTATCACTTAACTCCCATTCTCTCTCAATATGCTTTTGACAAATTTCATCATAGGAAGACCTGAAATTATTGACACATCGAGTTAAAAGGTTATTACAAACAGTGAATATCTACTTTTTGATGTATAATATTAAGTTGAGGGGAGAAAGAAAAAAAAAACCACACGAACAAAAATTGATTTAATATACTGTCAAAACACTGATGTTAAAATGAAACACACACACAAAACACCACCACACACCCCACACCACCACACACACAACACACACACACACACACAAAACACTCTCTCTTCCTCTCTCTCTCTCTCTCTTTTTTTTTTTGGCGGCAGGAGGGGGGATGGTTTCCGGAACCCAGGTAACCCCCCCCCCCAAAGGTCCGCCCCGGCCCTGACCCCCCCCCCCCCCCAACCCCATACACAACACCCACCCCGATTCAATCACAGGGGGAAAATATGATCTGGCCAGTTTGGCCCCCCCCACCCCCCCCTCCCCACTCCAGCGGTAATCTTTCCATACTTCTGTGTTCAGTGACGCTTCTGTGCCTGCAAAAGGCAGAACAAGTTAGTGCTATGAAAAAATACTTTGGCGCGTAGATGATCTCTTGATCCGTAAGATCTCTTTGTTTGCGGTAGCCCCCAGACGAGTGGGCCGTCTGTGTGGGGAGGGTCCGGGGGGATGGCTGTGCTCAGCCACGGCGTGTGGCTCATGGAGAATCAACGAGGCGAAGGATTACATCCCTGGCATTATGCATCTCGGCATCAACACAGATGAGCTCGCCACAGTGATGAAGACGGAGAGATTCTTAACAACATACAGGGCTTGTTCTTGTAGTAAAGTGGGTAGAACACAGACAATTCTGTGTATTTTTCAACCCCCCACAGATCAGGTAGCCACTGGGTCTCATAACCATTGATTTGTTTGTCCGCTGTCATTAAATATATGTGACAGCAATGGTGGAGACTACAACCAGATAAGTTGCAGGTGCGGTCTGAGGACACCAGCTTTTGGACTGCATCGTGAAGGTGTAGATGCAAGAACTATCCCATCCCAACTTGCAGCAATGTGTGTGGGCTTGTGTGGTTGTCTGTCTCTTGTTATTGCTGCACTAGGTTGATAGGCTGATTCAAGTACTGACTGGACCACGCTCTGGTCCTTTCAATGTCAATGAAACTTACTCGCGCCGACAAGATTTGAACGCTACCTAGGCGTGTTGTCATAAGCTGGTTCATTAGGAAAGCGGTTGACATGACACCTGTTGGCAGTGGGTGCAAAAGCAAGCCCCACCGATGCCTCAGACGCATCTGACCCTTTTTGACCCCTCCCATAATGCGGGGAGCCAGCCCCTGGGCGTAAGAGGAAGGCCACGAGCACTGCACCACCATCACGGGCAAACGGCCCAAGGGGGGCATCATCACAGGCTACACAGGGCGAGGGCGCAACACAGGAGAAGGGGGCAACACAGGGCAAGGGTGCAACACCACAGGCAACACAGGGCAAGGGTTTCAACACCACAGGGCAACAGGGCAAGGGTTTCAACAAGGGAAGGTGCCCAAAACAGGGAAAGGGTGCAACACAGGGCAAGGGGCAACCAGGGAAAGGGTGCAACACAGGGAAGGGTGCAACACAGGGCAAGGGTGCAACACAGGGAAAGGGTGCAACACAGGGCAAGGGTGCAACCCCAGGGCAACGGTGTAAAACAGGGCAAGGTGCAACACAGGGCAAGGGGGCAAACGGGCAACGGTTTTGCACACAGGGCAACGGGGCAACACAGGCAAGGTGCAACACAGGCCCAAAGGGGCAACACCACAGACTACAGACAACACATGCAAGCAGCAAACAGAAAGTTTTTATTTGTCATATTGTAACCGCAAATGTCTACCCGTTCCCAAACTCTGCACAAACACAAACGCCCCTTTCACGCACTGAAGATAAAGCAAACATACCAATACAATGATCCACACTGCGTTTGTGAGGAATGCCAGAGTTCAGGTGTGTTACCATACACAGTGATCGTCATTACAGGAATGGAGCATGATGTGACATCAATGTGGAAACACAAGATTTCCCCCAATGATAGTGACTTTGAGACAGGGAAAGAAAAGGCAGAAAAAGACACATATCTCAGTTTTTTAGAAGTAGTCAAAAAAAGTTTTATTCAGACCATGTTACCTCCTATTATCTATTGTCCCCGCTCTGGTGACGAGAGATCTGACGAGTAAATGACGACAAAGGAAAAGAGCAAGAAGACACGGGTTCTAAAAAATTGGATTAAAATGTACTGCGTTCATGACAGTTAAGGAAAATTTAGTCAGTTGGTGTCATATCGGTGCAGTATTGTTTGAAAACACCGGTCACAGCTAAATTTTGGGCCCATTTAAAATGTCAGATGAAATGCGTTCTTTTATTGTGGGTAAACTTGTCAAGGTGTTGACACAGGCAAGATTTTGATATGATCAGAGATACAATAACTGATGTAAATGGGAGACACTTTAATAACAAGGCAAAGACATACAAAACATAAAAAAACAGGACAACTTTTTCAGGCACACAAAAACACCCGGAGGATGGTTTTAAGTGTAGATATGTGGGTTCCCATGAATTTGAGTCATCACCAGCTAATCCATCAAAGAGTCAAAGGGAAAAATTACACATGGCTTGCGGGAGATAAACAATAGACATAAGAGCAGGTAATGTAATGGTATTGAAGAAAACCCGGATGTGAGACCGAATGGTTGTGCCTTCTGCAGTGTTAGTAATAAAGTTTCTCTGTTGAAGAGTGCTGACGGGAGGCATGCCCTACACTGTAAGTGGTGTGTGATTATTGCCGGGTGTGCATCCCATGTATACGTGCACCCGTCTGATTTCTTGACAAAAGGTGTAACATGCAAACATTTACATGTGTACATAAAGTAACCAACAAGAAGGTGTTTTACAACTGTAGTTAATGATAGTGAAGGAGAAGATGTTAAAATGTTCAGGCGTTTCTTTGCCAAGAGAAACCTGAGCACAGTTTGGGAAAAGTGAGAGGTTGAGACAGGCTGCCTCAGCAAAGCAAGCGATATAATGGAAATGGTGAACATGAACAGATGATGTTGAAACATTGCAAGCTGTGCTTCAGCGTTTACAGGATGCCTACAGTATAGGATGTGGACTTCGAGTTGTTCAGCTACAGATTTGAAAAGAAGACAGCATATCCCCCGAATAAAAAGTTTGAAAACCCCAAAGGCGACTGTTTTCAACAAACGAAAGAGGAAAAAGGAATCTAAGTTAAAACTAAAGAAACCTGAATGGGGTGACGAAACAAACTTTAAGCAGATTTATCTGAAAACCAAGCAGTGAGATGCGCTTTATGTTTCAATGAAAATGACAAACAGAATACTGCACAATACACGGTTTGAATGGCGTTGCACGCTTGGAACATGTTGCAGTGAAGTACAGTTGAGGTAAATGATTATCAGTCTCTCTTGCGAACAACAGGTAAACTCTTTCCCCTTTGCTTTTTAAAAA
>CM031621.1:27552929-27569903 GCA_018398815.1 Conus ventricosus
TCCTGAAATCAGGGAAAGGTCCCGCTAACCGGAAAGAGATGATTTTTTTATTTGGGTCAAGTTCAGCATGAATGGCCGGCTGATTCCTCCAATTTTGCCGTTACCATTAGCAACTACACGTTATGACGTCATTCTTGGCTAAGGTGGTATACCAGCAACCTTTGCTGGTATGCCAGCAACCGATTTGACTGGAGCAACAAATTTGACCGCGACACACCACATCGCTCACCATTGATGACAATCTGACTTTTGGCTTGTCATTGTTTACGTGCTAAAGAATTGAACAGATCTCTGAAACAAAGAACGAAGAAAAAAAAAGAAAGAGAGAGAGGAAAGGTAAGGGAGCGCGCGGGGGGGGGGGGGGGGGGGGGGGGGGGGGGGGCGGGGGGGGGGGGGCGGAGACACTGCTAAAACCGACGCGGAGACAGGAATGAAAGAGGGTTATGGCCGTTATAATTCTCCCCAAGGCGCTGCTATGGAACAAGCAGCTAAACAGACGATCGTTTCACACGAACTTCTGAAGTCCACGATCATTGCTAAGTGTGATAATTATGTGCATTTTGTACGTCCTTCAACATCCCACCCCGTATGGCAAATCCAGTATGGTCAAATGAGAAGAGAAGACAACTATATGGCTTAACGGTTGCACATTTTAGTGCAATGAGGGAGGAGGTGGAGGAGGGGGGCGGCATGCGGAGGATACAAACCAGAGAGAGAGAGAGAGAGAGAGAGAGAGAGAGAGAGAGAGAGAAGAGAGAGAGAGAGAGAGAGAGAGAGACTAAACTGATATTCGACTTCGAGGGAAGAGAAATAATGTACAATTTTTTTTTCTTATAGAAAAACAAAACGAGCGTGCATGAACTCTGCACGAATTGGATCGCAGACCGGCAGGAATGAGAAACTAGAAAGGCAGCCCGCTTTCCATCCCCTATACTAGTGTCCCCAGGTGACTGCCAGGTTTTATCATGAGAGTTTTGGGTTTTTTTTTACATAAGAAATACTTTTCATTTCTGTATGCAGTGACTGTCACGACTTATGATCCTAATGATCTCAATGAGCAATAATTCGATGAATTACATCAACCGATAAAAAAGAAAAGACAAACAAAAAACAAAACAACGACAAAGAATAAGGAAAGCAGACTAGAAAAAAACCAACAACACCCGAAGCCGCTGTCCAAACCACCAAACACAAAGGGAGAGAGAGAAGCATCGTCAGGCCAATTGTTGAAATACATGTTTACTTATGGCAAGACGCAATGGCTGATGCACACAGCATGGCTTAGTTTCATATGTCCTAAGATGCCAATCGTCCACCTTGTATAACATGCATTGGATTACATGACTTTATGTACGCATGCTTTTTTTGCCCCCCCCCTCTCTCTCTCTCTCTCTTTGTGTGTTGTGTGTGTGTGTGTGTGTGTGTGTGTGTGTGTGTGTGTGTTGTTGTTGTTGTTCTGTTTTACGTCTTTCCACATTACGTGATATTGACGGAAAAAAAAGGGGAGGGGGGCGGGGGGAGGAGGGGGAGGGGTTAAAAAACGGTTTAACACTTATGAGGTACAATAACTAACTTATCTACAGCAATAACACAAAAGTAGAAAATCCACTTAATCAAAGACTGAAAAACAAAAACAAAAAAAACAAAAAAAAAGAAAAAAAACACACACAAAAAACTCGAAACATGTAACTCTTCTGTCTCATCGCACCACTGATGTTATATGTTATAAATATTTGCCAATTGGACTTTTAGCTAAGTGCAAAAAGAAAAGATACGTTTCACTTGCTGACAGTGACCGGAAAACATTTTGACTAGGCTGTACAGACGTATTTGGAATGAATTTTTTCATTAAGTTACACAAAGAATGTGATCAGTTGATATGCTATGACCACATATACAATGTATATTTTTTGACATACTTTGTTTTAAAACAATCCAATTTCATCTACAGATCAAGGAACTTATCTGTCGTCTACGATAAATGTTTTGATCATACTTACTTAACATTTCATGAATACTTCTCATTTCATCGTGTAAACCAAAACACCAGTTTCTCTTTCTATCAAATGAAAATTAGAAAATTGTACTTTCTCTGCCAAAGTATAGCACTCTTGCATTGACATAGAGAAGTTCAAAAAATGCGATCTGATGATCGTTTTGCTCCTCTCTTTGCCAGAACATCAACCTTTTCATTATAGTATAACCCACAGTGGGAGGGCACCCAAAGAAATGTTATTTCAGTGTCTCTGGCTGAGAGGAAGTGTACTAAATTATTTATTTCAGTGATCATCTCAGGTCGAACTTTTAATCTAAAATTCTTCATTGCAGTAAGAACTGACTTGGAATCTACGCATAAAACAACTTTAAATAAATTTTGAGGGTAATCAATAACACACTTTAAAGCCATAATTATAGCAGTTAACTCAGCAGTGAATATAGATTTGTTTTTTCCAAGATAATAGGACTTTTCTTCGTTAAGACCTGGGATAATGTATGCTGCACCTGCATGTTCATTGATTAATGACCCATCAGTGTATATCTTAAAATGGTTGGAAATTTAGTGATCATGCAAATGCATTTTTATATTGGATATAACAAATTAGTATTTTCAGCCTTTGTTAAATCTGTATGGTCAATATCAAAACGTGCTCGTATTAGTTTCCATGGGGGGATAGGAGACACAATAGATTTTTTTGCAATAGATGTTAGTTTAATATCTGAGGATTCTAAAATCGAGGAAGTATATGTTCTTAGAGTCGTTTGAGATGATTATTTTAGCCCTTTTGGGAAAATCAATGTCCGATTTAATATTTATTTCAGGGCCTATATTGTTATCTATAGTAGAACTTCTTATAACAAATTTGGTGCATGCAAGATTCCTATATTCTTCCAGTGGTAATCTCCCAGCAGCACTGTATGCTTTTGTACAAGAGGCATGGACTGGTAGTCCCATGGCTATCTTATATGCTTTGGAATCAATACTTTGAAGTTTTTTCAGTAAGTATTTGGTGCACTGAAGAACACCTCTTGTGCATACGTTAATTTTGATCTAACCAGTGCAGTAGAAAGGTGCAAAAGAGCAACTGTGTTCTGAGCCCAAGCATGCTTGCTAATAATCTTTAATAGATTTAAACTTTTTGGAGCTTTTGTTAGAATATGCTCTATATGAAAATTCCATGACAACTTTGATGTTAAATTTACTCCAAGGAATTTCACTATTTTGGTATATTTGATGGGTATGCCGTTGACGTGAAATGAAGGCATATTAACTGGATCAGATCCAGTATTAAATAACATCATGTGTGTTTTTTCAGTTGATATTTGCAAACCATTTTCAGTCATGTAAGCAGAAAAGGTGTTTAATTCTTTTTGATATAACTTTTTAATATAGTTTTGTGATCTGACAGATGTACAGATGTGTGTGTGTGCGCGTGTGTGTGTGTGTGCCTGCCTACGTGCCTGCGCGCCGCGTGTGTGTGCGTGTGCATGAGTGTGCGCCGCGCGCGCGTGCGTGCGTGCGTGCGTGCGTGCGTGCGTGCGTGCGTGCGTGCGTGCGTGCGTGCGTGCGTGCGTGCGTTGCGTGGTGTGGTGTGTGTGTGTGTGTGAGCTGACAGAACTTTCCGTCCTCTACGTGGTGACTGAACAGACAGCCCTGAAATGGCTCCATGTGGTCGCCTGGACTACAAGAAAATGACGGTGACTGAATCAACATTAGAGACAGCTGATCTGGAGTTCATTTCTCAAGGAATTCCAAGGTTCTACGCTGACGGGTAAAAAGATGCAGCCACATTTTGGTTGCCCACACAACGTCAGAGAGCAACACTTGCTGCTGTGCCAGGTGTGCAACGATAACTAACCCTTACAGAGTAACATTAAGCTAGGCATGCGCCGGGTACCCTGTACTTTATGGCGAAAGTTAATATAATGCTAGGCGTGCACCGGGTATTGTACACATTATAGCAAAGTTCAACATCTTGTCAGGCGTGCACCGGGTATTGTACACATTATGGCGAAGTTCACACATTTGTCAGGCGTGCACCAGGTATTCTACACTTTACGGAGAAAGTAAACATAGTGTCAGGCGTGCACCGTGTATCGTGCCAGATATGAACGGATATCCTACACCGAAAATAACATGGGTGCAGATATGAACGGATATCCTGCACCGAAAATAACATGGTGCCAGATATGAACGAACAACCTTCACCGAAAATAACATGGTGCTAGATATGAACGGATATCCTGCACCGAAAATAACATGGTGCTAGATAGATACGAATACCTGCACCGAAAATAACATGGTGCCAGATATTAACGAATTACCCTGCACCGAAAATAACATGGTGCCAGATATGAACGGATAACCTTCACCGAAAATAACATGGTGCTAGATATGAACGGATATCCTGCACCGAAAGTAAACATGGTGCTTGATATGAACGAATACCTGCACCGAAAATAACATGGTGCCAGATATGAACGGATAACCTTCACCGAAAATAAGGACATGCCTGTTCGACTCTACAGTGATGCACAGTATTTGCGTTTTGAAGTTCCGACCAACATAAAATGGTCATTTTCCACCTTCCATTTGAATGCAATGTGTTCCTCTTTCCCCGTCCTCCACCTTCCACTTCCACACACATGCATGTAAAATAGTTATTCTTATCTGTCACGTAAGTTATGGTGCATGTGGACATCATGGCTGAACGTACTTATCAAATAACTATAAGTGTATTTAACTATAAATGGCCAGTGTACCTATCTCAACCACTATACAAAACAAAACAAAAAGTAAATAGGTCTGAAGTGGCTAGTGCAACTATCCAAACAGGTATCCACAGTGGACAACCCTGACATCGCCGACTGCCAAGGAAGATAAATGACAACGTCATGAGGAAGGCAATAACAAACAGCAACATCAAGATTAAAAAAGAAGGGCAAGGACATCATGACAAAGGAAAGATAGTCGAGGCCATGGGAAGATCATGAGGGTGAAAAAAATGGGTGTGGACGTCACGAGAATAGAATGAGGTGTGTGGGCATAATGAGAAAGGAATGATGACTGTGGACATGAGAAAGGAATGATGGTTGTGGACATCACGACAAAGAAATGATGGGTGTGGAAATAATGAAAAAGGAATTATGAGTGTGGATATTACGAAAAAAGGAATGATGGGTGAGACATCATGAGAAAGAAAAAGTTGGGCGTGGACATCATGAGAAAGGAATAATCTTTAGAAAGACAGATTACGTTCAACATGATGATAGAGGAAAGATTGGTATGTCATACATGAGACATGGTTGAAAAATAACAGGACAGATAAAAGATGAGGAAAAATGAGGGGATGAAGACGCACAGGTTAAAACCAATGAAAGGTTAAATGGCATTCATTTCCAACAACCTTTCTTTTCTCTTCCCAATTTGATTCCATTTTCCTGCCTTTGGAGAAACAAAGTCAGACTGTGGGGATGGGGCGGATTTTCTTGCCAAAAGGGGATATTACATTTTGCTAGCCTTTTTGTTCATAACAAGCGGCTGCTCATTAATGAAGTGCCATCGTTTTACTTTTTCGCCGGTGAGGACAATGTGAACTATTCGAAGTCGCTGCAAGAGAAACTATGGACAGGTGTTATATTACATTAAAGGGTGAATGAACGAGTATCCAAGTGATTGATTATCAAACTCTTCGACTGACTGACCGATTGATTTTGTTATTAACCTATTTGTTATCTATGCATCTCGACTATTTTTGATTTGATTGATGAATAGTTTTCCTTAAACCAAAGGATGAATCGATCACTAATCTTGAACTGAAATCGGCAAACTAAATTTTGAGGAATCGCTGTCCACAAGCACGCGCGCGAGCGCGCACACAACACACACAGACACATACAACAAACACAACAGGACACAAGACAGCGTAGTACAACACAACAAACACATCCATACGAATACACGCGCGCGCGCGCAAACACACACCTCTGTTTAATATAACCAATATCAACAGACGTTGAATTGAAAAAGAAACAAGAACAACCCACTCCCACACACACACACACACAAATACACGACACATACAACAAACACAACAGGACACAAGACAACGTAGTACAACACAACAAACACATTCATACGAATACACGCACGCGTGCGCAAACACACACACCTCTAATACAACTACTATCAACAGACGTTGAATTGAAAAAGACCTCTAAATACAACTAGTATCAACAGACGTTGAATTTAAAAAGAAACAAGAACACCCACTCCACACACACACACACACACACACGCGCGCCGCGCGCGCGCGCGCACGCGAGCGCATACCCACACAGTAACCTACCCACTGCTCCCACTCTGTGCACAATCCATGCAGAATTCTTGATCGTCTCGGTCACAGAACAACTGTCAAGAAGGAGAAACTGTCAGTCACTGAATGGGGGTAGCTGTCAATCATCGCAAACACAGGCGTGAGCCGACACCAAGCGATATTCATGCCGACCCCGGTGTATGAATTTCTTAAGCGTCACAAAAGCGTGCACTTCTGTTTGTAAGTACAGAACAGCTCCATTTTTTTCCCAACGAGAACAATCCATGCAAGCATACAAGTTTCAGAACATTACTTTTCAAAACTCGCAGCAGAAGAGCACACGTGGGCAAATGTAGATAAAGCCTAACCTGAACGTCGCCACAACAAGAAACTTCTGCGAAGACCACTGGCAATGAACTTGTTCATTTTAGGCGTTGAGATGGTAGCGGTTCACACTCCTCCATGTTCATCCGCCAGTGTGTTCTACGTCCGGCGTGGCGCAGACGGGTTGCTCACACAGTGGCCTGGACGACTGAGCACGTGCAGCACGGTCAAAAAGACCGTGACCTGCTCCCAATTCTGAACGTCACTGATTGGGTGGTTGACAAAGAGCTGTTTCAAATGCGTGCCTTCTCGTTTGATACAAAAGCACGAGAACACGCGCGCGCGCGCGCAAGTGTGTGTATGTGTGTGTTCATGCATGTACGCGCGCGTGCGTCTACGTGCGTGTGTGTGTGTATATGTGTGTGTGTGTGTGTTGTGTGTCGGCGCGCGCGCGCGCACGCGTGCGTGCGTGCGTTTATGTGTGTGTGTGTGTGTGGTGTGTCCGACTCAATGGAAGTGTTCGTGAATGTATATCTAAGACCAATTTTGGACAACTGATAAATGTTTCAGAATGAAATTTGCAAATCAAACCGGCGGAACAAATCATGACGTATTACAACACCACGAAGAACGTACGCTTTCAAACTTGTCAGCATTTTAAGTATTGCTTTTCATGTGTGAATGTTGCTGTGCCAGTCCTGGTTGCTTGTTGCTGCTGTTACCAAGACCTGCAGAACTGCATCCCACAGTGAAAAAATAATCTTACTGACATGGCCGATGAAGTTGTACTGTTAATACTCTTGAAACTTGGCACAAAAGATTAGAGTGGTTACCCTGTTAAACATGATTGAGAACGGAGAGCTTGAAAACCCCTGAAGGCATGGCGTCCATAACGGCTTTCCTATTTGTCTACTGGCATGGGACAATTATTATTAAGAAAACAAAACAAACAAACACACCATTCAATGACTTGAACCAATCAGAAGTGGTAGGTGTTACAGATAAAAGAGTCATTATGAAGAAAACTAAAAGTTCTCTTGCATGTGTGTGATTGACATACGTGTTGTGTGTGTGTTTGTGTGTGTGTGTTTTCTGCTTTAAATTAGTGTGCACGTGCGTATGTTTAAACTACCATGCTAAAACCCCCCCCCATCCCCCCTCCCTCAAAATGCAGATTGTTATTTCAGTCATCAGAGTGTCCGTCTTCGATACAATGATTACCATGCAATTGTACTGGTGCTACCTTCTAATGTCTCACTTTGAAAACCCAAGTAACTCAGTTTGCTAATTTTGGTAAATGCTTTTTATGTGTGATAGCAGAAAAGCAAGGTGTAAGTGTGTATACAAAGAAAGGAACGAACAGCAGACGCCTCAGTATGAATATCATTACACAAAATGAATTTTGAATTGCGTATAGAGCAAAACAGAAAAAAATTCTCTTAATCAGCTTTTATTTTCACCCTTTCCCTTTTATCTTTGTTTTGTGATACGTGTTTTTTTTTTCTTCAATCGTGTTAAATAACTTGCTCAAAGCGCATTGTTTCTTGACGAACAAAGGGACACAATGCTCTCGACAAACTGGCGTGCCTGGCTGCGTGCACTGTCAAGAGCGCCCGTTCATTGAGACATAAACGGTGTACCCTTTGGTCTTCTGATCTAGTTCGGGCACCCAATTCTTTTTTCTTTTTATCGTGCAATTACTGAGTGGAGCAGACGACAGGATCCAAGGACGACCATGAAGAGAGAAAGATTTACGGATGCAGTTCGGTTCAGTGAATCCTGGGAACGTCGCCTTGAATTTTCTTGAACATATTATCCACCATGGAATGGTTTACACAAACAGAGTCGTTGTATGACGAACGCAGGCACGTGAATATAATATGTCCCAGCTTTTTTTTTTTTTTTTTTTTTGCAGCCATCGCCTAGAGTGGTATCACAGGTAAGCTTACAGTGCAAGTTGTTTACTTGAAATATTTGTTAGTCTGACGAATGCTAGCAAATGAGCGTCATCAGGTATAACTAACGTTGGTGAAATGTACAAAATATAGTTTTGATACTGGCCTTTTGTGACTTTCAACTTTCTCAGTGCCCTATTTGAAAGCCACCGTAATGATTTGACCTTGAAAGCACGTACTGGTGATATCCTTTTAGGACGGAAGTGTGATCATAGCGGGGATCACTTCCCAGTGGGCTAGATTTTGCTGCAGCTGGCAGCTGGGATTCTGCAAGGATGTTGTCGAAGCCTCGGCGTTCCCACATTTCAGCGATGCCACTGCAGCTATGACTTCTTCACGGAGCATTGGAAAATAGGAGACGCAATCTTAGGCGTTTTAGTTATGCAGGCTTTATTTTCTTGTTCATATTGTGGTTGTGGGAGTGCTTTTGTCTGTCCATTTCACAATGTTTCAGCCATTTCTCTCAGTCGTGGTGTGTGTGTGTGTGTGTGTGTGTGTGTGTGTGTGTGTGTGTGTTGTGTGTGTGGTGTGAGCGTGCGTGCGTGGTGTGTGCGTGCGTGCGTGTGTGTGTGTGACATTGTTTTGTGTTATTTTGGGCTTATGGGTTATTTTAGGCGTTTTGCGTGCCTGAAGAGACCTGCTTTAATTAACCTGAGATGTTCTTAACGCGGTTTGCAATTTTCTTTCATTGCTCCCGCCTCAGTCAAAACTAAGTAACGCGCGTATTAATCCTGTACCTGGCTATAAGTCCCGTGTACATTATGGTGTTAGGAGAATTTCTCACTTGATTTGAGTCAAGGGGCACCTAGACATGAAAAATCACGGAGGTGATCGGGCACCACCCTGGTACATTTTGCGTAATGGCCGATTCAAATATGGCCGCCACCCGCCGCCATGAAAATCCTAACTTTTGTGTTTTTGACAATATATACACTTGTAACACTTCTAATCCAACTGATTTTGGAGTGCTGAGTTCATTTCTGGTATCATTTTGTCCATTTGGGGTCATCTTGACCTCAAATGCCACTAATTCTGACATGCATTTTCACTGTATGATTCACTATTAAGATATTAGTCATTCTGATCTGAATTCACAAGTGAACGCCGTTTTTACCTATTCAACTAAAAACTGTCTTTGCTACTTTTTCACTTTTTTCTGTATTGCGTGGTCAATGACACATCCCAACAGAAACAGAAAAAGTTCTCAAGTATGCAAACAAACATGCTCAATGTGACTGTAATTGTCTCTTTCCATCACTGATTGGAACATGGAGAATTATCTGCTTTCCATGGCAGAATGCGACGCAGCAAACTCCAGTACAACAGCACCCACACTGTCGAGTGTCACACTTGTCTGCCCACTTGCATATTGTGAGCAAAGTGGGTGGCAAGGGCTTCATGCATTTAGTTGGCAACAGGGTGTCAAAATGTTGCCCCCACCCATGTTCTAGTGTTCTAGGTAGCCCTCACGTTGTTGACTGGCCGCCCCAAGCAGATGGCATGCTTTGTGCACCAGAAAGGCTTCTCTCTGAGGATGTGGCCTCTGATGACACTGCTTGTGGGGGGGGAGAGAGTCAATTCTAGCTGTAGCACTGCTGTAGTTCTCCACTCTGAGCTGGTTGAAACGTTTCAGCAGTTGTTGTTGATCTGACACCCACCCAGACATGTACACGGTACATTTCCGCCAGAGCTTCATCTTGCTCTGACAAGCTGTCCGTCGCTCAAAAGTTCGTCAGTGCTGTACAGGGTCAGCTGCCATAGCAGCGTTCTTCGCCCCTACCTTAGTCACACAGTCATCGCCAGTCAGTATGTGTGCTTTGATCACTGACTTGGCCAGCGGTGCTCCAAGCCTAGAAACTGCTTGGTGCAGTGGAAGCATCCGCCGCTTCTCACGTGTGCCAAACTGCTGCCAGATTTCCTTCAACCACAGCGTTTGGAACTGAGGGGTGTAGTGAAGCAGTAGTGGGAAAGTGTCCGTGTCGTTGGAAACTGCTGTAACTCTCTTGCACTGTTTGACGCGAACAGCCCACTCCACATCTACTACCAGTTGGCGTCTGCCTCTTCAAATCCAGCTGTGCAGGTCCGGGATTTCTTCACCGCCAGCTCAAATCAACACAAAGAAAACAGAAACCATGAGAGTCAACAACCAACAACGAGAACCCACTACGACTGCAACAGCAAGACATCACTGAAGTTGATAAGTTTGTCTACCTCGGCAGTGTGGCAGCAAAGATGGAGGTACAGATGAGGATATCAAGAGCCGCATCAGTAAAGCCAGGCAGATCTTTATTACGCTACGGCCTACCTGGAATTCCTCTGCCTCTCACTCCACAACAAGATCAGAATCTTCAATTCAAATGTAAAATCTGTCCTTCTATATGGTTCTGAAACGTGGCGAACAACAAAGACAAACACTCACAAACTCCAAGCATTTATCAACAGATGTCTGCGAAACATTGTGAACATCAGATGGACAGATATTATTGCCAATACAGAACTGTGGAACAAGACCAAGCAGTTCCATGAAATCAGAAATCAGAAAACGGAAGTGGGGATGGATTGGCCACACCCTCAGAAAGTCTCCATCCAACATCGCAAGACAAGCCCTTGATTGGAACCCCCAGGGCAAAAGAAAAGTGGGAAGACCAAGACAGACATGGCCAAGGAGTACCGACGCAGAGGTGAAGGTCGCCGGAATGACGTGGGCCGAGCTGAAGAGGATCTCCCGAAACCGTGTCCGCTGGAAGAATGTGGTTGCGGCCCTATGTTCACCAGGGAATTCAGAGGACTAAGTCAAGTAAGTCAAGTCACCTCATCATCAGAGACGACAGAGCTGGCGATGATGACAAGATTTCCTTCAGCTCGATTGCTCACCATATCTTGAACCAGCAGTTGAAGATTCTGTTGTTTTTCTCAGATGCCCAGAACTTGTCAAGCTGTCGAGGGATGGGGTGTGTCTGCGTTCATGCCAATATTGTCAATGGGCGTCACACCAGCTCGCCTCATGGGCTGTCCTTCTTTCAGGGAAAGTTCAACGTATGAATCTAACAGCAGGTGAACGTTAGTCCGACTCATGGCAGAGGCTTGTGGCTGATGTGATGACTGCAGTGACTACATCACCGAGGGTAGAGAATTCTGCTAGCGGCATCTGTCGCATCTTTGACATGAAGTCTACCACAACATGAGTGGGAAGAAGAGACGTCTGATTCCATTGTGTGAGGTCCAGTTCAGATTCAATTTCACCAACAAGTGTTGACTTGTTGACGTGAGCGTGAAGATCACCATCAAACAGTGGAGTCACTGGCAGCAGATCGCGTGCAAATATCTGCATGATGTCCATGCCATGCTCCTTTGCAATGTCCATGGTTCTCTGTGCCTCCACAATTCCTTGAAGGCCACGTCCAAACACGCCACATTCAACCAGTGCGTCGTCTAAGCCAGAACTCGAAGCAGTTTGCCCTGGGACCGAGCAGAATGCGAGTCCAGTGGAAGGGTCCCAAGCAGATGAGCAGATCCTTGAACTGTTCTGTCTCATGCAGGTAAATCTGCCGCCACAGCAAACACGCTTCATCGCACCAAACTGCTATTGATGCTTGGTTCAGCTGTCTGCAACACCTTTGAAAGTTTATGAGGTCGCTGACCCTGTACAGCATCTGACGAACTTTGGATAGACAGATAGCTTGTCAGTGCAAGTGAAGCTCTGGCAGAATGTACCGTGTACATGTCTGGGTGGGTGTCAGATCAACAACAACTGCTGAAATGTTCAACCCGCTCAGAGTGGAGAACTACAGCAGTGCTACAGCTGGAATTGACTCTCTCCACCCACAAGCAGTGTCATCAGAGGTCACATCCACCGAGAAGCCTTTCTGGTGCACAAAGCATGCCATCTGCTTGGGGCGGCCAGTCAACTGAGGACTACCTAGAACCACTAGAACATGTGTGGGAGCAACATTTTGACACCCTGTTGCCAACTAAATGCATGAAGCCCTTGCCACCCACTTTGCTCACAATATGCAAGTGGGCAGGCAAGTGTGACACTCGCGGTGTGGGTGCTGTTCTACTGGATTTTGCTGCGTCCAATTCTGCCATGAAAAGCAAATAATTCTCCATGTTCCAATCAGTGATGGAAGAGACAATTACAGTCAGTCACATTGAGCATGTTTGTTGCATACTTGGAAACTTTTTCGTTCGTTGGGATGTGTCATTGACCACACAATACAGAAAAAAGTGAAAAAGTAGCAAAGACAGTTTTTGTTGAATAGGTGAAAACGGCGTTCACTGTGAATTCAAGATCAGAATGACTTATATCTTTAATAGTGAATCATACAGTGGAAAATGCATGTCAAGAATTAGTAGCATTATGTATAGGAGCCCTGTTGTTACAGCTAGAATACGCCAGGTTACGGCCAAGACCGTCAGTATAAGAAAAATTACCTTGACCATGGCATTTGAGGTCAAGAGGACCCCAAATGGACAAAACATACCAGAAATGAACTCAGCACACCAAATCAGTTGGTTAGAAGTGTTACAGGTAATATTGTCAAAAACACAAAAGTTAGGATTGTCACGGCGGGGGGCTGGGGCCATATTTGAATCGGTCATCACGCAAAATGTACCAGGGTGGTGCAGATCACCTCCGTGATTTTTCATGTCTAGGTGCCCTGACTCAAATCAAGTGAGATTCTCCTAACACCATAATGTACACGGGACTTAATAGCCAGGTAAGGATTATATCGCTCATCGTCAACGGACACAGACATACCACGATAGACGGCCATTGTAACATGCACAACCATTTTACACATGAAAAACTACCGCAGACTCGCCTTCCTATGTCATTTCTCTCCATTGTGTATCTTCCTGTCAAGTACCAAAGCGAGTTCAATCAAAAAAGTCTTATTGTGGTATATAAATGCAAAGAAAACACATACGCGCGCACGCGCACACACACGCACGGACACACACACACACACAAACACACACACACACACACACACATTCACGCATGCCGCACGCACGCACACACACCACTCGCACACACACACACACACACACACCACACACACACCACACACACACACACACGCACGCACGCACGCACCACGCACGCACGCACGCACGCACGCACGCACACGGGCGCATATTGTTTAACAGATCTACCATACTACTGTATGTATTTGACAGAAAGAAGGCTCTTTCAAATGGAAGTTATTTTACGGTGATTGGAAGAGAGACTTCATCTTGAAAATCCTCATAAAATTGACCTCGACAGTGCTTTTGGCATGCAGTATTTATGCTCTCTGTCTGTCTCTCTATATCCACACACACACACACCACACACACACACACACACCACACACACACACACCAACACAAACACGCACACAAAACACACACACACACACCACACACAACCACACACACACAACACACACACACACACACACTCACGCACGCGCGCGCGACAAACTTTTTTTTTCTCTTTTTTTTTCTTTTTTTCGTTTTTTTCTTTTTTTGCTGCCCAACCTCTGTGCCACCTCAGTGGCAGTGCACCCCCGCCGCTATTCCGACACCTCGTCCATAGCCACAGTTGGTCGGTTCCGCCGCATCCCGGCACGGCAAACCACAGGGAGCAGTCAATGTCAAGTCGTCAAGAGGCAACTCACCGGAGGAGACACTGCATTTCTGCCGAGTCCAAATTCGGTGGTGTTCAGTAGCACCTGTTCTGATCTAACATACACAGGACACCATCTACTAAGCCCCCTGCTGACGACAATAATTGCTTAGTCGCGGAGCCCGGGCCCGAGTGAGCTCCCCCTCCGGAGGGCGCCACCACGTCCGTTTCCCAAAGACAGGCCCATGGACTCGCCGATACCGGTGACCCCCACGGAACCAAACCCCAAAGGGCCCCAGACGTGGAGAGGACATTGAAATTGAGGTCACCATGAGAGCAAGGCATGAAGGGCTACAGAATTTGAGGGCATTTTTTTTAATGCTGGTCGATGAGAATGAGGATGATAAAGACGATGTACGGAACTCCATTTTGGTCCGAGGACTACAGGACAGGGCTGTACTCTACGCTTCCTTTTTATAATATCTCCCGGCGTTAACCAGGCCCCAGAGATACAGGGCACCTGCAGTGTTGGTCAGGAAATTTGAGTGACAATGTCAGAGACGCTTCCATTAAGTGGATGAAACTCGACTGTGTGGTCCCCGTTTCCCAACTGATTCGTAGCAAACTCAACTCTGGGTAGGAGCCGGTCGGGCAGAAAATCCCACATGACTCTGATGGGAATTGAATCCGCGAATTCCCAGCCGGGAAAGGGCCCCGACGCTAACCCCTTCGCCACGGCGGCTGGTGCATTTTACTTTTAATTTGGTTATGCCAATAGGCTTACATTATTTACCCATAAAATTATATGACGCTGTCAACCACACACAACCACCCCACACACACACCACACACACACACACCACACACACACACACACACGCGCGCGCGCGCGTTCGACTGAATATACGGGAGATGTATTTATAAAATAAAAGTCACAGACTTTATGTGGGCCTAAATTTACGTTCTACGTACACAACTCAAGCGTGAGGACATTTTTGTCAGTAGTAGTAGTAGTGTAGTAATAGTAGTAGTAGTGGTTATAGCAGTAGTTATGTAGTAGTAGTTGCAGTAGTGGTAGGGGCTCGTAATAGCTAAGGCCTTGCGGCTTTTCTAGAATCCTCTTCAATTTTGTTTACCCATATTGTGCGAGGTTGTTTTTCCACACAGTAATTTGGGTTAAATGTCAAAAACAAACAAACGAACAAAGAACAAACAACAGCAACAACAACCAAACTCTTGAAATTTTTGGCTACTGCCAGAAAATTTTTGAATGTATTAATGTTTGATGCACATTGAAGCTAAACGGAAGTTTTTTGCATATCCGTGTATTCTGTTAGCAAGCGAGTTCCCCTCCCACCCCCACCCCCTCAAAACGCTTTTTCTGCAACGCAACGGTTTTTTTTTTGGGGTGTTTTGTTCATATCAGAATTTCTTCCTTTATCACATTTATCAGCTGAGAAATCTTGCTTCTATATATGTGATTTAGACCGCAGATTCCTTTTTTTTTTTTTGTCTTTTATGTCTTAAATTAAAAATACCTCTTCTGCCTTTACAATGATTGTAGGTTAAGATGCATAAGTCTTTTGTCATAGTTCGTTCCATTGCATTCTTTCAACACTGGTAGCTATTTTCAATCTTTAAATGGCCACAGATTGTCTTTGTTTGTAAGGATTCCGAATAATATTTGCATATTCCACACGAGGTCTGGTCAATGCTCTGTAAAGTTTAAAAAGTTTCATCAACGTACGAAAGCCTTCTTATTTCAAGTCCAATCATTTGATTAGCTTTATTGATTATACTTTGGATGCGAGTGTCAAAAAATAAAGAGCTATCAAAAGTCACCCAAGTTCCTTATCAGTTTGTGTTATTGTTGTGTTATTCAGTCTTATGTGATATTCCTTTGACCTATTCTTTTTGCCAATATGAAGAACTTTTCATTGTGGCATATTATGACGGACTTCCATGCGTTCGACCAGTCCTGCATTTCATATTAGGCTTAATTTATTTTGCAATTGAAGTCAGTCCTTCCCATTTTCCATACAGCATTGTATCGTCGGAAAGATTTTCTCATACTTTTTATGCAGCCCGGGAGGTAATTAATACGGTAAAAAGCATAGGTCCAAGAATACTGCTTTGTGGAATACCACTAGGGAATTCGAACCGGAAGACATGATATCACTTATTTTTACAATTTGAAACCTTGCTATAAACTTAAAAACTTGTCCAGTTTAATATCTCACCAGTAAAGTTTCAAAATGGAGTGACTGACGGCGGAGAACGAAGCAAAATTTAGAAAGAGAGGGTGTTAGTTACCGCCAATGACATTGACAAACAAAGCACATGACAAGACACGATGCATTTCAACCTCTCGGGTCTTCTTCAGGCAAAACAAAATAAATCACATTTAAACCGGACGGCTATTCTCCCCACCACATGGACAACAACGGATGAGTCATTTTTTGTTCTTTAATTTGTTTGTACTGTCCAAATGTTAAATGTGATTTATTTTGTTTTGCCTGAAGAAGACCCAAGAGGTTGAAATGCATCGTGTCTTGTCATGTGCTTTATTTGTCAATGTCATTGGCGGTAACTAACACCCTCTTTTTTCTAAATCTCACCAGTAGTTCCATGAACAGCCATTTTCGTCATTTGTTTACATCATATTTTTCTACGTGTATCTGACGTTTACAACTCAAGTGTGATGACTTTTTTTGTCGCAAGTATCTGAGCTTCCAAAAAAGCAGCAGCAATGTAAAACCCAAAGATA
>CM031621.1:27570903-27588403 GCA_018398815.1 Conus ventricosus
CAGCACCCACACAGCGCGCAGCGCGCGCGCGCCCGCGCGCTTAAGCGGCAATGGGCGTCAGCATCAAATCTGCAAGCGTCTGTGCTGTAAACCAGTTAACAGAATTGTCGATTTACACGAGGCACTTTTCAAGTTTGAGACTTCGCATATTCTAGATCTACATGTTCTATCGTTTCTTTCTGATCACTTTGTTTTGCCATGTTGAATACCTTTGCTCTTTCGTCTTCATCTCTCATTATCTAAGAACCCACTAAGTCCCTTCCGAACGTCTCCCCCCACCCCTCCCCCCCCCCCCCCCCCCCGCCTCTTTTTTACCCTGCCTCCTGATCACTTTTGTTCTTTCATGTTCAACGTCTTTGGTCTTCGTCCTAACCTATGTTACTGGCGTCTCTCTCTCATTATCTAAGAGCCCACTTAATCCCGAACGTCTACCCTCCCACTCACAACCTCCTCCCACCCCCACCCACCCCTTCACTTCAGTGCCTTCATGGCTCCTCATTCACTGACACCCCCCCCCCCCCCCTTCCTTTCTCTCAGTGAGGGAAACGGAAGTTCACAACATCCTAGAGGACAGGACATCAGAGGTCCCACGAAACCCATTCTTACACCAGCTTGCATTCTCTGAGTGTCCAGGAACAACTTCAGGTGTTGCCAAACGTGCAAGCACAGTGCTTCTGTCAGGATTTTCCGTATAATACTTTGCTAAACCTGCTTGACTGTCGCTTTAATGTGTAATTTTTCACCTGGGGTCATCCTGTGAGCCCATCTGCAGCGCACTTCTCACCAGGGACACACTTTTTTTTACACTGGAAACCCCGTGCCAAAAGAAGGGGTGTGGATGGGGTAGGGGTGGAGCTGTTTTAGTATACACTGTGTTCCTGTCTTCTTGCGATATTGTGTTCGTGATTTCCTTTTTCTTTTCTTTCGTTTTTTTTGTTGTTGTTTGTTTTGTTTTCTTTTTTTTTGTGTGTTTTTGTTTTGTTGTTGTTTTTTGTCTCTGTTTCTTCACCGTTTTCTTTTTCTGTCTATGTAGCCCTTTTTTTTATATCTGTGTTTTAAGCACTGTCCGATTCTTTTTATTCACCCGACAGGATGCAGAGGAGAGAGGGGGATGTGAGGATCTTTCAGTCGTAAATTGTGCCCCTCTCTTCTCAAAATCCAGTGCTAGTAATTTCTTCTTTTATGTCACTGTCTTTGACTGCTTTCTTTTAAATTTGGATTTTTTCCCCCCTGCACTTGTGCCAACCGCTTTTCTGTGTTTGTGATCTGTTCATCTTTCTGTGGTCTGGAAAGCGTTTTCTTTCTTTTTATTTTATTTTTTTGTGTGTGTGTGTGTGATATACTTGTAAGATGCAAGTTCTTTCTGGAAATCAGGTGACTAGATAGCGAGAGTTTCATCACTGGAACAGGTACTTTCTGTCCATTCTGCGTGCTGTTCACTAACCAGCCATTTTTGTATGTATCTTTGTTGAATTGGAATTTTTCTCAAAGGATTTTTTCTTATCGCTTTTTAAAGAAAGCTATGAGCGAAATGATCAGAGTGGTTGGTGCACTTAACATGGTTTAGTTTTATCCGACTTAAGGACTGACGCATGGAAAGTGGTGTTATGAAGAAATGTCCCGTAAACCGCATGACGGGAGTGACTTCTTGGTTTTGTCATTCTTTTTGTGTTTGTGTTTTGCTTGTTTGTTTTTGGTACGTGTTGACAGCCCTAGAAATGCTCTCTGTGATGTGCTCGAGCTGTATTGAAACAGACATTGTCTGTGCCCATCCCTAAGACTACAATTTCGGTTTTGTTTCTGGTAATGCTTTCGGTTTTGATTAACTTATTTCTCCTCAAAGCACCTACATTCGTCTCTCGGTGATTGTGGAGCCGGTATGACAGTACTTCGTTGTTTTTTTCACCACATGTCCGGACGAGCTCGGTCTGACAAGACCTTCCTTCGTTTGTATCCAGCCGTCCAAAGTCCGATGATGTCTGGAGCTCTTGTTTACCGTTTGTAAAAGATATTTTTTCTGTTAAACTGAAATCTACTACACTTGCACGCGCGTGCAAACACACACACACACACAACACACACACACACACACACACACACCACACACACCTCACACAACCACCACCACCACCACCACACCACACCACACCACACCACACAACACCCTCTCTCTCTCTCTCTCTCTCTCTCTCTCTCTCTCTCTCTCTCGCACACACACACACACACACACACACACACACACACACACACACACACCACAAGAGAGAGAGACCTGACCGTTTTCTCCGTTGTACGTGCTATATTCACCTCTTGCGCGACATTTTTGCTTATGGGTTAAATTCCGTGTATCTCCCTCTACCAGGGGTCGACAGACAGGTTTCCATGCAAGTGCTTTCTGGTTTACCGTTTCCTGTCTGGATGTGGTTAACCAACACCGTACTTTTTTTTCTTACCAAGTGTCTGCATCTGGTTGAGTCAGCCTTTGTTTCTGAGTTCTCCAGGCTTTGTGCTGTTTACTCTTTCCGAGTGTAACCAAGGTGCAGCGCACTGTTATTACATTGTCGTTCCATGAAGCACTTGGCTTGTGATACCGCTCATAGTATTAAACAGTTTTTCAATTGCTGCGATTTCTTTGGGGATACCGCTGGTAATATCCAGCAACATTTCGTTGCTGAGATTTCTTGTGCATCCGTCAAACTAGTATTAAAGCTGATGATTTGGTGTAGACCCGGTGCCGAGAAGTGACACCCGAGCCGGTTCGGTGTGAGGTCATGATCACGTTAAGCGTCGACACTCACCAAGGTGGGTAGGGCGGACGGGATAACATTCTCTCTCTCTCTCTCTCTCTCTCTCTCTCTCTCTCTGTTATTTTCACATTGTCTTTACGTCCTATTCATCATTCTCACGCTCTGGTCGTCCACTCCGTCATTCATTGTGTTCACATTCTCCTCTAGTCAGTCATTCATTGTGTTCACATTCTCCTCTAGTCAGTCATTCATTGTGTTCACATTCTCCTCTAGTCAGTGACTTATTGTGTTCACATTCTCCTGTAGTCAGTGACTCATTGTGTTCATATTCTCCTCTAGTCAGTCAGTCATTGTGTTCACATTCTCCTCTAGTCAGTCAGTCATTGAGTTCACATTCTCCTCTAGTCATTCATTCATTGTGTTCACATTCTTCTCTAGTCAGTCATTCATTGTGTTCACATTCTCCTCTAGTCAGTCAGTCATTGTGTTCACATTCTTCTCTAGTCAGTCAGTCATTGTGTTCACATTCTCCTCTAGTCAGTCATTCATTGTGTTCACATTCTTCTCTAGTCAGTCAGTCATTGTGTTCACATTCTCCTCTAGTCAGTCATTCATTGTGTTCACATTCTTCTCTAGTCAGTCAGTCAGTCATTTTTACGTCCCTCTGACATCAGTCATTCATCGCTTTCACTTTCTTCTCCAGTCCAGTCAGTCATCGGTTTCAAGTGCACCTCAGTCAGTCAGTCGTTTTCAGATTCTTATCCAGTCGGTCATTCATCATTTTCATGTTCTTCTCCTGTCAGTCACATATCATTTTAACACTCTTCTCCGGTCATTCATCGGTTCTTCATTCTTCTCCCGCCGGTCATTTATCCATTTACGTTCTTCTATCGTTCGTTATTCTTCATTTTCACGCTCATCTCCGCTCAGTTATTCGTCATTTTCACGTTCACCGTTTTGGCATTGATCATTCTCACGTTAAATCACACAATAGAGTTGTTGCTATAACCAGAATTGTACCATTTTCGGATTTTCGTCATTCCGAAATGCATGAATCAAAAAATGTGCACAACCTGTGGAAAAATGAAAGAAATGAAGAATAATCATAAGCTTCCCTTGATTCCAATTAGATTAGGAAGCATCGTCATGAGGTCTTTTCACAAGGCACAAGCGTTTGTGAGGCATTCTTAAATAACAATATGTCGTGGAGCCTCACTTTTGACATTGAATGTTGAAGAGAGAAAGGATGAGACTATGTCTATTTCCCAAAGACAATTTCTTTTATTAAATACAAGGAATTTACAGAACATTTGACGTCTTTCTTTTGGTGTGAAAGTATTGCTGTTAAGAATGCCAGAAGATCGTAGTCTCCGGAAAAAAACTAAAATATATTCCTATTATATCAGAATGATGTACGTAAGATAACTAGCACGAAGACAGAAAATAGGTTAGCAATTTTCACTCCATGAAGTCCAATCAATTTAAAATCATCCTGAGAGCAAGCGGTGAAGTGCCAGTGAGCTGCTCAACCACTGGCTTCCAGTGAGGACACGCACATGTGTGTGTGTGTGTGGTGGTGTGTGTGTGTGTGTGTGTGTGTGTGTGATACGAATGTTTTGGGTGCGCGTACGCATGGTTGAAAATGTTTATGCGTGCGTGCTCGTGCGCACATGGTTGTATAGGTATATATATATTTGTGTGGGCGTGCGCGCACACGTGCGTGCGTACGTGCGCGCGCGCGTGTGTGTGTGTGTGTGTGTGTGTGTGTGTTTGAGAGACAGATTGTGTGTGAGAGAATGTATGTGTGTGTGTCTAGCTTGCACGGGAGCATGGTTGTTTATGTATATATATTAATGCGTGTGCGTGCACATAGTTAAATGTGTATATCTGTGCGCGCGTGCCAGCGTCTGCTTGCGCTCGTGTGTGTGTGTATGTGTGTGCGCGCGCGCAGGGGTTGGAAAAGGAGGTGGGAGCGGGGGCCATGAGTCAGGATTTTCGCGCAACTAGGTGAATTGATGCGGTTGTGGAGGAGTGACAGGACAGGGGAAAAGATGGGAATGGGGAGGTCTTCAGGAAGGGGCGGGGAGAGCATGTGTATGTGACTTTTCGGATGAAATATGTTTGTGTTGCTTTGACGAATTGTACCTTTGCCAACATGTCTAAAACATAGCTGTCTTGTACTTTTGTTTTGTTTTGTTTCGTTCCGTTTCGTTTTTAGGGAGGGGGGGGGGGGTGCGATACTATACTGTGCACAAAAAGAAACGCCTATTATTATTTCAGTCATTTCATGCGTCATTTAGCATTCAAAATATTACAACCACAGAGCAAATAAGACATCAATCTACTGTTATGTCTATTCATTATGTCCGACTATTCACACTGGACAGAGTTCCCTGCTATACGGGGCATGTTTCTGTCAAAATTTTCCTTAATATTTTCAGCGAAAAAAAAATGCGTTTCTTTTTGTGCACAGTATATGAATACGGCTTAACTTGATTTGTGTTTCACCGAGATGTGATTGTCCTTCCATACAGGGTTCAGTCTGGACAGAACTGATGTCTTCGCTATTCTTGAGTGGATATCCGATTTAAATTTCCATCGCTGAAAATAAATACCAGATATATGAACTGTTAAACAGTTCCTAGCTTCTGTCCATGGTTACATCAGTATTGGAGGTGGTGATGTGCCTGGTCATTAGCTTGGTCTGCAAAGTGTCGAGATCCATTCTATGTCTCGTGGATGTTTCGTCCAGCATTTCAACGAGGTCGGAGTATAGTGAGTTCTTGTTCACTGCCCGAAAGGCCATCGAAAATATCTGCAAAATGAAGGTTCGTGATAGTTCTTGCAGTACTGATTGTGTTGACATGATCTCCAAGCGGATGATGATGATGATGATGATGATGATGCATTCCAGCAGTATGTTAAACTTTCTCAGAAAACGGGCCCTGACGAATTCAGACCGATGTGTGGGACCACTTTCCAGTCGCGCCCTTTGTGAGTACTGCACTTGTCACTTCGGAGTACGCTTACTGAATGTTGATGATTAACTTTGTCCCAGTATCAAATTTCTTCATAACGGCCTGCTGCAGCTCTGGACAGACTCTGTCAAACGCCTCTTTAAAGTCTGTGAAGACATGGTAGAAGTCCTTCTGGTGTTGCAGGTGTTTTTGGCGAAGGGTTTTGAACATTACGTTACTTACATTGCTGATCTTGAGGCTGTTCAGGCAGTGTTGAAGATTTCGTCTCTTTGGAAGTGTGACGATTAATGGTCGAATCTCTTTGGCGTAAGCCACTCGCTAATGCGCCAGATGATGTTGCAGTCAGTAGTGAGTATATCAGTTACTGCTTTTCCACTGTATGAAGTGTTCCGCAGGGATGTTGTCAATGCTTGCCATGTTTCAGCGACTTCACTGCCACTACGACTTCTTCGACGCGTGTCGGAAAGTCATCTCCATCGGGTGAATCTTCTTGAACTGTTAGTCCAGTTGGATCTCTTTTGCTCTGTTTGTTGTAGAGCTCAAAGCAAAGAACCTCCATCTTCTTATGATTTCTTCTTCCTGTATGAGACAGCTGGCGTCTTTGTCCTGAGTGGTGCTGCCGTAAATTTGCGGGTTTTTTTTTTTAAAGACTTTTACGTGTCGTTGTTATTCAGGTCTTTCTCAGAGCTTTCACACTCTTATTTTCATTCCGTCTAACATTCACCATTGGCACGCTGTTCTCTCTTCATTCCGTCCATCAAGCATTTTCATCACATTTTCCTCCTTATTCATCTTACTTACGTTCTCCTTGTCTTTTTCGTCTGCCATTCACAATCACCACATTCCCCTATTCTCATTCCGTCCGTCATGCTGAACAGTTCTTCTTTTAATCATGCATCACTCTCGAGTTCTCTCCGTCTGTCATCAGTCTCACGATCTTTTCTTTTCTTCCGGGCCCATCATTCGTTTGTCGTTTCGGCGTTCTCTTCTTCCCCTCCGGTCCCTCATTGATTCTTCCCCAGTCGTTGTCGTCTCTTCTCGACATTCATTGTTCATGACCACGTTCTTCTCTTACTCTCCAGTCTACAGTTCATCGGTTTTACGGTTTGCACATCCGTTCCTTCTCACGTTTTGCTCATGCCATCTCGTTTATCATTCGTCGTTCTCAAGGTGTCTTCATCATCATCATCATCATCATCACCATCACATCACCATCATCATCCTCTGAGAGAGAGAGAGAGAGAGAGAGAGAGAGAGAGAGAGAATACAAAAAAAATGTGATGGAAAAGAATTTGTCCATCGCATTTTGAAACATATTTTAAAAACCATTTTTACACTTATTTCAAGTATTACTTTACTTTTTATTTGTCCGGTTCTGTTTTCTTTTTCTTTTTGATACTTTGTATGCCTTTTATTCTAGTTTATTGCATTTAAAGTTTATTTTTTAATCCGTTATGACTAATATCTTCTGATCAGCCATTCCATTCGTACAACTATGAATATACGCATATCACACAAATATATGTACATACACGGCAACATTTCACACGCAATGCTTACACAGAAGCGCGCGCGCGCTCTCCCCTCCTCCCCCTCCCCCCCCCCCCCCTCCCCCCATACACACACACACACACAGGCGCGCGCGCATGCTCTCGTGTGCGCAAACACACACACACAAAAGCACTCCGACATACTCACGTGCGCGCGCGTTCACACACGCACGCACGCACGCACGCACGCACGCACGCACGCACGCACACACACACACACACACACACACACACACATGTGCATTGGATCAGTTGTCTGGACCGCATTTCGAAGCGGTCGGGGTTTAGACAATTTTCCAAGAAATTTCAAACTGTCGATTTCCCTGTGTGTGTGTGTGTGTGTGTTGTGTGTGTGTGTGTGGTGCGTGCGTGCGTGCGTGCGCGCGCGCGCGTGCGTGCGTGCGTGCGCGTGCGTGCGTGCGTGTGTAATGTTATTACTGAAGAGCGCGTGCATGCACGGACGCGAACACAGAATACATACGTGCGCTCGCGCACGCACCCACACACACACGCACACACACACACACACACTACGCGCTCGCGCGCGCGCGCGCGTGCCCGCACGCACACACACACACACACACACGCGTGCCCGCACACACGGAAACTCGCACATACGCACGCATACTCTCATGCAACACACACACACACGCACACACACACACACACACACACACACACACACACACACACGCACGCACACAATCGGTCTATTATCAAAGTCAGCGATAAATGCTTCCTTGCATCCCACTTTCTGATACAATTAGCCAGTTCACATCCATACAGAATAACGCTTCTCGGTATGAAAACAATGAGTTGACTTTGTGTAACATTTCGTGCGTGTGTGTGTGCGTGCGTGCGTGCGCGCGCTTTGTGTTGTGTGTGAGAGAGAGAAAGAGAGAGATGCATATATTGTTCATAGGAAGAATATTGTTTTGTCAAAACTTGTACATTTCAAGAAAAATAATGACAGAGATGTAACTAAATCAAGATGTTTATTTAGTAGGTAAATAGAATAAATGAAATACAATCAAGCTTGGATTTAGATAGATAGATAGATAGATAAACATCATTCGTTCCTTCTTTTATCTATAAATTTATGTACTTGGTTTGGTAGTGAGTAACTGATTGTTTAATTGCCTTATTTATTTCAAGATTGATTTATTTATTTTACCTCAAAGCAATATTTTGCAGTGTGTATACCCTGTGACGTGGTAATTACAGTATTAGTAATGGAAAGTTTTCGGTTTCTTTTTTTTGTTTTGTTTTTGTATTTTTTGTTTGTTTTTGTTTTGTTTTTTGCTTTTGCATCTACAGTACAAATATTTTACATCAAAATTAATGGCACACAGAGCTGCAACAACGGTTTTTTCTCTTTCTCTCCTCCCCCCCCCCCCCCCCCCCCCCCCCGCCTCTTTTAATAATTTTTTTTAAAATTCTTTCCTTCCTTTCTTTTGTACATTCGTTTGAATGTACGTTTGTTAGTTGTTTGTTTGTTGTTTTTTGTGTTGTTTTTTTTTATTTCAACTTCTCGTGCGTTTGTTCGGTCGGACAATCGGTCAGTCTTTCAGTCATTCATTCGTTCCATCGGTTAGTTGGTCATTCAATCATTCGTTCGTAAATTTGTTCGGTCGGTCGCTCGTTCATTCATTCATTCGGTCATTCATTCGTTAAGCTGGTCGTTCAGTCATTCATTGGTTAAGTCGGTCGGTCGGTCATTTATTTGTTCAGTCGGTCGGTCGATCGATCGTTCTCTCATTCATTTGGTCAGTTGGTGGATCGTTCAGTCATTCATTCCTTCATTCGGTTAGTCGGTCATACATTCTTTCAGTCGGTCGTCCAGTCATTCGTTCGTAGATAAGATTTGTTCGGTCGGTCGGTTCATTCGTTCGTTCATTCGTTCAGTCGGTCGCTCGGTCGTTCAGCCATTCATTCGTTCAGTTGGTCGTTCCGTCAGTCAGTCGATCACTCAGTCGGTCGTTCAATCATTCATTCGTTCACTCGGTCATTCAGTCATTCATTCGTTCTGTTGGTCGATCGGTCGATATTCATTCGTTCAGTCGATCTGTTGTTCGTTCAATCATTCGTTCGCACGTTCAGTTATTACTTCGTTCAGTCGATCGTTCAGTCATTCACTCATTCGGTCAGTCGATCGTTCATTTGTTTATTCGTGAAGTCTTCGTTCGTTCGTTCATTTGCTCCAGTCACTCAGTGGGACTTCACATGGGTGGGGGTAGGGGACGCAGATTTCTGATCATGATGTAGTTTAGTGTACAGAGGAAGGGGACGGGGGCGGGGGCGGGAGTGTTGCGTTAGGGCGTGACATGGGTAGGACTGTGGGGGTGGACTTTTCAGTGTATGACATGGGTGGAGCGGAAAGGTGGGGGTGGCATTTCCTAGGGCGTGACATGGATCTGGGTATGGGGTGGGGGTGGGGGCGGATTTTCAAGCATGACATAGTTGGGGGGTAGGATAGGGAGGATACAGAGCGTGACATAGTGGGAGTCCATGATGCATAGATTTCAGGGCGCGACATGGGTGAGGATACAGGACAAGACGTGAGTGGGGCAACAGGAAGTGAAGATTAGATGCCGAGTATGCGTGACACGGGTGGGCGTAATGGGGAAGAGGGGGCGTGGATGAAGGGCATGACGTGAATGGGCGTATTGGGGAAGAGAGGGTGCAGATGAAGTGCGTGACTTCGTGGGCGTATTGGGGCAGAAGGGGCACGAACGAAGGGCTTGACGTGGGTGGGTGTCTTGGGCAGCGGGACGGATGAAAGGCGTGACACGGTAGATGCATGGGGCAGAGGGGCCGCAGATAAAGGGCGTGACTTGGGTGTTTTATTGGGGCAGAGATGAATGGTGTGGCGTGGGCGTTGTTTTGTTGTTGTTGTTTTGTTGTTTTTTTTTGGGGGGGGGGGGGCAGAGGGGGCGCAGATGAGGGGCATGACGTGGGTGTCTTATTGGGGCAGAGGGGACTCGCATGAAGGGAGTGGCGTGGGTGGATGAACCGGAGAGGGTTGGGATGGAGCGGATGCAGCATGTGAAATAGATGGAAAGGGGAGGGAGGCAGTTGATGCACACATGCGGACATAATGGGGAGGAGGAAGCGCGTCAGCAGAGCGTGACATGGATGGGTGGACATGGGAGGGGGAGGGGAGGAGCGAATAAAAGATACGACGTATCGGTATGGGATCCAGGAGACATAAATACAGGTATGCCATGGGTACGAGGTCGCAGATTAAGGGTGTGACATGGGTGGGAATACAGGGGGTGCAGATGCAGGGTGTGACATGGGGATTACAGGGGGTGTAGATGCAGGGTGTGACATGGGTGGGGGTACAGAGGCAGGGGATGACATGGGTGGGGGTGCAGATGCAGGGGGTGACATGGGTGGGGGTGCAGATGCAGGGGGTGACATGGGTGGGGGTGCAGATGCAGGGGGTGACATGGGTGGGGTACAAGGGGTGCAGACTCACGGTGTGACATGGGTGGGGTACAGGGGTGCAGATGCAGGGTGTGACATGAGTGGGGGTGCAGATTCATGGTGTAACATGGGTGGGGGTACAGGGGATGTAGATGCAGGGTGTAACATGGGTGGGGGTACAGGGGATGTAGATGCAGGGTGTAACATGGGTGGGGGGTACAGGGGATGTAGATGCAGGGTGTGACATAGGTGGGGGTACAGGGGATGTAGATGCAGGGTGTGACATAGGTGGGGGGTACAGGGGATGTAGATGCAGGGTGTAACATGTGGGTACAGGGGATGTAGATGCAGGGTGTAACATGTGGGTACAGGGGATGTAGATGCAGGGTGTAACATGGGTGGGGGGTACAGGGATGTAGATGCAGGGTGTGACATAGGTGGGGGTACAGGGGATGTAGATGCAGGGTGTGACATAGGTGGGGGTACAGGGGATGTAGATGCAGGGTGTGACATAGGTGGGGGGTACAGGGGATGTAGATGCAGGGTGTAACATGTGGGTACAGGGGATGTAGATGCAGGGTGTAACATGTGGGTACAGGGGATGTAGATGCAGGGTGTAACATGGGTGGGGGGTACAGGGGATGTAGATGCAGGGTGTGACATAGGTGGGGGTACAGGGGATGTAGATGCAGGGTGTGACATAGGTGGGGGTACAGGGGATGTAGATGCAGGGTGTGACATAGGTGGGGTACAGGGGATGTAGATGCAGGGTGTAACATGTGGGTACAGGGGATGTAGATGCAGGGTGTAACATGGGTGGGGGGTACAGGGGATGTAGATGCAGGGTGTGACATAGGTGGGGGTACAGGGGATGTAGATGCAGGGTGTGACATAGGTGGGGGTACAGGGGATGTAGATGCAGGGTGTGACATAGGTGGGGGTACAGGGGATGTAGATGCAGGGTTGTAACATGTGGGTACAGGGGATGTAGATGCAGGGTGTAACATGGGTGGGGGGTACAGGGGATGTAGATGCAGGGTGTGACATAGGTGGGGGTACAGGGGATGTAGATGCAGGGTGTGACATAGGTGGGGGTACAGGGGATGTAGATGCAGGGTGTGACATAGGTGGGGGTACAGGGGATGTAGATGCAGGGTGTAACATGGGTGGGGGTACAGGGGATGTAGATGCAGGGTGTAACATGGACAGGTACACAGGAAACGCAGATTTGGGGGCTTCACATGGGTGGGGGTTAGGGGACATGGATTTGATATGGCATAAGTTGAATACTGGGAGAGAGGGAGGGAGGGGAGGGGGAGCGGAAGTTCGAAGCAGATGGACTCGATACTGTACAGTTCAAGGCCGACAGAAGGAGAGTGATGGGGTGGGGGGCGGGGGGGGGGGGGGAAGAAAGAGAGAGTGAGGGAGGGAGAGACAGACAGCTACACAAAGACAGAGAGAGAGAGACAGGGAGAGACTGGCAGACACACAATGCAGAGAGAGGGATTGAAAGGGGGAAAGAGATAGGGAGAAGGTGAGGTAGACTGAAAAACGGAGAGAGGAGAGGCTCACACTTCTTATCCAAACGACTACAAAGATCGTGGGAGGCGCCAGTGCTACACATACCAGGTATGCAACAGAGTTGCCTTCTAACTTGTCTCGTGCTCCTAAAAAATGCATTTTTCTTTTTAAAACAAAAGTGCATTGGGACTTTATAACGTTCAAACAAAAGCTAACCTATCCACATATTCTCAGCATGTTAAACTTGACTAACAACAAGCGTTATAAGGAAAAGAATATCTACAGTGTGTCTTTCCACTTACAGGATTTGGACCCGATTTAGACGTAGCCATCTTGAATCAAAGGAAGCTTACACTGAAGCATGAAACGAGAGCTGACTTTCTGTATGGTCACAAGCCACAATCAGGATTTTGCTCTAAATCACTATAATTTATAATCCATGTAAGCGTATTGAGGCCTAGAATACGTTTGAGCCAGCATTTGCTATTAATCTTGATAATTGATCAACAGAACAACACCCCCGCCCCTCCACGTTCATTTCGCCCCTCCACGTCATTTCACTTGTTTTCAGGGATTTCCACCGATGACATTATTCACAACTTTCAAATATATGGCCTTCGGGGGTGAGCGCTGCTCAAGATTTGGATCGGACGCGTTTTCAGAGAGCTGTGTTGAAACTTGCAGTATTAGGTAATTTTCTCTAATTAATTTCGCTTCCATGGATCTCTGCTAGCAGCGCAACCAACAGCTGAACCCCCACGCGATGTAATCGCAAGTATATGGACATTGTAGTCACCTAAAACTATTCTAACTTGTAGTTTTCAAGTTTGGCAGTCGGACAGTTACCGGAAGTAGCCATCGCCATTGTTGTTTGATCTTGTCGTCTGCTCTTTGCTGTGTAGTACATCTATGGGAAAACGTGGAAGAAAGCAGTTGTCTGCTAGCTCACAATCAGGATCAAGTGGAACAGATACCTCGCTGGTTGCGTCAACTCCATCCCAGAAGTGCAAGAACATTCAGAAGAAGTTCAAGGATTCGTCAGAAGCACAGGAACATTCACATTGTGTGGTTGACGAGGTGTGTGCCATCAGGGGAGATAAGTACGACAAGGACAAAATGAGTGAGGATAACAGTGTTTTTTCCCCTGAGTCACGTACACCTGCTACTTGTGGCTATGACGATGTGATGAGGAAGCTGTGTGCAATTGGGACTGCTGTGGAGAAGCTGTCTGTGACAGTAGATAGAACTGAAGTCTTCTCTGTTCACTCTTCAAACCCAGAATGACCAGCTGAGAGCAGAAGTGAGAGAGCTGAGGGGCAAGGAGGAGGAGCTGAAGACCCAGCTGGCGGAGGTGAAGTTTACGGCGGAGCTGGCGGATCGCCGGAGTGAAGACTGTCCATCTACATCCGCCGCAACAACCTGCGAATCTTCGGTGTGGCAGAAGAGGGCAGCCAGCAGGGGCGCAAAGAATCAGCCATGGAGTGTGAACGCAAGGTGCTGTCGCTTTTCCGCGATAAGCTAAAGGTGACTGTTGATCCTAAGGATGTGGAAGCAGTGCATCGAGTAGGTGTGCGCAAGAAGGGTGCCTCCGATAGCGCTAAAAAGCCAAGAGGGATCATAGTGCGCTTTGTATCCAGACGGGTACGTGATGAAGTGCTGTACGCGAGAAGGAATCTCCGCGGTACAAAAAGTACTGATGGTGGAGGACCTCACGCCGCGGGCCTACTCTCTGCTGTGTGCCACCAGGGACAATAAGCAAGTGTGTGAGCAGGCCTGGTCCAAGAATGGGAAAGTCTTCATGAAGACTCTGGGTGGGAAAATTGTTCAGGTGAACTCGATTTCTGACTTGACAAAGTGTAGTCAGGAGTACGAGGATTCCAAGAGGAGATCCCCCAGACCCACTACCAGCACCAGTTCCAGTCAGCCCAGTGGCAGTGAGTAGGCTTTGTGATCGAGTGGCAAGTGCAGATGTGGCATACCGGACAAAAAGGCCAGTAAACTTGTAGATATATTTCGTTACTACTTGTTTGATTCATTTGTTTTCAAGTCATCTACTTTTTGACGCAAGTTAATACTGTTACTTTCTGATAAATTCAATTGGCCTACTTTCTTTTGTCATAGCAGACTCTGTGCTGCTTGTGGTCACTGCTTCTGATATTGCCATGTGATAACCTTCATTTGCATGTCACGTTGTGAGGAGGCTCCCTTTTCTACTCTTTTTTTCTGATCAGACAGTGACGGTACTTTTGTCTCTTGGTCTTTTGTAACTTATCATTTATTGTGTTAACGTAAACACACTTTTTGATGTTAAAGCTTTAATAATGATAATAGTAAATAAAAATAATGGTCTTCTGTTCTGAGACAAGGGATGATCTTCTCAGTCTCAGTGACCTTTAAACTCCACGTTTTCAATCTCGTGGGTAGGCCTAGGTGGAAAGAATGTTTGTGTTAATTTTTCATGTCTACATTATAGAAAAAATGTTTATTGTGCGTGGAGGGTCAGCAAGTTGCCCAAGATGGATCTACCGTATGATTGTGTGTGGATTGTATTGTACTTTTTGTTTGTGTTGTATTTTTTGCAGTAGTGTTTTTGAGTCGACCAGAAATCTACAAACATGCTTATCATTTTGCCACTTTTGTGTGATGACAAGGTGGTTGTAATGCAAACTGTCAATTTTGTGGGATGACAACGTGGCTGAAAGCAAACTGTGTACGCTTATTAAAAAATCGGAGTGAGGTACTACTGTGCATGTGCACATTTTATGTAATGACTGTATATATTCTATTACTATCATGTCACATGTTTCATTTTTTATGTCAACTGTTCTACTTTCTAAGCAGTTCCAGTACATCTACTTTAAGTCTGTTAAAGCCTGCGTGCTTTCTTTTTCTGGACTCGCATGCTTGCGTTTCTTTTTCCAGTGGAATATTGTGGGGAACTCCTCTTATAGTAAACAATGGCAGATAGCAAAAAACAACAAATCATTGGGATTTGAAATATCTTCATTTAACTGTAATGGTCTTAATGACTTTAAAAAAGAAAAGACATTTTTGAATTCCTTAGAAATCAAAGGAATAGTATAATTATGTTACAAGAAACACATCTCCTGTTAAACAAGAAAATTTCATCAGATCCAACTGGGGTATTCTTTATGGTTGGCAGGTAGTGAAACTAATAAAAATGGAGTGGCAATATTATTTAAGAATATTTTGAGTACAAAGTACACAATGTAGCCAGGGATCCTGAGGGTCATTTTCTTCTCTGGACCTAGAATTTCTTAAAAAACGGTTTACTCTTGCCAATATATATGGCCATGCTCTGGGGATAACCTGATTTCTTTGAATCCTTAACTGCTAAACTTGAACAGTTTGGAAATGAAAGTATGATTCTGGGTGGTGACTGGAATGTAGTGCTAGATTGTAAGTTAGATTCCAGAAACTATACTAGTACATCAAACAGGCCTAGATCTCGTAAAGCAATACTGACATGATGACGAAATTCGACTTGATAGACATTTTCAGAACATTATACCCATCTTTAAGAAAATATACCTGGCGTAAATTTAATAGCATTAAACAAGGTAGGTTGGACTTCTTTTGATATCAAATAACTTACTTCCAGATATCAGTGGCTCTAACATAGGTTCTAGTTACAGGTCTGATCATGCCTTAATCAACTTGATTCTGAAGGAAGGTGAGAAGCAAAGAGATAGACAGTTTTGGAAATTTAATAACTCACTACTGAAAGATAAGAAATTTGTATGTGAGGTTAAAAATGTTATACTAAATTAAAAAAAGAATACGCTCTACCAGTCTATAACCTTGAAAATATTAATGAGGTACCAAACGATATGGTTCAGTTCTCTATTTCAGATCAGTTATTTTTTGAAATGCTGCTTCTGAAAATTAGAGAAAAAGCAATATCATACTCATGCTTCAAAAAGAAAATGGAAACAGAACTTGAAAAGGAACTGGAAGCAAAAATTAAAGTCTAAGTGTAAATGTTAATGAAATAACCTGGAGGAACTAGAGCAATCCAAAGTGCAGCTACAAGAAATACGCGAAAAGAAAATAGAAGGCATGATAGTTAGATCAAGGATAAAATGGCTTCAGGAGGGTGAGAAGCCTAGTCAGTACTTTTGTGGCATGGAAAAACAGAAACTTTATTGATCGCTCATGAGTTATCTGGAGAATAATGATGGTGAAATAATATCGGATCAAAATGCAGTTCTTAAAGAAGTTGAAAGTTTCTATCGGCAGTTGTATTCAGAACAATTAGTGAAAAATGTTGATCTTGGACACATATTGAGGAAGACAAACAAATTAACTCAAGAAGAAAGCATCCAGTTAGAGGGCCCGCTAACTTACTGTGAAGTGGGAGTAACACTGAAGAATATGAAAAATAACAAAGCCCTGGATCTGATGGTTTCACAGTAGAGTTTTATAAATTTTTCTTCACTGATATTGGCTCATTTCTTGTCAGGTCTCTAAACGATGGATTTGATAAGCAATGTATGTCATCCACACAGAGACAGGGCATTATTATTTGCATACCAAAAGATGATAAGCCAAAACAATACTTAAAGAACTGGAGACCTATTTCTCTCTTGATACAGCGTACAAAATTGCCTCTGCCTCAATAGCCAATCGCATAAAAAGCATTTTACCTAAAATTATTCACGAAGATCAGAAGGGCTTTATGGCAGGGCGCTACATAGGTGAAAATATAAGGAAAATCTATGACCTACTTCAGCATTCGAGGAGGAGCGTATTCCTGGTTTACTTCTCAGCATTGATTTTGAGAAAGCGTTCGATTCTATCGCTTGGTCCTTTTTGAAAAAGGCATTAAACTTCTTCAACTTTGGCCCTGACATTATTAAATGGACTTCTACTTTTTATAAAACATAACAACCTGTGTGTCCGTTAATGGACAATACTCCAGTTGGTTCCCTATCAGACGTGGAGTGCGACAGGGGGGATCCATGCTCACCGTATTTATACTTAATTGGTGCAGAGGTCTTGTCTGTCTTAATTAGACAGCATGATGATATAAAGGAATTCAGGTGAGGAGCAGGGGGTCCTCCTGTCGCAATTCGCTGATGATACTAATATCTGTCTGGATGGCACAGAAAAGTCATTTAAAGCAGCTATTAATGTGTTGAAAGCTTTGCACACATATCGGGTCTAAAAATCAATAATGAAAAACTAAAGTAGTTTGGTTTGGAAGTAAGAAAAATTCTACCACAAGGTATATGCGTGATGAGAACTTTTGCTG
>CM031621.1:27593403-27601283 GCA_018398815.1 Conus ventricosus
CCTAGAAATAAAACATGAACAAAAAACTGAACTATAAATGCTTGTGGTGCCAAGCATCAACAATGGTGTTCTGACTGCAACAGCTGTGTGGCAACAGTGGCAATGACAGAGTTAATACTCCGAATCTCCACAATAGCACATCAAGAATTCAGTGAACATCTTCCCCTCAAACATTGTACTGAAAACGAAAGACAAGTTTGGAAGTGCAATGTTGAATACTTCCTAGGTAAGCTAAGATGACAATAGCCTCAAGAACACTTTTTTCCTGTCGGGCAACTAAAATCATGAGGGAGGGGGGTGAGGGGACAGGGGTGGGGGGGGGGGGGGGTGTGAAACGGGAGAATCCTCACAAAATACCAGACTAACTCGAAACGTGAACAACTATTCAATATAGAGTAAACTTTAACTTCCAGGGTGCAAGATAACAACTAAAGGAGCTCAGCAAAGTCAGATGCTCATAAGAAACACAGACATTATACCCTTTCGAAAATGCTCAGATGACTGCACCTGATAACGTGACAAGAAAGAATGCAGAATGAAAGAACAAGTAGGAAAATAACATCAAGAAATCAGTAACAAACCCAGCCTCAAAATGGCAGCTGAGTGCTCAAACAGTGGAGATGCTCTTTAGTTCTGTTAAAATATTACATACGAAAAACAATCTACCGACAGAAAGCTTTCTCAATCATTTGCTGACCTTCTTCCATCAACAGATTTACTCTGAAGGGGCTAAATGTTACAAACAGTAGTTGAAATATCCTTGCCACCTTAATGTTTATCTTTGGAATGACATTCTTTTTCCACCTTTGGGTTTCTTTTTGTTTGTTTGTCTCTTTAAAGAAAGCCCCAGTGTGCTCATGATCTCGGTTAAATAAACAAATCAGTATATCATATATTTTAGAATTAAATTGAGAATTATAAGATATCAGAACCAAACAAACAAAAATTAAATTCTCTTAACCCCATCCTCTTCTAAATATTTCGCACAATACAACAACAAACATTTAATAAAAAGAAATGACATCATGACCACACAAAAAATCACACTCTCCACGGGTGTGACTTGACTTATTTTTTGTCGTTTGATCAACTCGTTACAAAACCGTAAACCATCACATCAGATCGGTTCATGTTGCCAAACATTGCCAGTCACATTAAATGGCTTTTGCTCAAATTCACGTCTTAAGTTAATGTATACCGTGCCATCAACAACAGACTATCATATACTGAACAACATTAAAAATGCACCACTTGCCAAAAGACCCAGACAACGTTGGTAGTACAGAATTATTTAATGAAACTAAGCATATTTGATTACGCATCCATTTTTCAATTAAACAAAATGTCTGTTCTTGACAAGAATGGCCGAATTCATCTGAAATTAGCTGGTGACTTCACTAGGGTCCCTGTCAAAAAGTACACCACGACGAGCATGTCCGTCTGCGAGCTCTAATACCGAGTGTGTCCGCCATTTGCCCTGATGCACGCTTGGCAGCGCCTCCTCATGGAGTAGACAAGGTTGTGCAAGAACGCCTGTGGCAGTCCATCCCACTCCTCGGTCAGTGCGCGCCTCAAATGATCGAGAGTCTGTGGATGTCTTCCACGGGCCAAGACGCCCCAGCTCATCCCAGACGTGTTCAATGGGAGCCATGTCAGGGACAGAGATGGCCAGGGCAACACGGCAATGTTGTTCGCCTGGAGAAACGCAGCGGTGGCTCTTGCGGTGTGGGGTCGTGCATTATCATGCTGGAAGAACTGCAGCTCCGGGTGCTGGCCAAACAGTGGGACGACGTGGTTCTGCAGCACCTGCTGGTACGTGTTGGCATTCACATGGTTGTCAAAAAAGTACAGAGGTGTCCGGTAGTCATGACTGAATGCCCCTCAAACCATCAGACTGCCCCCTCCCCATCTATCGGCTTCAAACACGCAGCAGTTGGCGTAGCGTTCCCCGACACGCCTCCAGACTCTCATTCTCCCGTCAGCATGAGATAACGCGAAGCGACTTTCGTCAGAACAGCACAGCTCTCCACTGACGTCGTGTCCATGGCAGATGCTGGTTGGCCACTGCAGGCGTTGCTGACGGTGTCTACGGGTGAGGGACTGGGCCAACATGAGGGCGTCTTGCATTGAGCCCTGATTCTTGCAATCGACGTCGAACGGTTTGTCCAGACACTGGACCCCGTCGACCAACCACCTGGCGACATGTTTCTGCTGCTGTAAGGAATCGATTACGAAGATGAAGCTGTCGAATGTATCGATCTTGCGCTGGTGTGGTAACACGAGGTTGGCCCGTTCGGCGCCGATCAGTGGTGGACCCAGTCGCTGCCAAACGTTGTGATAGCCTTACAATTGTTGAGTGACTGCAGTTCAGTTGTCTGGCTGTCTCTCTCGATGACATACCGACCATAAACATTCCAATGGCTCGCTCGCGTTCTTGCATAGACAGTCGCGGCATTGTTTTCGGACCACTTCGCCTGGGCGAATGACAACTGATACCGTTTTCCCAGTCGACATGACTTCAAACTCACCATTTGAGACAAAGAAACAGATTAGCTACGTTCAGTCTCGGCCCCAGTGGCAAAAAAAGTGTTTGGGCGAGTTGCACGTGGGCGTCACACGAACGTTGGCAAGCGCGGAGAAACCAAGGCAGTGTGAATCTGTGTCCCTTAAAATTGTGTTAATATACCAAATCCAAATACACATTTTTTCCAAATGGGAAATCGGCAAATCAAAATGGTGCGTTTTTAATGTTGTTCAGTATATTTTGATTGACTTATACCAGTAATACTGTGGAGAGGGAAAAAACATTGCAGTTTCTCCTGACTAAAACCTGAGCACAGTCATTTCATTTCCATGTATCAATCTGAATGATCTTAACATTATTGGAAGTTTTTCTATTTTTTTCAGTTAACGATTCCATAAACATTAGTTCATCTTTTCCTCTCTCACGAATGCACACACACACGCACACGCACACACACACAACACGCACACACACTGGATGGCAGTCGGAGGCATATACAAAAAGGCTTCTTTTGAAGTAAGAAATTTGTGAATTATTTGGTGGTTGTGGGTTTCCTTTTTTGTGATTTATATTCTGTTCATCTGAGCTGATAATTTTAGATTCTTTCAGTATTATGCAATCATTAAAAAAAAAGAAACGAACAAAAATGCATGTAGGAAGGGGGGGGGGGGGGGGGGGATACAAAGGGTAAACAAATGAAAGGAGAATGAAGGAGTGATCTGTGTGTGTGTGAGAGAGATGGTGGAGAGGATTATAAGAAACGTGTGTGTGTCTGTGTGTGTGGGTGGGGTGGGGTGGTAGTGTCGCATGAAGGAATCTGCCTGAGGTAATGCAGCACTATTTGCCACGTCACTGTCCAAATGTTCAGCAGCCCGAGTTCTCAACATTTGCAGGACACGACCTATTAACCCCCTTCCCCTTCTCCCATCGCCCCTCCTCCCCACGTCCATCACCACCACCACTGCTACCATCTCTGTCTCCTATCTGTAATGCTGAAAATGATGAATTCAAAGCCTTACTTAGTGTCTGCTTCTGTAATGAAGACGGCCTCCTCAACCCTCCAGTGGTAGTGCAGATCAATCCGTGGACACAAACTAACCACTGGCATGTAACGGGAGGGGTAAATAAATCTGGGATCATCCTGAGAGCATGGCAAGAGGTACACAGTTGAAGAGGTACACAGTTGAGTATTCCCCTTCATGACAATGTGGATGAAGATAATGCCATACAGTCCCTTTTACATCCTGAAACCACTTAACAAGGCTGCACCTCACAACTCCCTTCATAAGACTTCTCGGTATTGGCCAGGTCCAAAGGGTACAGGCACGAAACTTGAGTCAGGAGTGTTGAGCAACATTTCTCAAACGAGATATTTGTCAAAAGGATGAGAACTGACTGTGTAGTCTCGGTCTGAACAACTGACCTAAAAGTACACGCAGCTCTGGGTAACGGCTGCCTGGGGCCACAAAAAAAAATCCACAATTTTGATTGCACTTTCTCATGGTGGCAGGTTCATAAATACACACTGTCGGTCAGCGAAAGATTTTTTTTCCATGATGAACAGATGACACTGGTTAGTATTAAAATACATGCGTAAGGTCCTTTGCAAACGGCTATTTCATGTAAGTCGTGTAGGGATGTCGTGCAGTCGGACCATTCCACACTGACTCTACTTGTGCAGCACATTTAAATCTACGCTGAATTCACTTGCAACAACTATAAAATTCTTTTTTTTGCGGGGACACCACCAAATTTATAGACTTTCATGATGAACCCAGGTCAGTTTTTACAGAGATTTCGGGCCTTGAATAGGATACCTCAGTTTTTCAAAACTTTTAACTTTTTACAAACCCAGTTAAGTCTTAACAGATGCATAAGGCCTTTTTCAAATCTTTAATGGCTGTACAAACCCTTTACCTCAGAATCTTTTACACTGTCGCTACCTGTGTAGCTGACGTTGGCAGTCGTACCCTTCTAGGTCTGTCGCCATTTGCATAGCTGACATGCAGCTAGACCCTCTCATACTGTCACTTACATAGCTGGCATGCAGCTAGACCCTCTCACACTGTCGCTTACATAGCTGGCATGCAGCTAGACCCTCTCACACTGTCGCTTACATAGCTGGCACGCAGCTAGACCCTCTCGTACTGTCGCTTGCATAGCTGACATGCAGCTAGACCCTCTCACACTGTCGCTTACATAGCTGGCACGCAGCTAGACCCTCTCACACTGTCACTTACATAGCTGACATGCAGCTGGACCCTCTCATACTGTCGCTTACATAACTGGTATGCAGTCGGTCCCTCGAACACTGTCGCTTACATAACTGGTATGCAGTCGGACCCTATCACACTGTCGCTTACGTAGTTGACATGCAGCTAGATCCTCTCGTACTGTGGCTTACATAGCTGGTATGCAGTCAGACCCTCTCACACTGTCGCTTACATAGCTGACAAGCAGCTAAACCCTCTCACACTGTCGCTTACATAACTGGTATGCAGCTAGACCCTCTCACACCGTCGCTTGCATAGCTGGCATGCAGCTAGACCCTCTCACACTGTCGCTTACATAGCTGGCATGCCGTCAGACCCTTTCGTGCTGTCACTAGTATACCCGACATCATGCAATAACTTTCAGTCTGTGACTACTTGTATAGCTGACATGCTGTCAGACCCTTTCACATTGTCATTAGTTGTATAGCTGGTATGCAGTCGCCATCTTTCATTCTGTTGTCGCTATCTGTATAACTGATAATGCACTAAAGACCTTTTCACACATGTCGCTATCTGTATAGCTGATATGCACTAAAGTCCTTTTCACACACGTCACTACATGTATAACCGACATGCAGTCAGCTCCCTTCACACTGTCACAATTTATTCAGCCAACATGCAATCGAACCCTTTCACGTTGTCACTTTATAGCAGACTTATGGTCTCATCCTTTACCATACGGTCACTATTTGTACATCTGACATACAATCGGACCCTTCAAACCCGTCTCATCTTGTAGAGCCCACATAAACAGACCCTTCAACACACTGATTAATACAAATTTCAATTCATGACCATAGGCACTAAAAAATGCCTCATAAATACTGTCAAGTCTTTTCCTGACAATGCACACTCGAAGGTTTCTCTAGCTAAACTTGACTGTCGATGAATTGGAACTTTTCTATGTGGAAAATGCATCAAACAAAACTGGGTCTGAAATAGAGGGAGACCTCGGAGTAATTGTGATGCAAATCCAGAACTGATATACAACAAAAAGTGTTTCAAAATAAAAGAGAAGCAGTCTTAACAAAAGGTCTGTATCGATGCTCCACAGTTCAACACCTGAGAGTATCACCTGAATCGGTGATGAGACATACAGGTACATCATTGCATATCACAGTTTGACTGCACACTTATCACATGAGACACATGCACACCAAACACAGCAATTCCTTTTGCTCCTGGGTGTAAGAAAAGCATGGCATGAATTCAACACTGGTTTCATAAATATTTCTCCACAAGTCGGGTGTACTGAGGTACATCGGCAGTAATAGACTTCAGATTCATACTGACACACACACACACACAGAGCGGAGAAGGAATAACACCTGAATAATGTTCGGGGCTGTCTGCTCAGATCACTGATCATCCATCGTCATCACAGGAACTGGTCTTCAGGTCCAACATAAATCCAGTGTCTCGGACCCAGCTCCTCTATTTACTGTGATTCTGCTGCTGCTTTTTTCAACACATGCATCCTCCTTTTGACACCCCCTCCACGATCTGTGCTATGTAATCCTGGACAAAATTTGGCAAGTTGAATTAGCTGGAGGAAAATTCCTGTTGCCGCACTGCATTCCAATGACATTACAGGTTCAAAGAAAGCTGCCAGAAATTGCACAGCAGTCGGAGCATGCACCACAAAACCTGTCCAGTGAAAAGGCGGTCGTTTCTGAAATAGGTACTACAAAATATCTCTGCCTGTCAAGTTCTTAAGCAGAAAAAGACATCAGAGGGTACAGATTGTAAAAAGTATGATGTTCCCAGGCTGATTTTCATACACTTAAAAAGAAAAAAAAAGCTCCAAGTACACCCTGATACCCACAAGGGCCTTCTCTATGGACCCCACCAAGAGCCTTAAGCGGCCCCCGCTCTCTTGCCTTTACTTTTTTCCATGTTCTGTAATTTAAAACCCAATGCCTGCTTGTGGACTGTGGTGGTGTTTCCAATCACTGAGATCCAGCTGGGAAGCACATGGATTTAGGTTCTAGTGGCTTGACCTGCCTGAGAAAAGGAAATGTACGAACACATTACTTACAAGTACCTACTGTGCAATGCTTTTTAATCTACAATAGTATCAACCTGAAACAATCTGCCTTTCACTTTACAATACTCTGGATCTTTCCCTTCATTCAAATCCCAACTACAACAAAAACATACAATTTTAGATTAAATTTGATAAATTGTGTCAACACTGTTCTATTGGCGCTTCCCTGAAATGGGCTTTGTGTGTATGGTGGATGTTGCATAGTTTGTAGTGTAATATTCAAAGTGCTTTAATAAATTTTTTTCAGCGTGTTTCGCTTATCTGCGCATTTGTACTGAGCATTGTAAATTATCTCCACTTTGTTTACTACATTATCTTTAAAGTCAATTGTTTTGATCATTCATGATTTCCTTCATTTTTCATGATTTTGTAAGTGCTTCTGTGTATGTGTGAGCAAATTACCAATACTATCATAATCACCACTCTGGTTGTGTGTGTGTGTGTGCGTTTATCATTCTTGTGCAAGTCTGAAGTGTATGCCTGTGTTGTGTTGTGTTGTGGTGTGTGTGTGTGTGTGTGGATGGTGTTGGTAAATGTGCATGAGTCTCTCGATATGTGTGTGGATGTTTGTGAACACCCACATGTGCAAATATGTGTACTGCGTATATATGTTAGTGCATGTATGTAGGTTTGTGCCTGTGTAAATATGAGTGTTGTCAGTGTCCATCCATTTGTCTGCATGTATGGCTGCGCATGTGTGTGTGTGTGCGCAAAAACACTGTGCACCCTGCATCAGTTTTGCGACATCATATATATATATACACACACACACACAATATTTAAAACATAACATACACGTACACACACACCAAGATTAGTTTGTGACTGATAGATTTGAGAACAAGAACTCCTAAATTGATTTCCTAACATAATGTGTCCTAAATAAAAATACATGAATGAACTAAAATTCCTAACCCATTTGTTAAAAAGGTAACGCCCTGAAATAATGCTCAGCACACAACAGCTGTAGCAAAAATCCCAGATCTATTTTTGTTGAATAGAACACTATAAAAATAAAACGGAAGCAATATAAGAG
>CM031621.1:27601383-27611832 GCA_018398815.1 Conus ventricosus
ACCCAATTCATAAATTCCGATTCCGTCTGGTTCCACTCACGTGTTGTTCACTGTCACCAGCAGACTGGCATCAGGCTCATCATGACAGACACAGGAACGGTCACTCTGTACTGGCATCAGGCTCATCATGACAGACACAGGAACGGTCACTCTGTACTGGCATAGCTCTCATGACAGCACAGAACGGTCACTCTTACTGCACAGCTCACTGACAGACACAGGAACGGTCACTCTGTACTGGCATCAGGCTCATCATGACAGACACAGGAACGGTCACTCTGTACTGGCATCAGGCTCATCATGACAGACATAGGAACGGTCACTCTGTACTGGCATCAGGCTCATCATGACAGACACAGGAACGGTCACTCTGTACTGGCGTCAGGCTCATCAGCACTACAGACACAGGAATGGTCACTTTGTCCTCACTGCGCTGTCTGGCGCCGACAGCTTTGTAGGAGGAGGATGACGACAGCCCGCTAAGAACCTGGACGCAAACACTGTGCGAGTTTTACCTGTCATTCCTTTGTGCAGATGAAAAACTGCCTCGCCCCCTTTCGGATACTATTGGTTGCGCATATTTGTTTATTTATTTCTTTATTTATTCATTTAAAAAAAAAATATTAATTTATTTATTTCTATTGCTCCGAACAATTATGCCTTTAGTGTTTTCTCAGTTATGCGCGCGCGCGAGCACACACACACACACACACACACACACACACACACCACACACACACACACACACACACACACACACACACACACATACACGCACGACCGCACGTATACACGCACGCACGCCACCCCACACACACACGCATGCACGTATGCACGCACACATGCACACACTCACACATACATGCACACACACACACACACACACACACACACACACACACACACACACACACACATACACACACACACACACACACACACACACTCACTCACACACACACACATACTCATACAAACGGCGCGCGCGCACACACACAAGCACACACACACACAAACACACTCACGCACACACACACACATACAGACACAAACGCACACACGCGCGCGCGCACACATACAGATACAAACGCGCGCATACACACACACACACACACACACACACACACATAAGGATACACGCACACACACACACTCACACTCACTCACTCGCTCACACTCAACACACACTCACTCACACACACACTCACTCACTCACTCTCACACACACACACTCACCAGTGGATGGGCAGATTCGCCAGCAAAGAAACAGACGAGAACTGGCACCCCCCCCCCCCCCCCCCCCCCCCCCCCCCCCCCCCCCCCGCTCTGCACTTTTCTGTTTGCGCGCAACTAGACAGGGGCAATGGAGACGGCAACAATCATGTCATTTAGTGCTGATAACATTACGATCCAATGGTGGACATGTTACTTGCAATATGCAACAGAATCTGGGAAACCGGGGAATGGCCTACTCCCTGGACGCAGTCACTTATCATCACGCTACCAAAGAAGGCAACCTACAGCAATGCCAAAATTATCGCACGATTAGCCTCATCAGCCACCCAAGCAAAGTTATGCTGAAAGTAATCCTGAATAGACTGAACCCACAAGCAGAAAAGATCATCGCTGAAGAACAAGCGGGGTTCAGGCCAGGACGAAGTACCATAGAGCAGATATTCAACCTAAGAATACTGTGTGAGAAGTACAACCAACACCAACAACATCTGTACCACGTATTCATAGACTTCAAGAAGGCCTTCGACCGAGTGTGGCACGAAGCATTATGGGCAACAATGAAACTCTTCAACATCAATGCCAACCTCATCAGAACTATTGAAAGCCTCTACAATAAAGCCACCAGTGCCGTTTTCTTCGGTAACAACATAGGCGAGTGGTTCCGAACTACCGTTGGAGTGTGACAGGGCTGTCTACTCTCCCCCACACTTTTCAATGTCTTCCTTGAGAGAATTATGCCCGATGCGCTAGAAGACCATGAAGGAACTGTAAACATTGGAGGGAGAACCATCACCAACCTCCGTTTTGCCGACGACATAGATGGACTAGCTGGAAACGAACAAGAGCTAGTGCACCTGATCAACAGACTCAACAACACCTCTGCTGATTATGGCATGGAAATAAGTGCGGAAAAGACAAAGGTCATGACTAACAACCCAATCGGCTTTACCCAAGACATAACCATCAACAACAAAAAGCTTGAGCCAGTCAACACATTTAAGTACTTGGGGGCAACAATCTCAGATGAAGGATCAAGACCTGAAATCATCTCAAGAGTCGCTCAGACCACAGCTACGCTATCTAAGCTAACGCCTCTTTGGAGAAATAAAAACGTCTCCATCAGCTCAAAGATTAGACTGATGCGATCCTTAGTCATGGCGATATTCTTATATGCTTGTGAGTCATGGACGTTGAAATCGGACCTTGAGAAAAAGATCCAAACAATGGAAATGAGGTGCTTCAGACGACTCCTTGACATCTCATACAGAGATCACATCAGCAATGTGGAAGTTAAAAAGCGCATCGAGAATGAAATTGGTCATATGTCGATCTCCTAACCTCAGTAAAAAGATGCAAACTGAAATGGTATGGACACATCACACGATCAACAGGCCTTGCCAAGACAATCATGCAGGGCACAGTACCAGGACAAAGGCGAAGAGGTCGACAAAGGAAAAGATGGGAGGATAACATCACGGAAGGGACAGGCCTGCGGCTGAGAAATACATTGCGGAGGGCAGAGAACAGAGAGGAATGGAGAAGGATGGTTGTCACTGCTTCAGGGGTGCCCCACGGACCGACGTCTAAGGGACCAAGTCAAGTCAAGTCAAGTCAACATTACGATCGAAACATTATTAGCAGTGGCAGAAGCAAGCGTAGCAGCACAAGAAAACCACTACAATTATCATGATTATATATCACAGTCATCATTGTCGTCATGGATGTCATCATCATCATCGTCATCATCACCATCATCACCACCATCATCATCACCACCATCATTATCACCGTCATAGTAGTTCTCGTTGTCGTCGTCGTCGTCATCATCTTCTTCTTCTTCATCTTCTTCTTCTTCATCAAAATCATCATCATCATTGTTTTCTTCTTCTTCTCCTTCTTTTTTATAATCATCATCATTATCATCATCATCATAATCATCGTCGTCGTCGTCGTAATCATCATCATCATCATCAGCTGCAGCAGCAGCATATTGTTGTCGTTCTCCTCGGCGTCATTATCATCAACCTCTTCCGACTGTCGTCATCGTCGTCGTCATCATCAGCAGCAGCAGCATTTATCATCATCGTCATCATCATCATCATCATCATCGTCGTCGTCGTCATCGTCGTCATTGTCGAGGTTATCACCATCATCATCATCATCATCACTGTCGATCTCCTCATCGTCAACATTATCATCGTCGACATCGTCATCATCCAGTTCATCACGTTCAGCGCCTTGCTGTGTGATCCTCCGTCCGCCCCCTGTCGTGTGTGTTGTAGGGGGAGGGGTCAGGTCACAGCTGGTGTTTCATGTCCCCATCATACACGTGTTGCACGTGGTCTGCGTCAGCGCTTCCCCTGAGTAGGTGTTGCAGTTGTTGTCACTGTTGTTGTTGTTATTATTATTATCATCATTATTATTATTAGCATTATTGTTGTTGTTGCTGCTGCTATCATTATTATTATTATTAGCATTATTGTTGTTGTTGCTGCTGCTGCTGCTGCTATCATTATTATTATCATTCTTGTTGTTGATGTTGCTGCTATCATTATTATTATTATTCATATCATTATTATCATCATTATCATTCTTATTATCTTATCATTGTTATTGTGTTGTTTTCGTTGTTGTTGTTGTTGTTGTTGCTCCTGCTCCTGCTGTCATCGTCATCATTATTATTATTATTATTGTTAAAACCCAAGGCTCTGAGTTAGTACTTTGGAGATTGACAACTTTATGATATGCATGTGTGTGTGTGTGTGTGTGTGTGTGTGTGTGTGTGTGTGTGTGTGTGTGTGTGTGTATGAACTACTCTCTCTCTCTCCCTCTCTCTCTCTCTCTCCTGTGACCATCATCGTTTTTCCCACTCCCTCCCCTCCCTTCCCATATTTACTCCACATCCCCTCCTGTTACTTCCAACCCCCTCCCTCCCTTTCAGCCCCCCTTCCACCCCATCTTCCTCACTTCCTCTCCCTCTTTCTTCCGTTGGCACTCACTGCCTAGTCTACCAGGAAACGATTGCAGACACTATATGGCTCCAAGTCCTACGCGTATTATCGCTGATTTGCGTAATACGGCAACATTCGTCATCATCGTGAAAATGACGTCAAAAATGTGCGCCCGCGCTACTGCGATCTATTGGACTACATTCTGGAACCCATTGTGCTAACGATTCCAAACGTCAGCATCGATCGCAGGAAGAGAAAATAAGCGTCATGAATTAGTCATCATCGTCACCATCCTCGCTGACTGCGCGTCCCATATCCTGCGCGCGGATGACATACTTCTTCGGGCACGGCCATTGGGTTTCTTCGTGTGCGGGTGCATTTTTTCCCCCACTCCACACACGTTTGACAAGAGTGAGAGACCCTACCTGTCTGCGGTCTGCAATACCCGTCAACCACTAACTGGTGGTCAGATGGAGATGACTCGTACTCACAGAAGTCTGATCATGACTAAGCCGGTGGGCTATAGTTTTGGAACTCCCTTTTCAAGTGTTGAGAATTCTGACGGAGAGTCTTACCAATCAGATGACCTTACAATTTGCGTGCGTGCGTGCGTGTGTGTGTGCGTGTGTGTGTGTGTGTGTGTGCATGTATTGCTGAACATAATTAGAAGAGACTTGGATTTTTGCATTCTAGCCTTTTGAAACATCTCTTTTGTGTATCAACGTCAGAAGCTGAATTAGATTGTTTGAACTTTTGAATTGTTTCATAACAATTTTGGGCTTCGCGGTTAGTCATATACAGTAAGCTGTCTTACGATTGGTGGCAACAGCCGCCGTCATTCGCCCGCTGTGAGATGTTTTTACAGCCAGCAAGAGGTGAATTAAACGGTTTTGACCAATCGCAAACAAGATGAAAAAATTCAGCCAGTCGTATAACTCGTGCACACAGACGCACACACACGTACACAATTTCAGCAGTTGGTCTAGATGGCGTTTCTTACCAGATGCTCTGTCACATGCCTTCTTCTTGGATAGGTTTGCTACATTTTTTATTCCAAAAATGTTGGGATATTGGCGCTATTCCTAAAATCTGGAAGAGTTCAGTAGTTGTACCAGTTCTAAAAGAGGGCAAAATTAGATCTTCTGTTAACAGCTATAGACCAGTTTCGCTTACTTCTCATGTTGGAAAAATTATGGAAAAAATTATACTCAAACGGATCACTTTTTATTGTGAAAAAAATAACATCATTCCAGTTCAGCAGGCTGGCTTTAGGAAAGGGAGATGCACTGCAGATCATTTGGTTAAGCTTACTACTCAGGTCAAACGTCAATTTTCACGAAGAAAAAGTACACTATATATATACTAGCTACATTTTTTGACGCTAAAAAAATTGTATGGATATATTAAAGCCTTTTTGAAGGATAGACACATGTGTACAAAAATTGGCAATACCTACTCATCTTTCAGAAGTGTAGATATGGGGATTCCACAAGGTTCAATCATTGCTCCAATTTTATTCTCCATTTTTGTTTATGACCTTCCAAAAGCTTTGTCTAAGAACACACATGTGGTTCAATACGCTGGTGACATTGCAGTATGGATAAACACTAGTTTAAGAAAGTGTTCGAATAAGAGGATTATCAGTCATGTGCAGACAATTTATCAGCAGGAACTAAACAGTTTATCAAATTATATAAAAGAAAATGGTTCAAAATTGTCAGGTGAAAAAACATGTTTGATGCTATTTAATAATGGTGAAAATCCTTCCATATTACCTATTTTGAACTTAGAGGATAATATCTTGAAATATCAAAACTGTGTTAAATTTTTAGGAGTCTTTTTGACAACAAAACTTAGTTGGAAAAAGCATACAGAACATTTATTAACCAAGGCAAGAAAAAGATTAAACTTTTTTAAAAACAATCAACTATCAGCCCTGGGGCAAGACACAAAAACTTTAGTGCATTTGTCTACTTTTTTAGTTCGATCCAAATTAAAGTATGGCCAAGAAGTATATTATTCTGCTCCAAAATATCTGTTAAAAAAGCTACAAAGTTTGGATAGCAAAGCAGTGAAACTGGCCTTAGGTGTACCAGTTCATGCAAATACTATCAAAAGTTATCAAGCTGCAGAGGTTTTACCTTTTCAAGAACAACGGCTCTTAGACGTATCAAAATGTATGATTAGAAGTCTGTCAGTTAAGAACTCAAATACAACAGAACTATTGATGGATTCCAACAAAGATTATCCCAAACGAGCTAGAAGTATTTTATATTTACAACCAATTAGAAATTACGCGTATAAGCTTATGTCTGATTGTAACATTGATTTATCAACAGTTTCTGAAGATCCCATCACGCCAAGATTCCCCCTTGGGAGCATTTGTGTGGAAATTTTGATTATAATTACACAAGTGTTTCTAAGACTGAAAACGGTAATCTCTTGGTTAGTGAGGTCAGGGTTCATCTTGACAATTTTTATAGCAATCACCTGAAAATTTACACTAATGGTTCAGTCCTAGATAACATTGGTAGTGGTTCTGGTTTTGTCATTCCCAGCCTAAATGTGAAAAAGAATTATCATATTGACAAAGGGTTTTCCATATTTACAGCAGAATTATATGCAATATTGAAGGCTTTGAGCTACATTTATGATGCTCCCATGCCTTTTCATAATATTCTCATATGTGTTGATTCAAAATCTGTCTTGCAGTCTCTGGAACATTGGGATGGTAAGGCTCGGAAAGATTTACTTTTTGATATTCATCACCTTATACACTGTTTAAGGATTCATGGAATGTGTATTGACTTTTGCTGGGTTCCCTCTCATAGTGGGTTGAAATGGAATGAAGCAGCAGATATACTTGCTAAAACTGGAGCTAAACATTGCCTTGATTGTAATTTATTATCTTCACTGAAAGCATCTTCGTCAGAAATGTTGCTAAAGTTAGAAAATTGTGTTTATAACAGAAATTGTGGAGAAAATCTCAAGTATGTAAATACTTGTCCTCGTCACATTTCCAAGATAGTAACAAAACTCAAGTTAAATGCATGGAACACAAAATATTCTTGCCATGTTTTTTGTACTTGGGGTAAGCCTATTTCAGTGCATCATTTGTTGATAGAATGTTCGGTCTTAACTCCAATTTATAAGGAACATTCTATTGATATCAACGTCCAAGATATCAGTCAAATATTGTCCAGCCCTTCTATCATAAACATTGCTACTATTATCGCACGATCTGAAATTGCCAAGTTGCTTTGATGCGTGTTATTTTTACACTAATTCAAAAGTTCTTGTTATTTTTTATCTTTGAGATTAAGCTTTGTTAGTTAGAGATAGACGTTTTAAATTATTTTTCGTCTAATATCAATGGTGAACAGACGTTAAATAAACCACTGAACTGAACTGATATACACAGACACACACACACACACACACACACACACACACACACACACACATTTTGTTTACAAATATTATTCAAATGGAATATTAAAATCAACAAGCTTGTTTCGAGCCTCTTGTCTCTTGCTTTCATCAGGATATCCTTTTGGGGCACGCTGTCGGTCTTTTTATAGCGTGCGGGACCTGATTTCGTTTCTGCATGTGTGGGTCAATCTCATTCGCTGCACGTGTGGTCTGTGTTTCTTGTTGGGTCTGTTCAGGTGGAGTGCGCTAACAAAGATTTCCATTTGTGCCTGCAATTGTTTACTATTTCTGCTTTTGTATTAAAGTTGCTAGGTGGGGTTTACATAATATTAACCATTTTTCTCTGGAGCATAAGTTGCATTTTTGTTAAATGTATTTACTCAGATCTGTTTGTTTTTTGTATTTCTCTTTTTTGAATGACTGTTTATATGGTTTGCATACCTGGTTTTGAAGTGGTTTTCAGTAATCCCTATATATGTTTCTTTTTCATTTTCTAATGTTACCGTAGCTTGGTATACAATATTGTTGTGAAGACATTTGTTGCTTAGGGGGCACTGTTCTTTTTTTAGTGCAGTTGCAAGATATCCTTTCGGCACCCTTCTTTGTTGTGTTGCTTTTCATTTTGTTAGATGAGTCAGTTATGTTTTTAAGGTTGGGCATACATGAGTATGATAGTTTAATGGTGTTTTTGTTGATTATTTTGAACAGTTTGTGTTCTTTTGGGAATGATGTTGTCAAGATTTTAAAGAATTCATTTCCTACGTTTGTTTTTGCTTTTCCATCTGTTGTACCATATGATCTTCCTTTTCCTGTTTTTCTTATTTCTGTCCGTGTTGTTGTCTGGGCTGTATTGTAGTTTGTAATTATAACCACTTTTTGTAATGCTTCTTGGTATTCTGCTGCTGCATTATTGAATACTTTTTCATTGCATGACAGGTTGGATAGCCTCTTGTTTATTACCATTGGGTATTGTTTTTAGTATAGATGATGGGTGGTTACTTTTGATATTTACGTAGATTGGTATGTCATTGGGTTTTTTGGTATGGTTTTGTACACATGGTCATTGAGGTCTAATGTTATGTCTAGGTAATTCACTACTTTTTTGTTTGCTTCTATTGTGATTTTTAAGTTGTGGTTTTTGAAGATTATACATAATTCTTTTTTCTTGTTTTCAATAGTTCTTCGATTTTTGTTTAATGCAGCAAGGCCGTCATCTTTGTACAAACCGACCTGTTTTCCGAGTTGGATGTTGGATAGCTTGAATAGTCCGACTAGTTCACATGTTTCGGCACCATCATACGAGCCATGGTCACATCAAATGTAGAGTTTTTGCTCGTTTTCTTTAATCCAAGTTTTTATTTCTGCTGTAGTGTAGGGGTTTTCTTGGTGTGGAAAATAATCTCCATTTCTGACTCTGTTACTTTTGTGTTTTTGTTGGCAAATTCCAAAGCTTTGGTAAGCAGTTCTTCATCTATGGATGGGTAGAAGTCCACTATGTCAAATGTAATAAACACTGTGTTTCTCTGTTTGTTGAGTTTCTTAAACCATTGGATGACTTCAAAGCTGTTTTTCCAAAGGTTGTATTCGGTGTTTCATTTTACATTTTCTATAACCTTTTCCAAAATTCTCTTGCTTATTTTGCCCAGTTCGGATTTAGATGGGTTTATTAGTCTGCATGTTGGGTTGTTTGGGAAGTTAGGCTTATGGTCTTTAAGTGTTATGAAGCTTCTTTTGTTTCTGTTGCCTCTACCCTGTCGCTTAACTCCATGCGGTGTGCAAGTTTTTTTTCTTTTTTGCGGATGTTGTCATGTGTGGTATTATCAGCTTTCTTGTAATTTTTCTGGATATTTTTGTTGAAGAGTTGGGAGTATTCATTTAGTTCCATTTTGTAAAAATTACTAGTTTTATCAGCCTTTACGAATATCTTTTTTATCATTTTGGATTTGTTTTATTTCATTTGCTAGTGATGTTTGAAAGATATTTGATTTCTTGAATTCAATGTTGGCTGTCAGTCCCTTCATTTTATCTTCAAAAGGTTTCATTTCATCTATTGTCGGAGGTGATCGTCATGATTTAAAGCCATATGTGGTTTTTGTCTTCATTCTTTGCATTTGGGTTTAGGAAGAAGAACGCCTTCCATCAAAGAATGAGGACAAAAACACATATGGCTTTAAATCATGGCGATCACCTCCGACAATAGATGAAAAGAAACCTTTTGAAGATAAAATGAAGGGACTGATAACCAACATTGAATTCAAGAAATCAAATAATAACTTTCAAACATCACTAGCAAATGAAATAAAACAAATCAAAATGATAAAAAGATATTCGTAAAGGCTGATAAAACTAGTAATTTTTACAAAATGGAACTAAATGAACACTCCCAACACTTCAACAAAAATATCCAGAAAAATTACGAGAAAGCTGATAATACCACACATGACAACATCCGCAAAAAAAAGAAAAAAACAAACAAACTTGCACACCGCGTGGAGTTAAGCGACAGGGTACAGGCAACAGCAACAAAATAAGCCTTCATAACACTTAAAGACCATAAGCCTAACTTCCAAAACAACCCAACATGCAGACTAAACCCATCTAAATCCGAACTGGGCAAAGTAAGCGAGAGAATTTTGGAAAAGGTTATAGAAAATGTAAAATCACACACGGAATACAACCTTGGGAAAAACAGCTATGAAGTCATCCAATGGTTTAAGAAACTCAACAGAGAAACACAGTGTTTATTACATTTGACATAGTGGACTTCTACCCATCCATAGATGAAGAACTGCTTACCAAAGCTTTGAAATTTGCCAACAAATACACAAAA
>CM031621.1:27614432-27624432 GCA_018398815.1 Conus ventricosus
TCCAACCCAATCCCCCCACCCCCACCCCCACGTTCTCCACCTATTCGTACCCGTTTGTTACTTTACTAAATAAATAATAGAGTGTGGAATCAGTCCATCCATGCTAAGGCGATGATATGTATATACGTTGTGTTTAAACCTACTTGAAAACAGCCCGTAAACGTATGTACCTGTTTCGCTCATCGAGAGAGGTGGGAACTCTGGAATCGCTTCAACCTGAAATCTCATGAACAACCTCGATCTGATCTGGCGCCTCGGGGACAGTTACCAAAGCAGGAATGGCATTGTACAGTTACCAAAGCAGCAATGGCATTGTACAGTTACCAAAGCAGCAATGGCATTGTACAGTTACCAAAGCAGCAATGGCATTGTACAGTTACCAAAGCAGCAATGGCATTGTACAGTTACCAAAGCAGCAATGGCATTGTACATTACCAAAGCAGTAATGGCATTGTACAGTTACCAAAGCAGCAATGGCATTGTACAGTTCCCAAAAGCAGTAATGGCATTGTACAGTTACCAAAGCAGCAATGGCATTGTACAGTTACCAAAGCAGCATGGCATTGTACAGTTACCAAAGCAGTAATGGCATTGTACAGTTACCAAAGCAGTAATGGCATTGTACAGTTACCAAAGCAGCAATGGCACTGCAGTGCTACCAAAGCGATAATGGCATTGCACAGTTACCAAGTGATAATGGCATTGTACAGTTACCAAAGCGATAATGGCATTGTACAGTTACCAAAGCGATAATGGCATTGTACAGTTACCAAAGCGATAATGGCATTGTACAGTTATCAAAGCAGCAATGGCGTAGCACAACCACCAAAGCAGCGATGGCGTTGTTTTGTTACCAAAGCTGTAATGACATGCGTGAGTGAGCGTGACCATTCTATGTTGTAAAGAAACACTTAAAACTATGCTTGTCAAGAAACATACTTTTCTGATAAAACAGAATGTGCTCTACAGACTCTTTGGCGGGGCTCGGATTAGGGAGGTCAGTGACGTTCACTCTCCCAGAAACTCTTTTGAACTCTTTTGTGCATGACTCTTCTGCAAGAATGAATGATGTCCCTTCTTAACGGATGTCACAAAGGACGAACATATTTTTGTGTGTGTGTCTTCAATGCACCAATATTCGCCCTAATGTTTTCTAAACAGTTCTGCAACATTTTTAAACACCAGCATCTCTGATGGTTTGTCCATATGAATTTCTCATCATATCATCCGACACTTTGCTGGGTTCTGCTACAAATGTTCTGACATAAAGAAAAAAGTCAGATCGTTATGGTTCTTGTTGTGCTCAACTGAAAAAAAAACAACAACCAACGAATCACCCCCCCCACCCCCCTCCCAAAAAAACAAAAACAAAACAAAACAAAAAAACCAACAAAACAAACAACAACAACAACAAATCAACAACAACAACAACAACACAAAACAGGTATTAAAATAAATGTTTTAACAAGAAGTTGAAAACGAATCATTTACATAGGATATGCTATAATCGTCTGTAACAATTTAATGACGAGTTCTTTTATATCTTTTTCACATAATACGTAACACTACTCATCTTGTGACAGGGGCTTTCGTGACATGAGTCATCAAACTGTTCGACTTCGAGTTCTCTCTCTGTCTCTCTCTTTCTCTTGTCTCTGTCTCCTCTCTCTCTCTCTTTCTCTCTCTCTCTTTTCTGTCTGTCTGTCTCTCTCTCTCTCTCTCTCTCTCTCTCTCTCTCTCTCTCTCTCTTCTCTGTCTCTCTCTCTCTCTCTCTCTGTCTCTCTCTCTCTCTCTCTGTCTGTCTGTCTCTCTCTCTCTCTCTCTCTCTCTCTCTCTCTCTCTCTCTCTCTCTCTCTCTCTCTCTCTCTCTTCCTCAGTTTTCACCTCTTACCGTTCTTGAAAAAAAGGAAACAACATAAAAAGGAGAGTAGACTAAGGGGGAAACAGGCGGATCATTAAAGAAGTAGTTAAAGTTAGAATTCGAAGCGGTAAAGCCAGTAAACTTCAAAGACGGTTTTTTAATCGACCATCAAATAAACGAAAGAAAAAAAGGAAAGGGTTGAGATCATAGAACGCAAGAAGCAAGACAAAAGACTTACGGACAAAGGGACCGGGCAAACAAAAGAAAACAAAAACAAAAACAAAAAACAAAACAGCAATAACGACGACGACAACAACAACAACAACAAAAGAAAGAAAAAAGACAAAACAGAAAGGAAGATGGATACACAGACTGATGAAAAAAGACACCATTATAAGTAGACGATCTACTGATAAGGAGAAAGCCAGCTAAAAAGCCAGATTGATAGATTGAAAGCCAGCTAAAAAGCCAGATTGATAGATTGCAACCAGCTAAAAAGCCAGATTGATAATTGAAAGCCAGCTAAAAAGCCAGATTGATAGATTGAAAGCCAGCTAAAAAGCCGATTGATAGATTGCAAGCCACTAAAAAGCCAGATTGATAGATTGCAAGCCAGCTAAAAGCCATATTGATAGATTGCTAGCCACTAAAAGCCATATTGATAGATTCTAGCCACTAAAAAGCCAGATTGATAGATTGCTAGCAGCTAAAAAGCCAGATTGATAGATTGCTAGCCACTAAAAAGCCAGATTGATAGATTGCTAGCCGCTAAAAAGCCAGATAGATAGATTAAAAGCCAGCTAAAAAGCCAGATAGATAACTGCTAGCCAGCCAAAAAGCCAGATAGATAGAGTCTAGCCAGCCAAAAAGCATTTTAATATATATAATATATAATATATATATATATATATATATATATATATATATATATATAATTATATAGATCAAGTGATTAAAATACCCAAAATGATTTTTGAGTGCTCAACCCCTTGGGGAGCAACATTTGTTAAAATAAGTACAAAAAGAGAAATCGACAAATTTGTTTCTAGCGGCGTTGCGCTGCCCATCAGGATGGTTTTTGTTCGCCGCTAGAAACAAATTTGCCCGTTTCTCTTTTTAGTACCTTATTTTAACAAATGTTGCTCCCAAGGGTTGAGCACTCAAAAATCATTTTGGGTATTTTAATCACTTTGATCTTAATCGCTCCTCACGTGAGCACTGTGACCTAAAAGATTTTAAAATGGAAGAAATCAATTTTAGACCATAAACAAAAAACATCCCCTTTTTCCCCAATCCGCAATCCTACCTAAAAAAAATTAATAGAACAAACTGAAAAGTTCATACACAATATGAGATGGAAACCCTTTCTTTTTTCTGAACCCAAACGCAAAAAAAGAGGATAAAAACACCACGATTTCAAATCATGGCGATCACCACCAGCCATAGACGAAATGAAACCCTTTGAAGACCAAATGAAAAGAATTTGATAACCAATATTGAATTAAAAAAATCTAACAAGGGTTTCCAAACAACACTAAAAAAACAAATAAAACAAATACAAAATGACAAAAAAATATTTGTGAAGGCTGATAAAACTAGCAACTACTACAAAATGGAACCAGAAAAATACTCCCCAACTCCTTGACAAAAACATCCAGAAAAACTACAAAAAAGCCGACAAAAATATACATGACAGTATCCGCACTAAAGAAAAAGAACTTGCAGAGCGCATAGACCTAAGTGACAGGATAGAAGCGACAGCAACAAAAGAAGCTTTTCATAACACTCAAAGACCACAAGCCTAATTTTCATAACAATCCAACATGTAGACTAATAACCCATCCAAATCTGAATTGGGCAAAATAACAAGAAAATTTTGGAAAAAAAAAAAAAAGAAACGTAAAATCAAACTCTGAATACAACCTCTAGAAGAACACATACAAAGTTATCCAATGGTTCAAAAACTCAATAAACAAGTAATACAGTATTCATCACTTTTTGACATAGTTGACTTTTACCCATCTATATATGAGGAACTACTCCCAAACCCCTGAATTTTGGCCCAGTAACCACACAGACAAACAGGTCAAAATGAAATCATTCTCCACACCCAAAAAAACATTACTACACAGCAAAATGAAACCTGGATCAGAAAAACCAACAGAATTCAACATTCGACGTAACCATGGGATCAAAATGATGGTGCAGAAACATGTGAACTGGTCGACTATTCATGCTGTCCAACATCAAGAAAAACTCGGAAAACAAATCGGACTATACAGAGACATGGCCTTGCTGCACTGACCACAACCCAAGAACCATCGAAACAAAAAGAAAGAACTATGCAAAATCTTCCAAAAACCCCACAACTTAAAGATTACCATTGAAGCAAACAAAAGGTAGTGAACTACTTAGACATAACTTTGGATCCCCAACAATCACATATATAAACCATACAAGAAACCCAACGATACACCTCTTTATGTAAACACCAAAAGTAACCACCCACCATCTGTATTAAAGACCATACCCCATGGCATAAACAAGGGGCTATCAACTTGTCATGCAATGAAAGAGTGTTCAACAATGCAGCAGCAGAATACCAGGAGGCACTACAAACAATGGATACAATTACAAATTACAATACAACCCAACAACAACAAAAACAAAAGCAAGAAAAATAGGAAAAGAAAAATCATATGGTAAACCCCCCAAAACGAGGGGAAACTCAAAACAAATATAGGAAAGAATTCTTCAAATTTTAACAACTTCATTTCCAAAAGACACAAACTGTCCAAAATTTTTAACAAAAACACTGCCCAAAACTATCGTACTCATGTATGCCCAACCTTAAAAACCTAATTGACGCTTTCCAAACAAAATGAAAATCAACACAGCAAAGAAGGGTGAAGAAGGAAATCTTGAAATTTGCACCAGAAAAGAGCAGTGCCCACTAGACAATAAATGTCCCAAAACCCAACATTTATACCAGGCTAACTGTGACATCAGAAAATGAAAAAGAAACAACATAGGGATCACTGAAAACCACTTCAAAACCAGATATGCCAAACCACAAACAGTCATTTAATAAAGAAAAATATAAAAGCCCAAACAGAATTGAGCAAATATATCTGGAAACTTAAAGACGCAAAAACAGCTACAATATATCCGGGAAAATCATAAAAAGAGCATCACCATACAGCAATGTTTCAAAAAGGGGGCAACCTATTTTTAAAACTGAAAAATGGTTAATACTACGCAAACCACACTTAGCAACTTGAAATACCAAAACAAAATATAAACAACTGCAGGCATAAATGGAAATCGTTGTTAGTGAACACACCAAAACAAAAACCTGAAAGCCCCAAAAAACAACGTGCAGCCAACCCGCACGGCAAACAACCGCCCAAAAGTGAGCCCACACGCTATATAACATCGGCGGTGGGCAAACAAAAACCATCCTGATGACAGCGCCCAAAGCCGCTAGAAAAAAAAATTTGTCGATTTCCTCTTTTTAGTACCTTTTTTAAACAAATATATATATAAAATATATATATATATATATATATGTGTGTGTGTGTGTGTGGTGTGTGTGTGTGGTGTGTGTGTGTGTGGAGAGAGAGACAGACAGTTAGTTAGACTGGGAGAGAGAAAGAGAGTAAAACAAAAGGAAAAAAATGTTAAAAAGGAACTATTAAGGAAGAAAGAAAAGTGAAAAGAACAAAAAATCCAAAGACAAAAGAAAACACAAAGAAAAGAAAAGTGAAAAGACAAAAGTCCCAAAAACAAAAGAAAACGCAACAGAACAGAAACTTGAGAGAACACAGACTTTTGGGCCAACGTCGAAACGGATTGAGTAATCGCCCTTTGATCCCACTCCCCCCAAACCAACTCAACGACGTCATCTCATGCCCACATCCCATCTTTCCTCCCAAAAGGTCGTTAAACATTGGTTGATTCGTTTTTTAAACGTCATTTTGCCCATCACCAAAGAAACCACCAATCGGTGGGGAACATTATGATAATCACCTCCTTGACGAGGCTTAACAAACGGTAAAATGAAAATTGAGAGAGAGAGAAAAGAGAGAGAGGGAGGGGGGATCAGACAGGCAGGCATACACAGACACAGAGCGACAGACGGACAGACACACTCGCACGAAAACTGACCACATTTATATTAACAATTTTTTAAAACAAAAGAAAAAGAAGTAATGATCTTGGCACACCTATATAACCAAACCCAAAACCCCACACACACACACACCAATTGGTGTGAAGAGAGAGAGAAGAGAGAGAGAGAAGAGAGAGAACGACAAAACCGGGTCTCCACGATCGAAAGCTGTAGAAAAAGAAACCAAACCCTCATATGTTCAAAGCATTTCGCATTCCGTTTCACGTTGTTTATATTCAACAACCCCATGCATCTTTCATAGTTTTTTTTTAACATGCAAAACGTTGCTTTAAAACGTTTCTTCCACAAAATCTCAGATCAGATAAAAAGGATTTCTTTCTTTCTCGAACTTAAAGATCTCCTCTGGTGAAACATCTCCAAACAAACTTTCATCGAACCTGCTGTAAAATAAAAGTAAAATATGAAATGAGGCAGTGAACAGTAAACATTAAACTACAAACACGTAGGGTAATTCTTGCTCCCATGATAAAACAAATACCCGCCCATAACTCCAAAAAATGCTGCCTGTGACACCGAATCGACCACAGATATGACAGCACTGAGAAAACAAGGGAAACATCACAGACAAAAATGTTCCAGGCTCACTTATAAACCCCTACCAGACACATCTACGCCGCAACAACTACTGGAGAAATGAAACAAATATAAATAACATATATTTAAGTCTAGCATAACCTTTTTGATCTTGAATACAAATCGGACAAGTACATTGACGAACAGAAAGAAATCAGGGGAACCTCGATTGACTGAAATGAAAGTAAACATGAAATGAGCAAGGGGAAAAGTAAACAGTAAACAACAAGCAAGCCCGGGTAACTCTTCTCCCATGATAAAACAAATACACGCCCCTGATTCTGAAGGAATGCTGTTTACTTTAAAATGTTCAGGTCAGACATTGGGGTTAAGTTCCAACGGTTTATAAGAACATGCTTTATAGTGTGTAGTACATCACATGGAACGCTTCACGGAGCTTCTTTTACAGGTCAAAAGAAAATGACTGGTGTAAAAAGACCGGGCTGTGTGTAATCGATGTGGAAAAAAACTATTTCTTTTTTACGTTCAACAGTTTGGGGATAAAGAAAGCTCTTTTTTGGTTCGGACGGATATTTAAACGGTTTGTTAACAACCGTATACGTGTTTTCCCGCCCTTTTGCCAATGGTCTTCGACATACGTGAGAACTTAAGACTTCCAGATTGGTGGCCAACACACTTTTTTATTCGTTTGCGGGACTCCCTTTGGGAAGTTGATCAACCACCTCGTTTACTAAAATGTCGACAAGACCTGGAACCCCAAAGAAAACTAGGTGGTTGTAATCATAGATTTCAGTGGATGTGCTGTTCGGAAAAAATCAGGGGTTGAGGACGGTTAACATTGCAGTCGGCAATGGCCTCTACAGCAGCAGGGAGTAAGGAAGGATGGGAAAGATTTATGTTTGATTTGTACACAGATTGAAGAAGAGTCGGGATCAGCTCTGTGAGTGCACCGTGTAGATGTCAGAGCTGTTGATGGAACTGGTTCTGAATATTGTTGAGAGCAAACTGTGAACAAGAAGCAGCATCTCTCTCTCTCTCTCCTCTCTCTCTCCTTTTCTCCTCTCTCCTCCCCTCTCTCTCTCTCTCTCTCTCTCTCCCAGATTTGGAGAACCATCCGTAAACATTTTTGGAAAAGATGGACATTTTGATCAAAGTTTTTGAAAAAAATATAAAAAAATCTGTCGCCAGAGAGATGGCGAGTCTTGACGATAGAGGCTGTATGAACACAAAGGACCATCTTTATGTGAAAAGGGATCCTCGCGTGTATAGATACACTTTCCCCCGCTATCATTACCCTCACCCTCTTCCACCCCTCCCTGTCTCCCCCCCCCCCCCCCCCCCCCCCCCCCCCCCCCCCGGACCACTTTGCCTTTCTTTTTTTTTTTTTTCATTGGACGATGCACAGCTAAGGAAAAGGGAGGACTCGTTGAACCGTTTCTGAAAAGGATCAATCACAAACTAAAGCCAGGGAACGGCCCAAGAAGGACTTGGGTTGGGTTGATTTTGAAAATTCCGTCAGCGATATTGCTAGCGTGGATTTTTAAAAAAAATTTGTTTTTTTTTTTCTTTTTTTTTTTGTTGTTCGATTACTTCGTGATTCCTTTTCCCTTTATCTTCTGTGGCTTCCATCCCCTTCCGGTTTCCCGCTCCTTCAAGAGTCACTTCCTCCTCCTCCTCCTCCCCCCCCCCCCCTCTCTCTCTCCTCCCCCGATAGAAATAAGAGGAAGTATGTATCAATTGGAAACTGTCTGCATTTTTTTTCCTCTATCTTCTTTTGTCAATTTCTGAGTGTCTCTCCATCTGTCTGTCTGTCTGTCTGTCTGTCTGTCTCTCTCTCTCTCTCTCAGATGGAAGTAAAAGGTTCTATGTATCAATTGGAAACTGTCTTCATTTTTGTCTCTCTGTCTGCTTTTGTCAATGTCTGTCTGTTTATCTGTCTGTCTGTCTGTCTATTGTATTGACGTGTGTTCGATAGATGTCCTTTTCATGCTAATACTTTCCATCAGCTGCTTCTCTTGATATTTGCACCTCTGCTGTGGGAGGGCTGGATGTGAACAAAAAAAAGTACAAATTTGTTGATATGTTGACTTCCATAATAAAGAGCTTCTCTCTCTCTCTCTCTCCTCCTCTCTCTCTCTCTCTCTCTCTTATATATATTATATATATATATTTTATATATATATATAAATATACATACTATATATATATATTATATGTATGTATGTATGTATGTATGTATGTGTGTGTGTGTGTGTGTGTGTGTGTGTGTGTGTGTGTGTGTGTGTGTGTGTGTGTACAGGCAAAGGGGCAAAAGTCTGCCCCCTCTAATGGCGGACAGATTTGAAGTGGTTGTTTCCACCAGATTGGCTAGCCAAAATTTCAGCGTTGATGACATGTCTGTGTACCGAAAACCACTGACGTCATTTTCACAAGTGTACTCTTTTGTGTGAAGTAAAGAAAATCGTTGAACTGTCGTTTGGTGCTTGCGGTCTGCTGTTAGATCTGGCATGGCATCGGCAAACAAACAGCTCACAGAGGAGACGAAAAAAATAATTGTGTTTTTGATAGACCAGGGGCTTCGGGTGTTTGAGGTGGCAGAGTTTACAAGCGCTATTGTGACAGAAAAACAGTGGAAAGCTAGGAGTGGTAGGTCCAGAAAGTTCACGAACAGGTGCCTGTCTGTATTGTCAAAGATCGTAAAACGGGACAGATCTGCCACAGTTTCTGAAATTTCAGCCGAATTCCGTGCATGAACCTCCGTTGAAGTCAGCAAAAAGACGATCAAGCGAAATCTGCATGGACTTGGCTAGTCAAAGCATCCCCCAGTGAGGAAACTAGTCATCAAGGAAGTGAGCAGAAAGAAGCGGCTGCAGTACTGTAGGAGTAAACTTCACTGGACTGTGAACGATCAGTGGAAGAATGTTATTTTCAGTGATGAAATGACCATTGTGATCAAACCAAATGGACGTGTAAAACTACGGAGGAAAGTCGAAGAGAAGTGGTCAGTGCTTTCACTGTGCAGCGTCCATCTCGGCCCGAAGACTACATTGAAACTGATGGTGTGGGGATGCATTTCGTACGACAGAGTTGGACCACTGGTGTTCGTGGAAGGCAGTATGAACAGTCGGAAGTACACTGATGTGCTGGAAAACAACTTTTTGCCGTTTGTTGCCGACCACTACCCATACAAACGTTGGTACTGCAAGAAGACAACGCCTCTGTTCACCGCTCGGCTCACACCGAGACCTGGAAGCGACAGCACAGAGTGCCCGTGTTTTTCTCGCCCCCTGAGAGTCCCGATGTAAATCCGATCGAGAACGTGTGGCAAGTCCACATAAAAAAAACATTCGCCGCATCAGTACTGTCCCAGATCTGCGCTGTGCACTCACCACTGGAATCAACCGACTGTTGCC
>CM031621.1:27626932-27635103 GCA_018398815.1 Conus ventricosus
CTCTCTCTCTCTCTCTCTCTCTCTCTCTCTTCCTATACATGGGAAGAATCTCTAAGAAAAGGGAAAAAGGCACTATTGAAATTCTGAAATCCCTGAGAAAACTGAATTGTACAGACTGTAGTATATTTTGGAAAATGTTTGATACACAGATAAAACCTCTTCTTACATATGCAGCTGAAATTTGGGGCATACATGAAAATTCGATGATGGAAAAAGTACATACGTATGCTATGAAGCGTTTCCTTCAAGTACCTATTCATTCATCCAACACCGTTTTATATGGAGAGATGGGCAGATACCCTTTGTACGTAAGTACATTTGTGAAATGTATTAAGTACTGGTTGAAGAACTTGAAGCTACCCCAGTCCCGTTTCAGCAGGCAAGCCTATGATATGATGCTTTTAGAAATGGAAAATGGTAAAGAAAACTGGGCTCATAAAGTAAAGAAAGTCCTTTCAGAACAGAGTTTTGGTATAGTGTGGATGGCCCAGGAAGTAGGGAATGAGCAACAGTTTCTTGCGGAATTTAAAGACAGGCTTATTTGTTCTTTTAAACAGAATTGGCACTCAGGTATGGAAAGTAAAGAAAAATATCGCTGGTTTTTCTCATTTAAGAATGTGTTTCATTCTGAAAAGTTTCTCAATTTCATAACAGATAGATGGCACAGAATAAATTACGCAAGATTTAGGTTGAGAACTTTAGGCTTTAATGCGAACAAAAGATGGTTTGAATGTGAAACATCCACAGAATCTCCTTGTCCTACATGTAGATACATTATTGATGACGAAGAACACTTTCTGTTCCACTGTACTGCTTATAATGAAGTACGCACAAATTGTTCACTTTTCCAGTTAGATATAGCGAAAAGACAAATGCTGCTGTCGTGTTATCATCAGATGATGAACTTGTAATTAAATCAGTTGCGAAATTCATCGCAGAAGCATTGAAAATTAGACAGATGAAGGATAGTGAAATTTAAGATAATGCATTATAAGAGAGATCTGAATGAATATTATCATTCATCGCAAGTGGAAGAGATCAGTAAGATACATTGTCATCATTTGATCGAGTGGATGGTCGAGTCAGTCTTAAGGTGGTGGGGTTTTTTTTTTTTTTTTTTTTTTCTAATTGCATTACTCCTGTGCGTGAGGACATGAGGATATGTTATGAATTTATTTGTTTTTAACCTTTGATTTGGTGCACACAAGGAATGAATGTGTACTATTTGTTTGCAGGAAAGGAAGAAGGAAATGTTATTGTTCTGTTACCTCCCCCCCATCCCCTTGTCAAAAGACCTCTTTGGTAATGACAATAAAATATCAAAGTGTCAAAAAGTGTCAAAGTGTCTCTCTCTCTCTCTCTCTCTCTCTCTCTCTCTCTCCCCACACACACACACACACAAGAAAACACCTCACCGAAGTCAGAACAGGATGAAACTGCTATAAACTTTAATTCCTCTGCAGAAATGTCTAAATTTGTCTTTAATACATGCACACATACACAGTAATGAGTTGTTGTGATACTGACACACACACACACACACACACACACACACATATATATATATATATATATATATAGAATTATAAACAAAGCTTGCTCTTATGTCTTAGATTGAAAAAATAGGGGGAGATACGCATTCATATCTGCAGTGGTAGATGATTCTGCCTAACTAACAGTATGTGCATGAGTGGGTGAATGGGGAAAAATAAAATAAATGCTTCTCAAAATGAGCCTTCAGCAAGCTTATATTCTCCAAGAGGGAGACATCCTCCAATAGGGAGGGAAACTCACTAACATATAACTCCTGTCATATACCGATTTTCGAAACTTGGTGGTTTCTCCTCAGTGACCGCGGAAAGTGGTAATTTGACTCCTCTGCCTTTCAGTTTTAAGAAGAATGCAATCCCAGAAAAGGTTGGTGTGCAATACCGTAGTATGTTTGTTGAGTTTTCAAAAAACCAACCAAAGGTGCCATCTAAGAAGCAAAAGAAAATCATAAAAGAGCAAAACAAACTACATTTCTTGTGAAAAATAGAAAATATAAAACAATATCCTCTAAGACACAAGTGCTGAGGGCTAGTTCTTGGAATGAATCCACAAGGGACTAAAATACAACAAACTAATAAATTCCAAGGATAAGTACCGCACCGTTCCAGCAACTTACAGAGCAGCTTGGTGTTGCAATGACTGCAAGAAATATTGAATTATAAACAAAGCTTGCTCTTATGTCTTAGATTGAAAAAATAGGGGGAGATACGCATTCATATCTGCAGTGGTAGATGATTCTGCCTAACTAACAGTATGTGCATGAGTGGGTGAATGGGGAAAAATAAAATAAATGCTTCTCAAAATGAGCCTTCAGCAAGCTTATATTCTCCAAGAGGGAGACATCCTCCAATAGGGAGGGAAACTCACTAACATATAACTCCTGGTCATATACCGATATTCGAAACTTGGTGGTTTCTCCTCAGTGACCGCGGAAAGTGGTAATTTGACTCCTCTGCCTTTCAGACATAAGAGCAAGCTTTGTTTATAATTCAATATTTCTTGCAGTCATTGCAACACCAAGCTGCTCTGTAAGTTGCTGGAACGGTGCGGTACTTATCCTTGGAATTTATTAGTTTGTTGTATATATATATATATATATATATATATATATATATATATATATATATATATAAAACTATTTTTTAAATGAAGTGCTAAAATTCGTCTACAGGCCTGTTTCAAGATACGTATCTCTCCTCAGATCCTGAGGAGAGATATGTATCTTGAAACAGGCCTGTAGACGAATTTTAGCACTTCATTTTAAAAATATTTTAACAAATGTTGCTCCCCAAGGGGTTGAGCTTTTTCAGATTTTTTAAGGACGTTTTAATACTGTTTATTATATATATATATATATATATATATATATATATATATATAATATATTATATATATATAATATATATATATATATATATATATATATGATGGTGGTGGTGGTGGTGTAGATGATGATGATGGTGGTGATGATGATGATGATGATGATGATGATGATGATGATGATGAGATGATATTGCAGCTGCTCCTGCTGCTGTTGCTGCTGATAATGATGATGATGATGAAGAACAAGAAGACGATGCTATAGCATTCCTCTCTGGTCAGCAAAAAAAAAAGATAAGCTGCACCGTTCTCTAGGATTTCTTTTCATTTACAGCCCGGTGGGGATATCCCATTCTATTTATTTTGCAACAAGTTTACTGCTTTTTTTTTTTTTCTTCTTCTTCTTCAGGATTTAATGAGTCCGGTATGTAAAGACCTTCCGGAAAGGCTCAGATGCACGCGGATCATGACGAACCTTTTTTGTTTCTTTTTAAGTGCACAGCTTGCCTTCTCCATCGCCAAGAAATGTTAAAGGAAACCTTGCCCACCCATCCACACCCACATCCATCCCTGTGCAATCCCTTCCCTCCCCGTTTTTGCTTGTACGTGTGTTTGTTTGTTTGTTTGTTTGTTTTCTTGTCTCTCGAAATCTCTTACGATTGAACGAGGTGGACAAGTGTTTACGAGTGTCTAGATGTTTTTTTTATATTTTCAAATTGTTGCTCTAGAGTCTATCTCTCTCTTTATTTTTTTTTCAATGTATTGCATGTGTTTTCAGATGTCTGTTCGTTGCGTTGTTCTTCTGTTATAACACTCAAGTGGTTGCACTCGACTGATGTTTTCATTTGAATGTTCCAGTGTCCGTGGAATTGTTCGGGCGATTGCATCTGAAGACATACAACTTTGATTCTTTGCAGATGTTGACCCTGCAAACAGCGCTGGGAATTTGAACGAAGATTACATCGGTTTTGTTGTTGTTGTTGTTGTTTGTTGTTTTTTCGAGAGTCTCTCTCTCTCTCTCTCTCTCTCTCTCTCTCTCTCTCTCTCTCTCTCTCTCTCTCCAGAAATTCAGATTTTTTTTCAATCATCATGGCTCAAATATCCCCTGGCAAATATCTATCTATCTATCTAATCTCTATCTATCTATCTATATCTATCTATCTATCTATATCTATCTATACACGTACAATATGCAGATGTCCATTGAAAATCTAAAAAAAGCTCAACCGTCTAGGGAGCAACATCTGTTAAGAAATATTATTAAAATGGAATATTAAAATCAACAAGCTTGTTTCGAGCCTCTTGCCGCTTGCTCTCATCAGGATATCCTTTTGGGGCACGCTGTCGGTCTTTTATAGCGTGCCGGACCCGATTTCGTTTCTGCATGTGTGGGTCAATCTCATTCGCTGCCCGTGTGGTCTGTGTTTCTTGTTGGGGTCTGTTCAGGTGGAGTGCGCTAACAAAGATTTCCATTTGTGCCTGCAATTGTTTACTATTTCTACTTGTCACGGACGGACAGCCCTCCATCCCACTTTCAATGTGGTATTTAAGTTCGTCAGTTTGTTACCACCTTTTGTGTGTGTGTGTGTGTGTAAAAGAGGGATGGGCAGCTGTGTGTTGTCGACTTTTCAGGGAGAAAAGTCTGCCCGTCCGTGCGGTTTGCATGCATCCTTCTGCACCGCATGGACATCTCTTTCTGTGAGATACCCGGGTAGTTGTGGAAACCCGTGGAGAGCTCACTGAGTCGTTGGAAGTTATTCCCCTTTGATCGGCGGCTGGCGTTTGGGGAAAAATCTTATTTCACTCGGATTGGAGCCACGAGTGGAGAGACCACGTTCTCTTTGGTGAGGCATTTTATAACCTGGGACGAAGGCCACTGGTCTGCCTGACGGTGGTAGTCTTAGGGCTTAGAGAGAGGAATCCCTATTCCTGCCCACCAAGTATTTATCTTTACCCTCTTCGCTGGGGTGACCAGCCGACGGCCATCCCATGGTGAAGGGCTGCTGGTGCTGTCGGCTCCGGGGTCCCGGACAGTCTCTTCACTGAGGATCAGCCTGCCGGGCCCACTTTTTCCCCTCCTTTCCACCCGCCGTTCTGGCGAGTTATTTTCGTGCTTCTCGGTTCTCATTTCACATTCCACAGGGGTATCGTCTATAAATTATAAAAAATAATATTTTCATTCAAAATCGGTTATTTTGGGTACTGTGCTGAGGCAGTACTATAGGTGTAGAGAAATATTGTTTCAGGCGCGCTGCGAGCGTTAGCCTGATTTATAAATGTACAAGAGCAAGTTGAAATTTTATTCTAAATGCGCTACGCTGAAGCAGTGGCATTTTTCTTGTCAGCGATTTGGTTGGACACAGCGCGCCGCGCACGCTTGTTTTTTTTATTTTGGCTGAGTCATTCTTTATTTGTGTGTACCCCGTCAGAGGAAGGGGTATGCTTGTTTAGTTCTATAAATTATTATTTATTTTCATGTAAAGGAAAAAAAAGGAAAAAAAAAACCAGGCCGGACGCGGTGTTGATTGAGTTACCGCGCGACTCACTTGAGGTCGGGAAGCGAGCGTTCCTTCGCGGCGCCCCCCGGTCGGTTCCGCTCCGCCTGTTCGTTTATTTGTTTATGTATTGTCGATTTTATTTTGTTTATCTCTTTTATTTATTTTACTATTATATTTCCTTCAATGTGAATGTGGTATGGGTGTGTTGTTGTGGTAATTTTAAACTCAAAAAGTCAACACGTCATATGCCTTGCTTTCCTTATCAGTTTTTTATATACCCGAGGCCTTCAGACTGAAGGGGTAGTATATATATTATGACAAAAGTATAAAAATTCCATCAAGTAAACGAATTTGTGTTTCTTTTTTCAATCATTAGAGAGAAGAAAAAAGAGATAGAGTATACAATAATGAAATGTGAAGTAACTATTACTAAACTAGATTCAGTCTTGCGGTGTAGCCCATTTCGCCAGGTAGTAGCCTGCACCCACACCATATCTCAGCTGTACCTAGAATGAAATCCTAATGCCCCTTTTTTAGGGCGTTCGTTGGTTGACTTGGTGTCGGCCCAGACGTCTTTTATTGCAGGGCGCCAATTCTGAGAGCGGTATGAAGAGGAGCAGGACGCTGACCGTGGTGCCAAGAGCGAGACCAGAACGCCAGTCCTGAGCGTATCAACTGCTTTGGGGTGCACCAGTGTCTCCCTGCTCGGACAGGGAAAGGACTTTCCTTTAAGTTAAGTTTGTTTCTGGCTGTGTATGGGCGGTGTTTGGTGATGCCTGGCGTGTGGGAGACATTTTGTATGGCTGTGATGTTTGTGAGGGTACATGTGTGAATATACTAAAAGTGTTCATGAAGTGTATAAGTATGCGAATGTTGGTGAATATGCTTGTGTGGCTGGGGTAGACCCTGTTTCGTCCTTCGTTTGTTCCCCCCTGTCCTTTCTTCTTTCTTTATTTTGGGATAGATTAGTGGTTAGGGTCTAAATTTAGCTGTTCCCTGGGCCAAGGTGTGGGGTCTTTTGTTGGGTTATTTTGTCCATTAAGTAGATATCTTCTTTTAGGTGGCTGACCTCTTCTATTTTCCCTTCTTTTCCAATTTATCTCTGTCCTCCCTCTTCTTGATAGTCGTCCCTCCTCCATTAGGTGTGAATGAGGTATTTCGTTAATTCAATAAATTGCTTATTTGGTTTATTTTGTTTTCCACGAGTGGTTTGAGTGTGTGGTCGGTGGGTGTTGTGCCCAGCCTGTCCCCTCTCCTCTTCCACCCTCACATCCTTGATTCACGGACCTTTGTATTCAAAGTTGCTAGGTGGGGTTTACATAATATTAACCTAGTTGCAAAGCGAGACGACTGCAGGCGGAAATCTAAACAAATCTTAAATAAATGTTAGCGAACCGCCAGAGAACGTGGACAAACGAGTCACAAGACAAAACACAACGCGTTTCGACCTCTTAGGTCTTCGTCGGGTGATAAATAAACGAATAAAACAACGAAAATTCACTTAGCTTAGGGTCAGCGCAAGGAAGAAGGCGTTCAACGCGTTGTGTTTTGTCTTGTGACTCGTTTGTCCACGTTCTCTGGGCGGTTCGCTAACATTTATTTAAGATTTGTTATAATATTAACCATGTTTCTCTGGAGCATAAGTTGCATTTTTGTTAAATATTGTTGTATGGTGTTGCTCTTTTTATGATTTTCCATGATATGCTGTAGTCTTTTTGTTATCTTTAAGTCTCCAGATGTACTCAGCTCTGCTTGGTTTTTTTCTTTTTCTTTTTAGAATGACTGTTTATGGTTTGCGTATCTGGTTTTGAAGTGGTTTTCAGTAATCCCTATATAATATGTTTCTTTTTCATTTTCTGATGTTACCATAGCTTGGTATACAACATTGTTGTGAAGACATTTGTTGCTTAGGGGGCACTGTTCTTTTTAGTGCAGTTGCAAGATGTCCTTTCGGCACCCTTCTTTGTTGTGTTGCTTTTCATTTTGTTAGATGAGTCAGTTATGTTTTTAAGGTTGGGCATACATGAGTATGATAGTTTAATGGTGTTTTTGTTGATTATTTTGAACAGTTTGTGTTCTTTTGGGAATGATGTTGTCAAGATTTTAAAGAATTCATTTCCTACGTTTGTTTTTACTTTTCCATCGTATGGGGGTTTGTACCATATGATCTTCCTTTTCCTGTTTTTCTTATTTCTGTTCGTGTTGTTGTCTGGGCTGTATTTAGTTTGTAATTATAACCACTTTTTTGTAATGCTTCTTGGTATTCTGTTGCTGCATTATTTAATACTTTTTCATTGCATGACAGGTTGGATAGTCTCTTGTTTATACCATTGGGTATTGTTTTTAGTATATTTTTAGTATGTTTTTAGTATATTTTTGGATATTTACATAGATTGGTATGTCATTTGTTTTTTTTTGTATGGTTTGTACACATGGTCATTGAGGTCTAATGTTATGTCTAGGTAATTCACTACTTTTTTGTTTGCTTCTATTGTGATTTTTAAGTTGTGGTTTTTGAAGATTATACATAATTCTTTTTTCTTGTTTTCAATGGTTCTTGGATTATTGTTTAATACAGCGAGGCCGTCATCTCTGTACAAACCGACCTGTTTTCCAAGTTGCTTTTGGATGTTGGATAGCATGAATAGTCCGACTAGTTCACATGTGTCGGCACCATCATACGATCCCATGATCACATCAAATGTAGAGTTTTTGCTCGTTTTCTTTAATCCAAGTTTCATTTCTGCTGTAGAGTAGGGTTTTCTTGGTGTGGAAAATAATCTCCATTTCTGACTCTGTTAC
>CM031621.1:27645203-27652703 GCA_018398815.1 Conus ventricosus
AGAAGAAGAAGAGAAGAATGAATGAATGAATGAATGAATGAATGAATGAATGAATCTTTAATGGGTTGAGAATTAGGCTCATTGAAGGCCTTTTTACAATTCTGCCCAACAAAAAACTACAATTTAAAAGGTAAGGTAACATCGAAATTACTAAATAACATCAATATAACGATTTCATGCTTTAAACATCTCTCTCTCTCTCTCTCTCTCTCTCTCTCTCTCTCTCTCTCTCTTCTCTCTCTCTCTCTCTCTCTCTCTCTCTCTCTGTCTCTCTCTCTTCTCTCCCTCTCTCTCTCACTCCCTTGTCCTCCCCTCTCCTCTCTCTCTCTCTCTCTCTCTCTCTCTCTCTCTCTCACACAAAACACACACACCACACACACACACACACACACACACACACACACACACACACACACACACACACACACATCTCAATCAACTGCATCGTTTATCAGCATTACACTTTTTTTTCCGGTACGTATTTTATAGTCAGGCTATGTCTACGATAGGTCAGTCATGAGTATCAAAAGAAGTAACTTTACTTCATTTTTGAAAGCTGATAATTGGGAAATATTTCTGTGTTTTGCTGGAAGTTTGTTCCATTCTTTACGCCACAGAAGGAGAAACTTGTTTTGAATAATCTAAATTAGCTTTAGGAATAATGAATCTGAGCGAATTCATGATGGTGATTTTAAATGTACTATTGATTTTAAATAATCTGGGCATGCGTCATGAACAATTTTGTGCATAACAATCAGAGTGTTGAATGTTTTACATGAGTGAAGAGGCATTATTCTATTGTACCTAAATACATCACGCATAGAAGGATCGGATTGCTTCTGACAGTTGGTCATCTTAATGGCTCGTTTTTGCAATGAACAAAGTGGTTTTAAGTAGATGGCGCACATTTACCCCAGATTATAGAGCAGTAGTCTAATCGAGCCTGAACAAAAGCAAAATAATACATTTTTCGTGAATGTTCGTTGAGAAACTGTTTTATCTGTGACAGCTGGAACACACAAACACGAGACTTGTTTGATTAGGTTATGGATCTGATCGTGCCAGGAAAGATTTTCATCGATGACGATGCCTAATAATTTGTGCTTTGCAACTTGTTTTATTGTTTTATCTTTGTACATTATTTTTAATTTTGCTTCTTTTATGACTTGTCTTTTTTGACGTGCACATTTAACTTTAGACTCGGTTTTATGAGGATGAACAAGCATGTCATTTGAATCCACACCAGTCTTCCACTGATTTCATGCTTGCATTTAAATGATAATTAATTTCATCGATGCTATGACTAGAGTATTGTAAAGATGTATCATCAGCGAACAAATCACACACTGCATTTTGAATTGATAAGGGAGATCTATTTATGTAGAGGGAGAACATCAGGGGACCTAAGATTGATCCTGTGGCACGCCTCTTGGCACATTTCTCTTGAAGAAATAACACCTCGTGAAAAAACAGATTGCGTACGGTTCGACAAATAAGATCTAAAAAATGATTCCGTATTGTTGTCGACGCCGTAAACATTAAGCTTTTTTAGCAGTTATTGTGATTAATTAAATCAAAAGCCTTTGTTAAATCAATAAACACTACACCAACTGCTTTCCTGTTGTTGATATCTTTTAGCCACAAATTTGTGACCCGACACAAGCCGTTTCACATGAATGTAGTTTCCTAAATCCTGACTGATTGATATACAACAGTTTATGTTTCTCAATAAAGATGATAGATGGTGATAGATATGAACGTTCTAATGGCTTTGAGACGGACGATAGCAGCGAAATTGGTCTGTAGTTACTTGGATCATCTAAATTCCTTTTTTGTGCAGAGGGATAATTTTTGCATGTTTTAATGCTTCTGGAAAGTAATGTTTAGATAAACATAGATTAAAGAGGTATGTAAGAGAATCTACAATATATGGTACAGATATTTTTTAAATTTCTTGGGACTAATTCCATCAAAGCTGTATGAACTTTTATTTTTCAAAGTTGATAGATATAAAAACACTTCATTAACAGATATTAGGGGAATACAAAACTTTGCGTGTATATTTTTTTGATCACAAAATTTCTGTAAATTCGCAGCATCAAAAAATGTAGTTTTTATCTTTCCCTATGTTTAGCTTGTTACCAATATTGGCAAAATGATCATTTAGTGTTTCTACTGGAATGGAACATTCTGTCTTGATGAACACGGTCCGGTAAGTTTATTAATATGCTTTCCAAATAGAGGCTCCGTTGTTTTTATTTTGGACCAACTTTCTGAAAGAATCACATTTTGACTTTCTAATCATTTTACTTCACAATGTTCCGTTTTTTCTTATATTCTTTGTCAGAGCCTACACTTTTTAAATCATCCCTCTCGTCCATGGCATTCAGAATATCCTGAGTGAGCCAGACAGGCAGGATATCTGTTTGACTCGCCTCTGGATCAATGGGATGTGTTTGTCGACAATATTCAGAAAGGTTCTCGTCCAAAAGGCAAGGGCGTCATCTGGATCGGTGTAGCTATAGATGTTTGCAAAAGGCGAGGAAATGAGATCCGATTGAAAAGCGGTGTAAGTTGAAGTTTTTGAATGAATGAAATGTGATTACCAAATGACTTGCTTTTGGAACTTAAAAACCCTTTTTGTTCCAAGTTACGCAAACAGCATTGTGGTCACTTGCACCAGTAGGCGGTACACATATTTCTGCAAGTGCAGCAATGTTCGACGAATATATGTGGTCTATAAGGGTATTAGATTTTGAAGTAACTCTAGTCGGTAAAGAAATGCACTGATGAAGATTATATGAATTGCAATGTTGGACCATTGAGAACAAGACTGAAACAGATCTAATTGAAATCTCCCAATAATAGTTTTCTGTTTTCAAAAGCCATACTGTGTCCATCATCTCACAAAAAACGTTTATACCAGCTGGACTTACTTTTAGGATGTCTGTATACAAATCCGACAAGAATTGACGCTAATGTCTTACTTTTTGACTGATTTCAAGCCACGTTATTTCAATATTTTTGTGACAAAGTCATTACGAATTTTGTATGGGACATCTTTTTGGACGTAGACAGCAATACCCGTTTCAAGAATATTTTCAGGATTTCTCCGGACTATTGAGTATCCAGGAATGGATATTGAATTGTCACCAACGCGGCTGTTTGTCCATGCCTCAGAAAATCCAAAGACATGGAAAGGTTTATGATTATTATGAATGATTTTTGATACGTCAGACATTTTGTTTATGAGATGACAAATATTTAGGTGACCTATGCGCAGACCGTCATTGACGGGCCCGTCTGAAGAAGAAGAAGAAGAAGAAGAGAAGAAGAGAAGAAGAAGAAGAAAGAAGAAGAAAAGAAGAAGAAGAGAAGAAGAAGAAGAAGAAGAAGAAGAGAAGAAGATGAAGAAGAAGAAAGAGAAGAAGAAGAAGAAGAAGAAGAAGTCGTCATCGTCATTCATCTTCATCATCATTTTATCATCATCATCATCATCATCTTCATCATTCATCATCATCATCATCCATCATTCATCATTCATCATCATCATCATCATCGGAAGGAGAAGAATATTGAGAAGTATCTGGGTGTTTATAACATAAAATGAATCAGCCCAACTAACAGCCACCCACCCCATTCCGTCCCAATTAAAGTACATAAAAAAACAAATTCCAAACAAACAAACAGTCAAGACATATCTCTGCACACTAAATCAACATTCTTCTTGTTGAAAATCTGGACAGGTACTCCCATCTCTATGTCAAGTTTCCTTTCTCCTTCTTTTTATTTATTTATCTATTCATTTATTCATTTATTTATTTACTCATTTATTTATTTATCTATTTTTTCATTCATTTATTTATTTATTTGTGTTTGTCCTTCTAAAGCAAATCAACTTACTTACAATTCGGGAAGAAAATTGGATCTATGAAGGGAAGTGACCTTTCTCCCTTATTCTTTCTTTCACCCTTTGCCTTTTTCTTTCAGTTTTTTTTTTTCTTTCTTTTTTTTTAAAATTCTTTTCACAATTCCTTACTTTTCTGGAGCTGTCCATTTCTTGTATATATTTTTCGAAGTGTTATTTCAGTCCCAACAAACCCAAGACAGCAAAGGCTGGCAGAAGAAATGATGTCACAGTTTCTTCCATTTCATGATTAAGTTAGCCTAAAAAAAATTATACTGTGAGCATTTTGAATGACGAAGAGAAAAAGTCTGAAGCAGATAAACGCACTAAACGTTTTATGAAAGGACTGGAAGACCCACCAAAATTCCCCCACCTCCCTCCTCTCTCCTCTGCTGAGCTGCCCAACATCATCATTGCAGAACAAGCCTTTGATTTCGAGGAAGTCTCACAAACACACCGTTGTGTTTTTCTTCTGATTTCCGCCCTAAGGAACAGAAAAGGCCCACTCGTTTGTTGTTCTTCGAACGTGCTTCCAAGGGAATGGAAACGTCCACACTGATTCACCTGACAGGGGCTGGAGAGATAAGCGTGGTAAAGAGGAGAGGTAGTGGGGAGAGTACAGATGGGGTCGTGTGGCAGGCAGGCGGGAGATACAGATGCGGTCGTCTGACAGCAGACGGGAGATACAGATGGGTGGTGTGGCAGCAGGCTAGGGAAGTACAGATGCGGTCGTGTGCAGACGGCAGGAAGTAAAATGGGGTGGTGTGGCAGGCAGGTGGGGAGAGTACAGATGGTCGTGGGCAGACAGGCAGGAGAGTACAGATGCGTCGTGTGGCAGCCAGACGGGAGAGTACAGATGGGTCGTGGCAGACAGGCGGGGAGAGTACAGATGGGGTGGTGTGGCAGGCAGGCGGGGAGAGTACAGATGGGGTCGTGTGGCAGGCAGACGGGGAGAGTAAGATGGGTCGTGTGGCGGACAGGCGGGGAGAGTACAGATGGGGTCGTGTGACAGGCAGGCGGGGAGAGTGTGCTGGCAGGCGGGAGAGTACAGATGGGGTCGTGTAACTCGAAGCGGGGGAGTACAGATGGGGTCGTGTAACAGACCAGCGGGAGAGTATCAGAGGGGTCGTGTAACAGACAGGCGGGGAGAGTACAGAGGGGGTCGTGTGCAGACAGGGGGAGAGTACAGATGGAGTCGTGTGGCAGGCAGGGAGAGTACAGATGGGGTCGTGTGGCAGGCAGGCAGGGAGAGTACAGATGGGGTCGTGTTGCATGCAGGCGGGGAGAGTACAGATGGGGTCGTGTGGCATGCAGGCGGGGAGAGTACAGATGGGGTCGTGTGGCAGGCAGGCGGGGAGAGTACAGATGGGGTCGTGTGGCAGGCAGGCGGGGAGAGTACAGATGGGGTCGTGTGCAGGCAGGCGGGGAGAGTACAGATGGGGTCGTGTGGCAGGCAGGCGGGGAGAGTACAGATGGAGTCGTGTGGCAGGCAGGGAGAGTACAGATGGGGTCGTGTGGCAGGCAGCAGGGAGAGTACAGATGGTCGTGTTGCATGCAGGCGGGGAGAGTACAGATGGGGTCGTGTGGCATGCAGGCGGGAGAGTACAGATGGGGTCGTGTGGCAGGCAGGCGGGGAGAGTACAGATGGGGTCGTGTGGCAGGCGGGCGGGGAGAGTACAGATGAGTCGTGTGGCGGGCAGGCGGGAGAGTACAGATGGGGTCGTGTTGCAGAAGCGGGAGAGTGTGGCAGACAGGCGGGGAGAGTACAGATGGGGTCGTGTGGCAGACAGGCGGAGAGAGTACAGATGGGGTCGTGTAACAGACAGGCGGGGAGAGTACAGATGGGGTCGTGTAACAACAGGCGGGGAGAGTACAGATGGGGTCGTGTGGCAGACAGGCGGGGAGAGTACAGATGGGGTCGTGTGGCAGACAGGCGGGGAGAGTACAGATGGGGTCGTGTTGCAGGCAGGGGGGGAGAGTACAGATGGGGGTCGTGTGGCAGGCAGGCGGGGAGAGTACAGATGGGGTCGTGTGGCAGGCAGGCGGGGAGAGTACAGTGGGTCGTGTTCAGCAGGCGGGGAGAGTACAGATGGGGTCGTGTGGCAGGCAGGCGGGAGAGTACAGATGGGGTAGTGTTGCAGGCAGGCGGGGGAGAGTACAGATGGGGTCGTGTGGCAGGCAGGCGGGGAGAGTACAGAGGGGGGTAGTGTTGCAGGCAGGCGGGGAGAGTACAGATGGGGGTCGTGTGGCAGGCAGGCGGGGGGAGAGTACAGATGGAGTCGTGTGGCAGACAGGCGGGGAGAGTACAGATGGGGTCGTGTAACAGACAGGCGGGGAGAGTACAGATGGGGTCGTGTAACAGACAGGCGGGAGAGTACAGATGGGGTCGTGTAACAGACAGGCGGGGAGAGTACAGATGGAGTCGTTGACAGGCAGGGGGGAGAGTACAGATGGGGTCGTGTTGCAGGCGGCGGGGAGGTACAGATGAGGTCGTGTGGGAGGCAGGCGGGGAGAGTACAGATGGGGTCGTGTGGCATGCAGGCGGGGAGAGTACAGATGGGGTCGTGTGGCATGCGGGCGGGGAGAGTACAGATGAGGTCGTGGGGGAGGCAGGCGGGAGAGTACAGATGGGGTCGTGTTGCAGACAGGCGGGGAGGATGCAATGGAATTAGGAGGAAAGGGGGGTTGGAGATGGGGCTGGATGGCAGACGGGAGGACGGGGGGAGGGCGGGGGGGGGGGGGGGGGGGGGCAGTACTGGCATTGCTATGTCATTTTTTTTGTTATTGAAGCCAGTCAGTTTATAAGCAATTTGTGGTAGGTAAGCGTAAGTTGAATCTTATTTCTATTCCTTTCCATTCTGTTCTTTCTTCCTTTCTTTCTTCTCCTTCGTTCCTTCCTTTCTGTCTTTCTGAACACTCCTGTATTTGCGTGTCTGTGTCAAGTAGGATTCATCCAATCAAACATCAGAAACAAGCATCAAAGTGTACTTTTCGTCAGGTGAACGATTATGATTCGGAGTTGATGTGAAAGGAATGTGTACATTTAAGGACGAAAGAGAAGTAGATGAAGTTAAGAAGAAGAAAAAAAAAAACAATTACAAGAAGAAGATGAAATAGCAGACGAAGAAGAAACTCTGGAAGAAGAAACACCTTCCGCCAATTCATCAAAGATAGAGACGGCAATGACAGTACGTTTCCCTGCATCAGTAAGACCCAACGATTTGCAAAACATACCCATTCAGTCACAAAACAGACATAACAAAACCTACACTTTTGTTTTGTTCTTTCCCCTTAGAGACTGGAATGAAGTGGAAGAGGAAGGGTAGGAGAGAGGTGGTGGTATGGTGAAGGTACCGGAAGGGCGACAGACTACCAGCAGAAACCTTCTAGGTAGTTCTGGCACGCTAGAAAGACAACACTCTTCTTGACCTCAGGTGATGGAGAAATGGACATGGGTTGACTGAGTCTGTAGAAGGTCGGGGACCTGCAGGGAGGGGACAGGGGTGACAGAGGAGGGTGGAGGAGGAATGTGGATAAGGGGGGGGGGGGGGGGGGGTCTTTGGGGTGTTGGAGAGAAGAGGACTGCTGGTGTC
>CM031621.1:27657703-27659916 GCA_018398815.1 Conus ventricosus
GGACTCTGCTATAGTGTTTATGTCTCACATCGTGCAAGTCCCAACAATCTAAAAAGTGCAAGCGGCACAGGACTGTTTCTTCTTTACGGCCACCTCTGGACCATGGTAAAAACTCGTTGAGGTTTGGACGGATTTTATACAGTTTGTTATCCGTCAGCAAGGTCCATTCCTCTTGCCAGAGGTCTTTGACATAGGCCTGTGTTTTGGGTTTCAGATCAGTGTGAGGAACAGTAAACCGGAAGAAGAATATGAATTATATAGGCAAAGCCACAATAACAGATAGCCTTAAAAGAAGTGCAATATGGAAAAAAAAAGTCCTGGAACTGATAGCTTTGGTACTGAGCTTCTCAAATTCTTTTGGAAACAGCTAGATCCCATTTGTAGTAAGAGCAGTTTAGAGACGGTGACCTATGCATGACTTGTAGTGTGCGTTTGATAATATGAATACCTAAAGCAAAGAATGTCTAAAAAAAAAAAAAAAAAAAAGAAAGGACGATTCTCTCTCTCTCTCTCCTCTCTCTCCTCTCTCTCTCTCTCTCTCTCTCTCTCTCTCTCCTCTCTCCTCTCTCTCTCTCTCTTATTTACAGATCGTATCACTGACCAGAACATTTTAGAATCATTGACTGGATTTTTTAGTTTCTGTAACCTACTTTCTTTAAACTCCAGTTCCTTCGTTTTCCTTAGCGTAACATACTCTTTACGTGATACAGCGTATTCTCCTCTTTTCTTACTTTTATCCTTGGCTGTTTTGCATCTCTGAAATCTTTTTAATAACCTTTTGACTTCCTGTTTCTTTCGTTCGCACTCATTATCAAACAGTCATTGTATGTTCTGCTGCCTCTGCGAATAACTCGAACCATACAAGCTGCGGCTCCGCACAAAGCACTGACAAATTTATCTAGACTCTCATTCACATTCATTTGTAATAATTGACGGGCTTTCTGTATGCTGTCTAGAAATTCATCACATTCAAGTTCATTTCTGAATATACCAGCATATTCATCAGCCCAGACAATTTTTTCTTCACATTGTTCTGGGGAATACCTCTTCTCTAATTTACAACAATTACTTCTCCATATTGCTTCAACTGGTAAGTGCCATGAATAATTGCAATCACCAATGTGTAAATCAAAGTTTGACAACAAGCCATTGTGAACCAGCGTGCAATCAATCACACTACATCCGTTTGGAGACACAAAAGTATACTCACCCTCACTATCACCATCACAAAAACCATTTAAAATGCTCAAGTCGAACATGATACAGAAATCTTACCAAAATTGTTGATAACTGAATCTTTAGGGCAACGTGTATAATTCTCGTCATCCACATTGACATTCTCCATACAGCTCACATAGTTTGTCATAATTTCATTTTCAGCTTGTTTGTAACCTGTTCTGGCATTCAAATCTCCCATAACCATAAAAGAGATATATGAATGAACATTATCATTCATCGCATGTGGGAGAGGTCAGTAAGATACAATGTCATCATTTGATTGAGTGGATGGTCGAGTCAGTCTTAAGATTTTTTTTCTTAATTTTTTAAAAACCTTACTGCGTTACTCCTGTGCGCGAGGACATAAGGAAATGTTCCGAATTTATTTGTTTTTGTTAACCTTTGATTTGAGACACACTAGGAATGAATGGGTACTGTTTGTTTGCAGGAAAGGAAGAGGGAAATGTTATTGTTCTGTTACCCCCCCCCCCCCCCTTGTCAAAAGACCTCTTTGGTAATGACAATTAAATATCAAAGTGTCAAAGTGTGTGTGTGTGTGTGCGTGCGTGCGTGCGTGCGTGCGTGCGTGCGTGCGTGCGTGCACGAGCGCGCGCGCGCGCGCGTGTGTGTCTGTTCATCTGTCTGTCTGTCTATCTGTCTGTCTATCTGTCTGTCTGTTCGTGTGTATTTGTGTCTGTGTTTCAGTGTGTTTAAGTCAGTGTCTGGTCTGTCCATGCCTGGACTATAAGAAAACTGTTCACGCTGAGTCTGAAGTAAAGTGATTTGTCTGCAAGCATTTTGGTGTAAAACTAAAGGCATGGCACCAGGTGATCGAATGCGCTGATCTGTGGGTCTTTGTTGCTAAGATCAACAAGCAGGGTGCAGATTGACAAGACAAGACACTGGATCAGTCACTCAAGGATCCCCTCTCATCTCAACAAACTGTTTTCTTAACAACTCTACAGAGTTTGAACTCCATCTGCCCAGCTTCTCTC
>CM031621.1:27660016-27682516 GCA_018398815.1 Conus ventricosus
TGTACACGTCACTTTCTCTCAGATCAGCAGAACTGTTCTCGACCCACATACCCAACTACCCTCCCAATCCACCCCACCCCCACCCCCCACCCCACCACCACCACCCATCCTCCGCTTTCCTCCGTTCTCCCCCTCCTCCTTACAGCCCCCTCCACCCTGCAGCCCTGGCCAAAGCAAGTGAACCCACGTCAATTTCTCTGCCTCCTGAGGTCAAGAAGAAGAGTGTCGTCTTTCTAGAGTGCCAGATCGACCAAGAAGCTTTCTGCTGGTTTCCAGTCATCCGTCCGGTGCAAAGAATCACCACCACCACCACCAGTACCCCCCCCTCTCTCTCTCTCTCTCTCTCTCTCTCTCTCTCTCTCTCTCTCTCTCTCTCTCTCTCTCTCCTCTCTCTCTCTTTACCCTTCCTCTTCCATTCCAGTCTAGTCTCTAAGGGGACACAACGAATCAAGATCTATGTTTGTGGTGTCTGTTTCCTCACTGAGTAGGCATGTTTTCCAAATCGCTGGCTCTCATCGATTCAGGGGAAAGCACTGTGTTTGCTCTTCCTGTCTTTGAAGAATTGGAGGACGGATTTTCTTCTTCGAATGCTTCTTCCTCTGTTGCTGCTTCTCTGTGTTGTTGTTCTTCTTTTTTTTCTTTCTTATTTCATTTCTTCTTATGTTTCGTCTTCAACTGAGCAACATCCGTTTCGCATGAACTCTGAATTCAAACCGTTCATCAGAAAAACAACAACAAACATTTAAGACTTTTTTTTCCCAGATGTTTGATTAAATCAAACTTGACATGGACACACAAAGACAGAAGCGCTCAGGAAGAATGAACTAAAAAGAACCAAAGAAACAAACTGAAAAATGTCAAAGGCAAAACAAAAAAAAAGAAGAAAACATAGAATAGAAAAAAAGGCAAAAAGTCTTGCCTACTTACCAGACGGTATACCCAGACTGGTTGATTGGCTTCACATAACATAGCAATGCCAGCACAGATGTTCTCAGCCCCCCACCCCCCCCCCCCCCACCACCACCCCCGCTCACTCCTCCCAGCCTTCCCATTCATTCTATCTTCCATGCATTCTCCTCGCCTGCTCCACTAGCATCATCCCTTTTTTTTATGACTTGTGAGTTGATTTTCACGTGGTGCCAGCCCTGATATGGCCCTTTGCGGTCGGCTGGGCTAGAAGCAACATTACTTTTTACCTTACCTCCTCTTGTAAGCATGCTCATCTCTCTCTCTCTCTCTCTCTCTCTCTCTCTCTCTCTCTCTCTCTCTCTCTCCTCTCCTCTCTCTCTCTCTCTCTCTCTTTCTCCAGCCCCTTTCGCATGAATCAGTGTGGACCTTTCTATTCCCTTTGGTGAAGCCAGATTGAATGAAGACCACAAGAGCTGGGTCTTTTCGTGTTCCCTTCATGAGGGGGACTGGAGAAAAAAAAAATAGCCTGTGTATGTGAGACTTTTTCCTCCCATGCGGAGGCCTGGTTTCCAAACATGCTGAGCAGATGACCAGAGGATAGGGGGTGCAGAGTGGCGGATGGGGTGTTTTGGTCAGTGAGTGGCGGATGGGGTGTTTTGGTCAGTGTGTGGCGGATGGGGTGTTTTGGTCAGTGAGTGGCGGATGGGGTATTTTGGTCAGTGAGAGAAGGATAGGGTATTTTGGCCAGTGACTGGCCGATGGGGTATTTTGGTCAATGAGTGGCGGATGGGGTATTTTGGTCAGTGAGTGGCCGATGGGATATTTTGGTCAGTGAGTGGCGGATGGGGTATTTTGGTCAATGAGTGGCGGATGGGGTATTTTGGTCAGTGAGTGGCAGATGGGGTATTTTGGTCAGTGAGTGGCGGATGGGGTATTTTGGTCAGTGAGTGACGGTTGGGGTATTTTGGTCGGTGAGTGAAGGATGGGGTGTTTTGTTCAGTGAGAGGCGGATGGGGTATTTTGGTCAGTGAGTGGCGGATGGGGTAATTTGGTCAGAGAATGGCAGATGGGGTATTTTGGTCAGTGAGTAGCGGATGGGGTATTTTAGTCAGAGAGTGGCGGATGGGGTATTTTAGTCAGTGACTGGCCGATAGGGTATTTTGGTCAGTGAGTGGCCGATGGGGTATTTTGGTCAATGAGTGGCGGATGGGTATTTTGGTCAGTGAGTGGCGGATGGGGTATTTTGGTCAGTGAGTGGCGGATGGGGTATTTTGGTCAGTGAGTGGCGGATGGGGTATTTTGGTCAGTGAGTGGCAGATGGGGTATTTTGGTCAGTGAGTGGCGGATGAGGTATTTTGGTCAGTGAGTGAAGGATGGGGTATTTTGGTCAGTGAGTGGCGGATGGGGTATTTTGGTCAGTGAGTGGCGGATGGGGTATTTTGGTCAGTGAGTGGTGGATGGGTATTTTGGTCAGTGAGTGAAGGATGGGGTATTTTGGTCAGTGTGTGGCGGATGGGGTATTTTGGTCAGTGAGTGGCGGATGGGGTATTTTGGTCAGTGAGTGGCGGATGGGGTATTTTGGTCAATGAGAGGCGGATGCGATATTTTGGTCAGTCTTCTAAATCTTATAAATCGGTTAGATAAATTTATCTGTTTCAGACTTTCTTTTTCCTTTGTCTCAAAACACTCACAATCTTTTTTTTCTTCTTAGATTATTTTTGTCATGCAGTGGGAAAAAAAAACCTGTTACACCATTTCTACAAAGCCTTTGATGTCTTGGGTTGTTTTGTGTCTAAATAAAACGTTGAAAAATGCCACAAAGAAATACGGGGTTCCAGTAAGGAATTGTGCAAAGAATGAACCAGATAAAGACAGAAAGAAGGAGAAAGGAAAAGAAAGAATATGAGGGAAAGGCCAGCTTCCCTTTGTAAATATCATTGGTTTTTCCAAACTGCAATTACGGACAGCTTGATTTGCTTTAAAGGGATAAAACAACAACAACAACAACATCAACAACACAAACAACAACAACAACAACAACAACAACAGAAAGAAAGAAAGAAAGAAAGAAAGAAAAAAGCAGAAAGAAAACTGGACACAGAGATCACAATCAGCACATTCTTTTACCTCACCAGATTTCCAGCAAGCAGATCATCGATTTAGTGTGCAGAGATATTTCTGTCAATGTTTGCCTGGTTTGCTGATTTTTACTTTACTTTTGGTTGTCTGTTTGTTTGTTTTTGCAGGGGGTGGGGAGGATGGTGGTGGTGGTGGTGGGGGGGGGGGGGGGGGATGGTTGGAGCTCATTTATATCACCTACTGCGACATCCATGTGCTTCCTAGTGTTATAAGAGCAAGCTGAGAATGGGATGTTCAGAAACAACACCGACTAAAACGCCACGTGTTAAAGATTCACCCAACACAAATAACACATTTTGTTGTTGTTGTTGTTGTTGTTGTGATCTCTGCTTCCAATTCCTGCTCTCACCGATGGAACGTTGTCTTACAACGGCGATCACAGTTAGCAACACTTCTCTTGTGTTTGAGTTCTGCTGAAAGAAAACACGGAATAATCTCTACACACATAATTCATGCCCAAATTTTTGGAAAGCACACAACAACAACACAACAACAACAACAATAACATGAACAACAACAATAACAGCAACAACAATGAAGAACAAGCAAGACACACGCACGCACGCACGCACGCACGCACGCACGCACGCACGCACGCACGCACGCACACACACACACACACACACACACACACACGAAGGTATACATGTGTTTTTATCCAGTGAGCTTCAGTGGGAAAAAGAGAATAATAACAAAGACTTGTTTTTAAAAAAAATCGTCATAGAGAAATAAGTAAGCACAAAAAGAGTAGGGAGAAGCAAAAAAAAAAAAAAAAAAAAAAAAAAAAAACCCACAATAATCCATGAACACAAATCTGCAATAACATGTAATGCCAGTTTTTAATCTGAGAACAAGAGGTAAACCAGGACTGAAACCCGAAAAGAAATCAGACCAGTGAACGAGATTCTAAACATTACGCTATCGATCATTGAAATAAATAGTATAAATAGTTCTGGTCAACAAGGCTGTGGAAGAAACCCAACTATGAAACACAGTGACAATAAACAGAGGAACGAATAAATAAATCAATGCATAGCCAACCAATGAGTGGGATTCCAAGCATATGCAATCGATCAATGAAATAAATGAATAGTTTGTACGGTCAACAAGGCTATGAGTAGAACCACAATGATGGACACAGTGAACATAAGGAGAGGAATGAATAAATGAATGTACCCATCCATCCATCAATCAATCAATCAATTAATGTATCAATCAATCAATCAGTCAATCAATCAATCAATAGATAATCCTATTCTAACAACAACAACAAAAACCATACTATCACTAACTAGCTCTCTACTCAGGAAAGAAAAGCTTCAGATCAATTGCAATTACCAGCAGAAGAGAAAAAAAAAAAAAAAGAATAAATAATATGAATAAAAGACAGGGAGGACTTGCACATTGAGACCAAATCTGGAATGACGCTGATGGGAAAGAAAAAGGCACAGCATTGATTTCTCAAAGACGGGGAATGCACACAGGCTGCTTACCCCCTCATTTGATCTGACCAGATGATCAGCAATCCAATCTTACCCCCTCCATTGATCTGACCAGATGATCAGCAATCCAATCTTACTCCCTCCATTGATCTGACCAGATGATCAGCAATGCAATCTTACCCTCCATTGATCTTACCCGACATCAGCAATGCAATCTTACCCCCTCCAACTGATTTTACCCGACCATCAGCAATGCAATCTTACACCCCCCACCCCTATCATGAATCTTACCCCATGATTACACGATCAGCAATGGAATCTTACCCCCTCCATTGATCTTACCGACCATCTGCAATGCAATCTTACCCCCCCCCCCCACCTTTGATCTTACCCGACATCGCAATGAATCTTACCCTCTCCATTGATCTTACCCGACCATGTGCAACGCAATCTTTCTCAGTCAGGACACAGACGTCACGAAACGGATATTTTTCCTTTCCATTCTTTTCCTTTGGGGGATCCAGAATGGGGGTAGGGAAGGGGAAGGGTGGAAAGTCGGTCAGAGATTGTGAGGAGGATGGTGATAGTCATTCATTGCACTGGTAGGAGGGACGATGAGGACCAGTGAGAGAGTCTGTCTGTTGGTATTAACACACGGGAAAGGCCACTTTTTGTTTTCTTTCTTCTGGATAAATTAGAAGCAGGCAAAGATGTTCTCATTTGTTTAGTTCCCCTCCCTTTCCCTCATCCCCTACTGTTTCTTTGAAAGAGATCCAGAAGAGGCTGACGTGGCTTTGCACAATGAAGGACGGGAGCAGGAAGGAAGGAAGGAAAAGCAGTCAGGGAGACAACAGACATCCTGTACGTCCACCACCAAAAGGAATGCACTAGATGAAGTCCTAAAGTCATTCTGATAGTGCTTTGAAAATGTTACAACTTGTTTAAGAAGATCGGCGTGCATTACAAATTCAGCTCCTAATATGGGACGCCTCGAACACATAATGTTAACAACAAAATGCTGTTGAAAATAGCTGATTTCATTTGTTAAAAAAAGTCTTTTCCGTCGTCACATTTGCATACTGGCAAAGCCATCATTGTTTTAAAAAAAAGTGAAAAAAGCATGTTGCACTGTATAAATAACGAAATTCAAAGTAAGAAAGAGGAGAAAGGGAAGAAGGCAGCCGAAGAAAAAGAAACACTCTCCAGAATCCATCAAAGATAGAACAGCAGAACACATTCTCCTGAGTCGGTATGACCAGACGATTTGCAACACATACAAATTTAGTCACAAAAACTACGCCACAAAACTCACTTTTCTTTTTACCCCTTTGACACCCAATTACGATCGAAGGAAGAAAAGAAAAGATGGGGGTGACGATGATTCTGTTTCATTACACCAAAAAGGAATGACTAGGAACCAGCAGAAACCTTGCTGCTTGGGTTCTGGCACATAAGAAAGACGACACTCTTTTTCTTGACCGCGGGAGATGACAAATCGACTTGGGTTCACTTGGCGTGGAGTGGGAGGGAGAGGAGGGGGGAGCTGGAGGGAGGAGGTGGTGGGGGGGGGGGACAAAGGTGGGTGGGGGATGGGTGGTAGGAGGTGGGTGGAGGGTGGGTAGATGTTAGTGAAAATAGCCCTGTCGTGAGGAGGGAAGGTGGGAAGCTTGTGTTCCATCTCTGTTGAACTTTGAAGTCAACAGCTGGTTCAGTTGGTGGCTATGCTGTCAGTGGCTGACTGAGTGCCTTTTTTTCTGTGTGGCTCTGAGGTTGTTGACCTACACCACACAGACTTTCAAGTATGACACATTTCTTAAAGCTGGACTCAGTGTGAAGGACCAGAATAATCCAGCCATGATCAACTCTAAGACTGACTGCAGAAAAAAAATACTTTCTTTTTTTCGTGTCTGCTTCTCTTTTCTTAACTCAGTCTTTGCTGGATGTCCCAGCTACACTCTACCTCCCATGAGCAAATTCCATGCAAATGACGAGTTTGCTCTGCCTCCCAGTGAGCAAATTCCATGCAAATGACAAGAGTTTGCTCTACCTCCCAGTAAGCAAATTCCATGCAAATGACAGAGTTTGCTCTCCCTCCCAGTAAGCAAATTCCATGCAAATGACAAGAGTTTGAAAGCTTTTGTTTTCAAGCGATTGCATTGTTTATGTATTTGTCTAATGTGTTCATTCATTCATCCATTTAGTTATGTATTCATTTACTTGTTCACTTTTTGTCATTTATTTATACATTGTGTTCTATAATGAAACCACAGGCGTAATAAGTGAAACTGAAAGTCATGACTTTGGGAGTGAAGGATGGGAAAAGACGTATGTACGACTGCGCAATGACCAGTGAAATACCAACATTGCAACACAGGCCGTTGATCAATGACCATGAAATACCAACATTGCAACACAGGCCGTTGATCACTGACCATGAAATACCAACATTGCAACACAGGCCGTTAATCAATGACCAGTGAAATACCAACATTGCAAAACAGGCCGTTGATCAATGACCATGAAATACCAACATTGCAACACAGGCCGTTGATCAATGACCAGTGAAATACCAACATTGCAACACAGGCCGTTAATCAATGACCAGTGAAATACCAACATTGCAACACATGCCGTTGATCAATGACCAGTGAAATACCAACATTGCAACACAGGCCGTTGATCAATGACCATGAAATACCAACATTGCAACACAGGCCGTTGATCAATGACCATGAAATACCAACATTGCAACACAGGGCCCTTGATCAATGACAATGAAATACCAACATGCAACCAGGCGTTAATCAATGACCAGTGAATACCAACATTGCAACACAGGCCGTTGATCAATGACCATGAAATACCAACATTGCAACACAGGCCGTTGATCAATGACCATGAAATACCAACATTGCAACACAGGCCGTTGATCAATGACCATGAAATACCAACACTGCAACACAGGCCGTTGATCAATGACCATGAAATACCAACACTGCAACACAGGCCGTTGATCAATGACCAGTGAAATACCAACATTGCAACACAGGCCGTTGATCAATGACCATGAAATACCAACATTGCAACACAGGCCGTTGATCAATGACCATGAAATACCAACATTGCAACACAGGCCGTTGATCACTGACCAATGTAATACCAACATTGCACCACAGGCCGTTGATCAGTGAACACCTCACCTTCTAGAGCGCTGGAAGGGAGACTATTGTGACAGACCCACAGAGGGTCCTCCCTCTCTTTCCCTCCCCTCTCCTCTTCCCCTCTCCCCCTACTCCTCCCTCTTCCGCCTCTCCTTCACCATTCCTCCTCTTCCCACAATTATTTCGGTATTTTACTTATCATGTATATGTTCATACTTTTACGTTAGATAAAAGATCTTATGGATTCTGTGTCTTTTTTGCATGTATAGCTTGCCTAATTTCATACTTTTAAAACAAATTTAAATAAATGTCAGCGAACCGCCAAGAGAAACGTGGACAAACGAGTCACAAGACAAAAACACGTCGCGTTTCGACCTCTAGGTCTTCTTCAGGCAAGACACAACCAAAGAGGACAATGAAAATGAATTCGTTTTCATATTCATTTTTTTTTCCATTTTCATTGTCCTATTTGTTTGTGTCTTGCCTGAAGAAGACCTAAGAGGTCGAAACGCGTCGTGTTTTGTCTTGCGACTCGTTTGTCCACGTTTCTCTTGGCGGTTCGCTAACATTTATTTACGATTTGTTCAGATTTCCGCCTGCAGTCGTCTCACTTTGCAACAAGATTCACATCTGACGAAGAGCATACACATAACATCAACAACAAAACAAAACTGCAATGAAAACAAAGATAAACACACGAGAAGAAAAATTGACAACAGCCTCTCTCTCTCTTCTCTCTCTCTCTCTCTCTTCTCTCTCTCTCTCTCTCTCTCTCTCTCTACCCCACCACACACACACACAAACGCACGCACGCACGCACACACAGAAACGCACGCACACCCCGCACGCACGCACGCACGCACACACACGCACACACACACACACACACACACACACACACCCCGCGTGCACGAGCACTTGCGATTCCATATCCGCCCTACACGAAGACAGGGACAAAAACATAACTGCACTTGCCAATAAGCAAAGAGAGAATTGTTTTCTGCCATGGCCGTGCCAGCTTGGCAACACGATGCCAAATAATCCACGTTTTAAGCGAAGGCAAACAGGAAAAAGAGAGAAAAGAGGGAGAGAAAAGGAGAGAAGAGAAAAGAGAAAAGAGACAGAAGAAAGACAGAACAGACACACACACACGACACACACACACAACACACAACGACACACAACAAGAACCCCAGAAAAAGACAGACAGACAGATAAGAGAGAGACAGAGAGAAAAAGAGAGAGAGACACAAGACAGAGCACAAAGACAGATACAAACACACACAGAGAAACACAGAGACAGAAAACACAGATACACAGAGAGAGAGGAGAGAGAGAGGCGAGAGAGAGAGAGAGGGGGGAGAGAGAGAGACAGGACAGAGAGAGATAGAGAGATGGGGAGAAAAGAGGAGAGAGAGAGAGAGAGAGTGGGAAAAGACAGACAACAGGAGAGAGAGAAAGAGAGGGGGGAAGAGAGGGGGAGAAACGAGACAGGAGAGAGAGAGGGGAGAGAAAAGGGGGAAGAGAGAGGGAGAAGAGAGAGGAGAGAAGAGAGGGGGGAGAGAGAGAGGAGAGAGAAGGGGAGAGAGAGGGGAGAGATGGGAGAGAGAGTGGGAGAGGAGAGGGGAGAGAGAGGGGAGAGAGAGGGGAGAGAGAGATATGAGAGAGAGGGGGAAGAGAGAGGGGAGAGAGAGGGGGAGAGAGAGAGAGAGGGTGAAGAGAGGGGAGAGAGAGAAAGGAGAGAGAGGGGGAGAGAAGAGAGAGAGGGAGAGAGAGAGGGAGAGAGAGGGGAGGAGAGAGGGAGAGAGAGAGGGAGAGAGGAGAGAGAGAGAGGGTAGAGAGAGAGGGGGAGAGAGAAGGGGGGGGGAGAGAAGATAGACAAATAGACACAGACAGGCAGGGTGGGTGGGTGGAGGCCGGAAGGGGGGGTGATCGGGGGGGGGGGGGGGGGGGGGGGGGGGGGGGGGAGGGGAGGCAGAAAAACATATTATTTCTGCTGAACTAACAATTGAACAATGCATTTGGCATTATCAGGAGAGAGCGTGGGGAGGGGGGGGGAGGGAGGGCGGGTCGGGGATGAAGAGAGAGAGAGAGCAAGAGAGAGAGAGAGAGGAAAAGAGGAGAACGACAGACAGCAGAGAGGACAGACAGACAGACAGACAGACAGACGCAGACAGACGAAATACAGACATAGAAAAACAGACAGGCATGGATGGGTGGATGGAGCCGGAGGGGTGGGGGGTAGGGTGGTGATCGTGGGGTGGGGAAGGGCAGATAAACATCTTCTGTCGGCCCGAACTAACAATCGAACAATGCATCTGGCATTATCAGGAGAGAGAGAGAGAGAGAGAGAGAGAGAGAGAGAGAGAGAGGAGAGAGAGAGAGAGGAAAAGACAGACAGACAGACAGACAGACAGACAGACAGACAGAGCTAGAACAGAGACCAAAGCGAGACCGAGAGAACAGAGAGAGAGACGGAGAAGGACAAAAAGAGAGAGAGAGACAAGAGAGACAGACAGACAGACAGAATAGACAGACAGAGAGACAAGAAACAGAGACAGAGGACAGACAGACAGGACAGGACAGACAGGCGGAAAGACAGATACAGACAGAAACAGACAACCACAGATACGTGCACACGGACTAGAATTACAAATTCGCTGCGGAGGGAGAGGAAGGGTATGGGGGGGGGGGGGGGGGGGGGGGGGGGGGTGGAGGGGTACAGATAAACATACCATTTCCACCGAACTAACAATCAAGCAGTGCACTGAACATTAGCTGGAGAGGGGAAAAGAGAAGAGAGAAAAGAGGAGAGAAGGGGAGAGGAGAGAGAGAGAGAGAGGGGAAAGGAGAAACAGAGAAAAAAAGGAGAGAAAAAAGGGGGGAGAGAGGAGAAAATGGGGAGGGAGAGAGGGGAAAGGAGAGAGAGAGAAACAGAGGAAGGACCAAAGCCAAAACCCCCCCGAGCCCCGGACGGAAAACAGAGACAGACAGACAGATAAAAAGACAGCCAGGCAGACGGGAAAAGGCCCCCGAGACAAAACAAACAAAATAGAAAAAGAAAAAAACAACAGAGAGAGACAAGGACAAACAGACAGGGGCAGAAGACAACGGGAAGATAGAAAAAAACCGCCGCCAGAAAAGAGGAGAGACAGAGACAGACGGGACAACAAATAACAAACGGGGACGGGGAGAGACAGACAGACACAGACACAGACAAAAGGGGGGGGGGAAGAAAAAGACAAACAGACAGCAGACAGCCCGACAGAACGGGGGGGGAGACGGGGAAAGAATCAAAAAAAGACAGATTGCAATGCAGATAATGGAAAAAACCCAACACAAAACACACACACACACACACACCCCCCCAACACCCCCCAACACAACCCCAACACAAACACCCCACACCACCACCCCCCACACACACACACACACACAAACACAACACACAAAAACCAAACACACCACCACACCCACACAACACACACACACACACACCACACACACCCAAACACACACACCCATCCCGAAAAAGGATCCCAAATGGGGCGTTAAAAACCCCCCGTAAATTTGAGGCGGACAGGAAAAAAAAATTGTTTCTATAAATCCGAAGACTGGAATAAACAAATTTTTTTTCAGTTTCGGGGTTTGTTACGGTCTGTGCTGCCATAAGTTGCTTTGTTTTGTTTTACACACGCATCCCGAAAAAAAAAAAAAAAAAAAAAAAAAACCCGAAAAAAAAACAAATGGGGGGAAAATGCAAAACGCCATGAAATGAGGGGGGACAGGGGGGAAGTAAATGTAATGAAATGAAATGAAAAAGGAATTTAAAATAGAGCGCTTTCCCCTCGAAGACCCCCAAAAGGCCATTTTAAACCAAAAACTTTGAAAAAAAATTTATAATTCTAATTAAAAGGCGCGCGGCCCCGGCCCCACACACCCCAACACCCACACACACACCAAAACACACACACACAACACAACACCACCACACCCACCCCCGGGAAAAAAAAGCAACCCCAAAAAACAACCTCTCACCCCGCGGGACGACACGGGACGTTTTTTCAACCCCAGCAAACACGCGCAAAAATTGGTAATTGGATATCGTTAATCAGTCTGAGGGAAAAAAATTGTCTTTAGGAATTTTTTAAAATCTTTAAAGAGTCCGTTTTTCCGCAAAAGAAAAAGGGGGGACTTTTCCCCACAGAGCCGGGTGCCTGGAAAGAGAAAGATCTTTGGCCTGAAGTTTTCAGGCGAGCGGGGAAGCCGAGGCAGCCGAAAATTGGGGTGGATGAGCGTAATTTGCGAGTTTTGTGAAAAAAGTGTGTGAACGATAAAAAACTAAAACCGGGGCGATGTTTTGGAAGGCACTGAGCATCATTTTGTTTTTACGTTCTCCCACTGCGTATGGGTTTTAAAAAAAAATGAGGCGAAAAAAAAAAAATCCGCTCTTTAAAAAAAAAAACCCGCATGGATTGTGTACTTTTTGGGCGGGGACCCAGCCCTCTTATTTGTGCTGTTTTGAAAAAACACACACACACGCACGCACGCACGAAACGCCGCACGCACACCACAAAACACCACACACACACACAAAAACACGCGCGCACGCAGGGCAGCACGCACGCACGCACGCACGCACGCCGCACGCACAAACACACCACACACAACAAAACACACACACACAAAACATACCCCCCCCTACACCCAGCCCCCAACAGGTCTTTCTGGTTAGTTTTCACTGGCCCGAGAAAAGGGGGGGGGGGGGGGGGGGAAAAAAATGATGAGCAGAAAAAAAAAAAACCCGGCTCATTGATCAACCCGACACGAAACATTGTAAGTCAAATACACAATGGGGGGCGGGGGGGAATAAAAAAAAAAAGGATTTTAAAACCAAACTCAGACCCCCACAATCACCTGTAATGCCTCCCCCGGGGCCATAGGACAGGTCAGGGTCACGCGTGCTACGGGGGAATTTGTGTGTGTGTGGTGTGTGTGGTGTGTTGTTTGTGGTTGTGTGTGTGTTTTGTGTGTGGGGTGCGTGCGGCGTGCGGGGCGTGCGTGCGTGCGTGCGTGCGTGGGGCGGCGTCCCGTAATTTGTGTGTTAAGTGTGTTTTCATGTGTGTGTGTGTGCGTGCGTGCGTGCTTTATGTGTGTGTGCGTGGGGTGTGTGCGGCGTGCTTTGCGGGGCGTGCGTGCGTATTTTTTTTTCGTGCGTGCGTGCTGCGTGCGTGCGTGCGTGCGTGGTATTGCGTGCGGGGGCGTGCGTGGGGTTCGTGCGGCCTGTGGTGTGTGTGTGTGTGTGTGTGTGTTTGTGTTTTTTAAAATTTTTTAAAAAAAATTTAAAAGGGGTTTCCCTAAGAAAACAAGAAAAAAAGGGGGAAAGAAAAAAAGGAAAAAAAGGGAAAAGAGGTATGAAAATGGTGGGAGGGGGCGAGGGGGGGGCGCGGGGTCAAAAAAATGAAAAAAAGTTTAAAAAGGACAACAAAAAAAAAAGGAAAAAAACCCAAAAAAACAAAAAACAAAAAAAGGGAAAAAATACACATAAAAAGGAAGAGAGGAAGGGGAGAGGGGAGAGAGGAAAAGAGAGAGAGGGAGAGAAAAGGGGAGGAGGAAGGGGAGAGGGGTGGTGTGTGTTTTGTGTGTGGTTTTGGTTGCGGGGGCGTGCGTGCTTGGGGGCTTTGCGTGCTTTGCGTCCCGTGCGTGCGTCCCGGTGTGGTGTGTGTGGTTTTTGTGTGTGTGTTTTGTGGGGTGTGTGTGGTTTTGGTTGGCCGGTGCGGTGTGTAAGTGTGTGGGGAAAGTCAAAAGCCCATGAACTACGTCAACCAAACCCAACCAAGGTATGTTTTGGGATCGGCTGAAAGGGGTCGCTAAACCCAACTTGATTATTTTGCAGGGAATCAGTTGCTATAGTGAATCATTTGGGATAAACCCCAACCAGGCCATTTGAGGGAATAAAAATATAAGAAGAAATTGTGACTGGACCCGGGACCCCAAGCAAAACTACTAGGGCACTGAAAAGATGAACCCGGAAAAAAGAAATATGAAAAGGGATAAATGAATTTTTAAAAAAAAAAGGAGCATAAAAAATAAGTCCCTAAAAAAAAAAAAAAGATCCCAAAAAAGCTGACAGTGTCATGTGGCACAAACTTGAGCTAAATAGTTTTCTAAAAAAGGAAAGAGAAAAACCCGGACCCCCGTACTAAGTTTAAAAGAAAAGAGGGGAAAAAAATATACAGGGGGGGAAAGCTCATTAGCCCTAAAAATTTTGAGGGGTCGAGAGGTTTGGTAGGAAAGGGGAAAACCCCCACCCCCATCGTTTAAAATAAAAAGCCCAAGAACGCAAACAGAGTTTTTTTCCCCTCAATCGATTTTTCCCAACCAAATTTTGAAAATGCAGCCCTTTTCACCCCGCCCACGAACCAGGTTTTTTTTTAAATTTTTTTATTTCTCCATACTTTTTCCCCTTACGATCAAAATGACATAAAGGGGTGTGAAAAAATTTAAAACTGTGGTCGGAGATGGGGAAGGTTGTATGATGGGGTGGACCCACTGCACCGGTGGGAAAACGGTTTGGATAAAACCCTGAAGAATGTTCGTTCTTTGTTTTGACAAGGGAAAAGGGACTTTTTTTTTTTTTTTTTTTTTTTTTGGTCTCCGTTCTTCTCGCGGTTTCCGAAGCAGATGGGGGAATACTTCCTCATTTTTCCCGGGTTCTTCTCCTTTTCCCCTCTCTTCTTTTTTTTCATTTTTTTTTGGGGGGCTGTTTTGGAAAGAGTTTCGGGCAAGCTGACGGTTTAGTAAATGGGAAAAGGGAAACCGGGCCCAAACCTTAGAAAGGAAAAAATGGTTAGGGGGGGGGGGGGGGGGGAAGGGGGGGGGGGGGGGGGGGGGGAAATGTTTTAAATTTCTCCAAAGCTCTGCATCAGGTTTAAACAAAAATGAGTGCAAAAAGGGTTTTTCGCCAAAATTGGGTGCTTAACACGTTAGGATTTTCACACCACACCCAACACACACACCACACACAAAACCCCAAAACCACACACCACACACACCCCTACACAACAAATCGGTTTGCCCCAAGTTTAGCACCTGATGTTGGGAGACCTCTCACGCACAATTTTCGGATGACAAAAAATGAGTTGAAAAAAAAATAATCTTTTTTCTTTGTCACATTTGCAAACAAAGATAAAAAGAAGAAGAAAAAGGGGAAAGAAGAAAAAGAAAAAAAAGAAGAAAAAAAGGGAAAAAGAAAAGGTTTGTCACCCGCGTTTGCAAGTGCCCTTTTGGCGCTGTACCCTTGGAAACTTTACATACTGCATGTTTTTGTTTGGGCGTAAATGTTTTGTGTGACCCCAACCCCAACCATTTCCGGGTTTGGATCTGCCCAAAAAATTCACATATATAGGGTCACCCGCTTCCCCAAAAAACGGGGCCCCATTTTTGGCCCTCCAAACATCACGTGGGGATGCCCTGTTTTTTTTTTGTTTTTTTTTTACTGAACATTTTTTTTCAGATGATAGAAAGCATCTGGATATGGGAAAACAAATCTATAATTTCCCCCACCCCCCCCCCCCCCCCCCCCCCCCCACACACACACACACCACCGCCCCCACCCTTGCTTTTTTAAAATCAACATAAAAAAAATGGGGGGAAAACCTTTTTCCCAAAAAAATTTTTCATTTCGAAATGACGATTTTTTCTTTAAATAAAAAATAAAGGGGGAAAAATAAAGAACGAAAAAGAAATTGAAAAAATGGGGCCACGGGCCAAAGGTTTCTTTTTTTCTTAAATTTTGAAAGCGGGTGAAACAATATGATTCTTTGGGGGGTTGGGGGTGGGGGGACGGGATGTAAGAAGGGAAGTTGCCCTTTTCCTCTTTTTACTCCATTTTTCTTTATTTCTTTTCTCTCTCTCTCTTTTCTCTCTCTCTCCCCCTTCTCCCCTCTCTCTCCCCTTCTCCCCTCCCCTCTCTCTCTCTTCGTGTGTTTCGCATTTTAGTTTTTTAAGTTTTACAGCTTTCCAGTTCAGAAAAATTATTGTTTTCTTGATTGACGTTTTTTGTAATTGAAGGGACTCGTAATACTGCTTGCCTCTACGAAAATTTTTTTGGGAATATTGTTTTTCCCCCCTTTCATAGGGGGCAGGGCCCTTAAAATGAAAAAATTTACCCCCAAAAATCTCTCTCTCTCTCTCTTCCTCTCTCTCTCTCTCTCTCTCCTCTCTCTGTTTTCTTTTTTCCCCTTTCTCCTCCCCTCTTACTTTCTTCCCTTTCCCTCTCTTTTCTTTTCATTTTTTTCTCTTTTTCCCTTCCATTTTTTCCCTTGTTTTCTTTTTTTCAACCGTTCTTCATTTTGGGGAAGCGGGCATTTTCCTGGTGTGTTTCAATTTTCTTGAAACCAAAAACTAACCCAAAACAAACAAAAGCTAGCAAAGAAAGTTTTTAAATGTTTGTAAAAGGGGTTTTTACTTTTTGATTGAGTTAACCCCAAAACATTGCAAGCACTTTAAGAAGAAGAAGAAGAAAAGAAAAAAGGGAAAAAGAAGAAGAAGAAGAAAAAAGAAGACGAAGAAGAAGAAAAACGAAGACAAGACGAAGAAGGGAAACAAGACGGGAAAACGAAGAAGAAGAAAAGAAGAAAAGACGAAAAAGACGAAGACGAAGAAGAAGAAGAAGAAGAAGAAGAAAAAGAAAAAAGAAGGGCGAAAAAGAAGAAAAGAAAACCGGGGAAGCCCAAGGGAAAGACGAAGACGAAGAAATTTGGAAAAAAGACGAAAAACGAAGGGCGAAGAAGAAGAAAAGAAGACGAAGACGGGGAAAAAGAAGAAGGAAAAAAGAAAAAGAAAAAGAAGAAGACGGAAAAAAGAAGAAAAAGAACATTGGGGAAAATGGAAAAAAATGTGGTGGGGGGGGAAAGGAAAGGGGAACAAAAAGAGAAAAGGCCCCTTCACCCTTTGTGAAAGCCCTTTTAAAAACCACCAAAAAATACCCCCCCCCCCCCCCCCCCAGTCCCGTCCCTTTTCCCGCACATTATTTGCAAAAAAAGGCTTTCTTCGAAGGGGGTCCCCAGAAACATAGACGATTATTTTTCCCTTTGGGACAAGGGAAAAAAAAACCCGGCCTTTTTTTGCTCTTTTTTAAAAATGGGTTCTGGGGCAAATGGAAAATCCCCAAAGGATTCACGTGAAGCGAGCAGAGCCAAAAAACGTGGAAAAAAGAAGAGGGGAGGAGTTGGGTGGGGAAGAGAGGGAAGTGGGGTGGTGGGGAGGGCGGCTTTGGGAAAGGGGTTTTTGGGGGGTTTTTTGGAGGGGTTTCTAATATTGGGATCCCCTTTTTTTTTGTTTTTTTTTTTTTTTTATTTTTTTACGGGAAACAATCAAACAGTCTCCCAAAACCCCCTGGCTAGAAAAAAAAAGGGTTTTCTGTTGCTTTTTTTTTTTTCTTTCTCTGTTTTGATTTTGCTTTCAATTTTTTCTCAATTCTTTGTTTTGTTCTCCCCCTTTTTTTCCCCGTTTTGATTCTCTCTCTTCTTCCTTTGTTTTTTTCCATATTTTTTGTTTTTGCTTTTTTCTCACTTCGTTGATGCTTTTTTATAAGTTATGTCTCTTTTTTTTTGCAAACTTTCGAGATGTTTTTGATTTGTTTTTTTCCCTTTTGTTCCCTTTTTACTATTGTTTGTTTTTGCTCTTTCTCTACTTTGTTGGTGCTTCTTTTAAAAGGTAAAATGTCTTTTTTTTTTTTTTTTTTTCTTTTCTTTCCCGAAAAAATCTTGTGTGCATGTGTCCATGTTTAAAAGTGAAAATTAAAAACTCAAACGTTTAAGGGGGGGGGGGGGGGGGGGGGGGGGGGGGGGGGGGGGGGGGGGGGGGGATAAAAAAAAACCCTATTTTTTTTGGGGCCCCAAAAATTTTAATGTTGAGCTTGCCCTTGGAAAAAAAAAAAACAAAAAATGCCCATTTGGGAAAACAAGGGAAAAAAAAGAAGAAAACAGAAGGAAAAAAAAATAACAACAAGTTCGAGAAGAAAAGAAGTAGGGGGAAAAGGAAAACCCTCTTCCCAAACTAAACCCCTCAAGTTTCAGAGAAGCGGGGGGTGTTCCCTAAATCGATATGACCAAAAAGAGTACAAAAAAATGTCCATTCAGTCACAAGAAAAAGATTTCCCCAAAAATTTTCCCCCCCCCTTTCCCTTTTGAGACACACACCCCGGGGCGAGCGACGCGCACAAAAGCCCCCGCCCTCGCGCTCGGCGGGGCGCCCACCCCAACACACCCCACCCCCCACACCCCACCCCCACACACCCACCAAAACACACACAACACACACCCCAGCGTGCCCCACAACAAAAAACCGCGCACACCACACACACAAAACACACACACCCAAACCCCAAACACACACGTACCCCGCACACAGGGGACATATACCGGGGGACACGCAAAGCATGGAAGCATTCTCCCCTCTCTTTCTCTCTCTCTCCCCACACACACACACAACACACACAAACACACACACACACACCACACCACACACACACCAAAGCGCGCACACACCCCCCCCAACAAAAACACACACACCCACACCACCCCCCACCACAAAACCAAAAACACACACGTACACCCCCCCCACCCCCCCCCCACATATCAAGGGGGACACGCACGCATGGAAGCATTCTCTCTCGATCTCCCGCTCTTCTTCTTCTCTCTTCTCTCTCCCTCTCCCCTCTCTCCCACACCACACACACACACACACACACACACCACACACACACCACACAAAAACACAAACGCACACCCCAAAACACACACCACACTCCCCCACACACACACACACACACACACACACACACACACCACCCCACACACACACCACGTCCCTGCAAAAGACGGCGCGGGGCGCCACCACACACACCCCCCCACCACACACACACACACTCACACACACACAAAAACCCACCCCACACAAACACACACACACACACGAGAGAGAGAGAGGAGAGAGAGAGAGAGAGAGAGAGAGGAAAAGAGAGAGAGAGAGAGAGAAGAGAGAGAAAAGAGAAGGGGAAAAAAGCCGAATGCCTACCGCGGGAAAGCATGCGTGAGAGAAGAAAGAACAAAGGTTTTAAAAAGAAAAAAAAATAACGCATGACATAATTACCAAAAAAAGCCGTGACAGCACCGTTTTTTTGCCATTTCCCGGGGCCAGCCAGGGGAACACTTGCCCCAAAAAAACCACGTTTGTTGGGGGGTTTTTTTATTACGGAACCAAGAGAGAAGAGCCCGGGGGAAAGCAACAGAACCCGACAGACAGCCCGACAGACAGACAGAGAGGGAGGGAGTTTCCGGACGGGCAGACAGACAGGGACAAAAACAGACAGATAGACAGACAGACAGAGAAAGAGAGGGCAGAGACAAATCTGGGGGTTGGAAAATTTAACGTGTTTTTTTTGCTTTTACACCCATCAAAAAGTGATATGGATTTTTTTCCGCAAGAGTAGGGGGGGGAGGAAGGGAAGAGGAGAGAGAGGAGAAGAGAGAGAGAGGGGGAGAGAAGGGGGAAAAGAGAGAAAAGAGAGGAGAGCGACAGACAGGAGACAGACAAAGAGGCAGACAAAGGGGGGAGAGAGAGAGAGAGAAGAGAGAGGGGAGAGAGAGAGGGGGAGAGAGAAAAGTAGAAGGGGGGAGGGGAGAGAAGAGAGAGAAGGGGGGAGAGAGAGGGAAGCAGCAAAGTAAAAAACCGTAAACTTTTCCCCCCCCAATTTCTTGCTTTCGTTTTTAAAGGGCTATATTTTGGGATATTTTTCAGAGGGCGTGGGGAACGACCGACAAGACTGATCACCAAAACAAATGAAAAAATTAAGCCAAAAATTGAAACCCCCTCAGAACCCCACAGCGGGAAAAAAAAAAGGTTTTAAAAAAAAAATTTAGACAGAAGTAAAGCATGATTTTAAACAAACGCCAAGCTAAAAAAACGCACAGGCCATATTTCGGGGTTTTTAGAAGAAATACAGTAAGCCCTCAACAAATGGGAAAAAAGGGAAGCAAAGATTTAATCCGTTGAAGACAAACGGAAAACACTCCCTCAAAAAAAACGAACAAAATGGTCAAATGGACCTTGAGGCAAAGGGAACGGTATAATCAACACTTGGGGGAAAAAAAAAGAAAGAGAGAAAGGGAAAAGATTTATGGAGGGAAAAAAAAGAAAGAAAGAAGGAAAAAAAAGGAAGAAAGGAAAAACAAAGGGAAAAAAATAAATTTAAAAAAAACAAAAAGGGGAAAGGAAAAAAGAAATCGTTGCGTCTATAAACAAATTTCTTGTTAACAAAAAAGAAAGGAAAAATTGCAGCTTTGGGATTACTTGACAAAATTTAAAAAAAGAAATCATTTCAAACTGTGGCATTACTTTTTTAACAAAAAAAAAAGAAAAACATTGCAGCTATGGCATTACTTTTTAATAAAAAAAAGAAGAAAACATTTCAGCAAAGGATTACTTTTTAAAAAATAAAGGAAAAAAATCATTTCAGCTGTGGCATTACTTGCTAACAAATTAAAAAAAGAATCATTTTCAGCTTGGGATTAAATTGATAATAAAAAAAGAAAGAAATCATTCAGCTAAAGGCAATTTCTTGGGTAATAAAGAAAAAAAAATCATTTAAGCAAAAGGGGATTACCTGATAAAAGAATAAAGAAAGAAATCATTGCACTTAAAACATTATTGTAAAAAAAAAAGAACGAAATATTTTTAGCTATTGGGATTACTTGTTAAAAATAAAGAACGAAATCATTGAAACTATGGGATTACTTGTTAATAATAAAGTAAGAAATCATTGCAGCTATAGGATAAAATTTTCAATTAATAAAGAAATTTATTGCAGGAAAGGGAGTACCTGGTTAATTAAGAACGGGAAAACATTTCAGCTATGGCATTACTTGTTTAAATTAAAAACGAAATCATTGCGCTATGGGATTACTTGCTAATAAATAAAGTAAAAAAATCATTGCAGTATGCATAAAATTTTAAATTTTAAAAAAGGAAAAAATTTTTGGGGCTTGGCATTAAATTGTTAAAAAATAAAGTAAAAAAATCATTGCACCTATAGCATTACTCGAAAAAAACCAGAAAGAGCAAAAATTCGGGGAAATTTTTGTTAAGGAAACAACACGGGGGAAAAAAAACAACTAAACCAAGACGGAAGGACGGCCCACTACGACTTGCCCTTGGGAAGGGGGCAGAAGGTGGCGGGGAAAGGGAAGCCCTTCCCCCGATTGATCAAAGGCAGGAAATGCAAAAAGGGTGGTTTTCCCCTTTCCCCCCATCTAACTAAAACGATCTTTCCAAGCAGTCCTTTCCTTTTTAGTCCGGACAAAAACGTCCTGAAAAAAAACCCCTTTTTTTTTCCTTTTTAAATTTTTTTTCTTTTCTTGTTTTTTTTTTTTTCCCCCCCCCCCCCCCTATTGGGGCAAAAAACAGGGGGGAGGTAGACACTGTGGTGGAAAGTCTTCAAAGGTTTTTTGGGGAAGGTGGTGGTTTGGGGGTGGTAAACCATTAACCAAAAATCACGGGCTGGGAACCAGTTTCAAAGTAAGGGGACACCAAATTTGAAAAAAAAAATTTATGATAAAGCTCCGCTTAAAAAAAAAATTTAAAAAAAAGTAGACAAAAGAAAAAAAGACCAAAAAAAACGACGCGTTTCGACCCCTTTGGCTTCGTCAGGCAAGATACAAAACAAATCAGGACAAAAGCCCACTTGGGGGCGGAATCCCCCGGGTTTAAGCTAAAGTGGTTTATTGCTCCTTTATTTTCCTTGTCCCCGGGGTTTTGTGCCTTTCCCGAAGAAAACCAACAGGTTCCCCAAAGCGTCGTTGTGTTTTGCCTTGTGTTCGTTTTTTCTAGTTTGTTTGGCCCAGCTTTATCAAAATTTTTTTTAAATTTGATTGGGGAAAGAGTTACAGTCCTGTTGCTTTCTACTGATTAAACCCAAAAAGGAAAAGGGCGTTTTAAACTTTTTTTCTTCTGGATGGGTTTTGGAATCAGGTGGAAAAATTTTGGGCATTCGTTTAATTTTTTTCCCTTTCTCTCCCTTTTTTTTTTTTCCGAAGACTGCCTTGTGGGAAACTGCTGCCCCCGGGGAGGTTGGAAAGGTTTGTTTAAAAAAGGGACAGAAGCCCGGGGAAAGAGCATAAAAGCAAAAAAATAGCAGGGTAGTTTTTATGGAACCCTATGCACTATCATCAGGAAGGGAAAAAGATTTTGCCAAACCCTTTTTCCCCAGGTTGTGCTGAAAAACCCGCGAAAGTGTTTTAAAAAAAAACAGAAATGCGCCAGGTTATAGGCCCTGACGAAAAGGAACCCCTCGTACGCAATAGGGACGCCCGGGAGGCAAATGAAAAATGTACAGTTTTTTTTATTTAAAAAAAACCCTGCCCTTTTCCCCAGAAATAACAAAGAAAACGACCTACAATCAAACAAGCAAAAGTATCAAAGTGTTTGCCCCAAAGGGGAAAATAAATACAGTTCAAATGCAACCCCGAAATCTTGCTCACAATGACAAAAAAGTACTTTGACACCCCGACCTTTTGGTCAATTTTGGTCTTTGAAAAATCACAGCAAAAATTTTTTTTCTCGCATGCTTCTTAATGCTGGGAAAAATGTCTGGATATTTACAATTTAAAAGAAAACGAAAAATGCCCGCCCCCCCCCCCCCCCCCCTTCCCCCCCCCCCCCCCCCCCCCCCCCCCCCCCCCCCCCCCCCCCCACCCCCCCCCTCTTTTTTAAAATTTCAAAAAAAATCTTTGACTCTAAACTGATGATCTTTATGTAAAAACAAGGGAAATTTTAGGGTAAAAACG
>CM031621.1:27687516-27690016 GCA_018398815.1 Conus ventricosus
GTGAACTTGAATAACCTTGGAGATAATGATCCTTTTATGCACCATCCTCAAAAGTGAGCCAGAATAGTCTTGAAGACAATGAACCTTCTATGCAATTTCCTCAAACGTGAACTAGAATAGTCTTGGAGTATTGATCCTTCTATGCACCATCCTCAAAAGTGAACTACAATAGTCTTGGAGTAATGATCCTTCTATGCACCATCCTCAAAAGTGAACTAGAAGTCTTGGAGTATGATCTTCTATGCACCATCTCAAAGTGAACTAGAATAGTTTGAGATATGATCATTCTACGCAATTTCCTCAAAAGTGACCTAGAATAGTCTTGGAGACAATGAACCTTCTACGCAATTTCCTCGAAAGTGAACTAGAATAGTCTAGGAGATAATGATCCTTCTACGCAATTTCCTCAAAAGTGAACTAGAATAGTCTGGGAGCTAATGATCCTTCTATGCACCATCCTCAAAAGTGAACCAGAATAGTCTAGGAGATAATGGTCCTTCTACGTAATTTCCTCAAAAGTGAACTAGAATAGTCTTGGAGATAATGAACCTTCTACGCAATTTCCTCAAAAGTGAACTAGAATAGTCTAGGAGATAATGGTCCTTCTACGTAATTTCCTCAAAAGTGAACCAGAATAGTCTAGGAGATAATGGTCCTTCTACGTAATTTCCTCAAAAGTGAACTAGAATAGTCTTGGAGATAATGAACCTTCTACGCAATTTCCTCAAAAGTGAACTAGATTGGGCCTGAAGCTTTCCTTAGTGTGTGTGTTGAATATGTCATGACTCGTCACAAAAGAAAAGACAACAAGAAAAGGGGATCCACTACAGTTATAGTTCATGAGGTAGAGCACCTCCTGCGCACAATGGCTGACGGTAAAAAAGCAGGTGAAAAATTATCAGTGTAATAGAAAAAAAACAGTCCTTAATTCATTACGTGAACTAAAAGATATTGATGTGAATTATCTGTGCACTGTATGAATCCACAAAGTTAAGATGCAACTTGAGTCATGCTCACTGTGACCATTTAGGTAAAACAACCTACCTCCAAGAGAGGAGTTTTGTTGTTGTTTTTTCTTTTAAACAAAACCATCAAGAGATGTGTCATTCGATTTTCCTGAAGGTTTGAGACAGACGTTTTTGGTCAGCTGTTGTCTCCCTTTTTACTAAGTATACTTTTTTTTAAATGCTCGGAAGTATCTGGAGACATTATCAGTTGTTGTCTCCCTTTTTCTAAGTATACCTTTTTTTTATGCTCGGAAGTGTCTGGAGACATTATATAGATGAACTCCCCTCGCCACCACCACCCCATCACCAAGTCCCCGTTCTCCCTACCCCCCTCTCCAATAAATAAACAAATAAAAAGTAAATATTATACAAAGAAAAAAATCAACCATTCCACACATTTGCACAAATATCTCTTCACACGAAACAGATGGTCTCCTTGTAAATCAACAAATCTGGGAGAGAGAGAGAGAGAGAGAGAGAGAGAGAGAGAGAAGAGAGAGAGAGAGAGAGAGAGAGAGAGAGAGAGAGAACGCACGTGCTGACATCTCTGCGTCACGTGTTTCCTTTCTTTCTTAAGCTTCAGAAGGGATCAGACTTCTTTTTTTTTTTTATCAGTAAACATTTGATATCTGACATTGCACATAGGGAGATCTACCCAGCTTACAGAACACATAACATGATGGTTGTTTCAAAGTTTCAATTCCTTACTGGAAATAAACGATGCAGTTTTGAGAAGATCAATTGTTCATGATTAAGGGGACTCAAAGCATGGTGCCGAACTTATTGAAAAGATCAAAAATACAAAAAAAGGAACATGCAGTGTACGATTACAATATTGCACTTGATCGAACACATTTGGATCAATTAGAATTTTCGATATCGCGTCAACTGTTTCTTGTTTTCTTAATATTTTTTTAAAGCACGTACAAAATCAGCATATTCTACTTTAAAAGAAGGGGGAAAAAGAAGAAAGAAAAACACTTATGAAAGAAAGAAATAGATTGTTGAGGAAAAAATCATGTAAAAGAATTTAACTTAAAGAGCTAAGAAGGTAATTGATCTTTATACTTTTTTTCTACTCCTTCCTACTTTCCTTCATTTTTTCTTCGGTTTATTCTATCCACAGTTTTTTTTTTTTGGGAAGCTCTCAATGAATTATATCTTTTTAAACAACTTTTTACTCAATTCACAGCAATCTAAAATAGCATGCGCCAGCTAAAACAGCATACGCCAGCATACAATTAATCATGCAACATTCTACTCCAGTTCATGTGTACATTAACCTACAACGTTGTGAGCACTTCGAGAAGAAGAAGAAGAAGAAGAAGAGAAGAAGAAGAAAAGAAGAAGAAGAAGAAGAAGAGAAGAAGAAGAACACAACAACAACAACAACAACAACAACAGCAACAGCAACAACAACGACAACAACAACAGCAACAACAACAACAAGAGGATGAGGATGAGGATAATGATAATGATGGTGATGACGACGA
>CM031621.1:27692516-27695016 GCA_018398815.1 Conus ventricosus
GATGGCACACATTTGAAGAAGAAGAAGAAGAAGAAGAGAAGAAGAAGAAGAAGAAGAAGAAGAAGAAGAAGAAGAAACAAACAACAACAACAACAACAACAACAACAACAAGAAGAGGAAGAGGAAGAAGAAGAAGAACAAGAACAAGAAGAGGAAGAGGAAGAAGAAGAACAACAACAAGAACAAGAAGAAGAAGAAGGACAAGAAGAAAAAACAAGAACAAGAGGAAGGAGAAAACGAAGAAGAAGAAGAAGAAGAAGAAGAAGAAGAAGAAGAAGAAGAAGAAGAAGAAGAAGGAGGAGAGGAGGAGGAGGAGGAGGAGGAGGAGGAGAGAGGAGGAGGAGGAGGAGAGGAAGAAGAACGAGAGCAAGAACAAGAACAAGAGCGAGAGCAAGAACAAGAACAGAACGAGAGCAAGAACAAGAACCAAAACGAGAGCAAGAAGAAGAAGAAATCATTTGGGAAAAGAAAACCCTTCCTTCAATTTATCAAAGCAGGAACAGCAAACACAGTGTTTTCCTCTGAATCGATAAGGCCAGACGATTTGCAAAACATGCCCATTCAATCCCAAACTAGATGTCACAAAACAGACCTTTTCTACAACACCACCCTCACCCCCCCCCCCCCCCCCCCCCCCCCCCCCCCCCCCCCCCACCACCACCATCCCTCTCCCCCTTAGAGACCAGGATGGAATGGCAGATCAGAGGAAGGAAGGGATGGAGGATGTGGTGGTGGCGATACTAGTGGTCATTCCTTGCACCAGAAGGACGGTGGAGGATGGCTGGGAACCGGCAGGAGCCTTCCTGGTCATTCTGACAGACCTCGGAGAGGACGTTCTGGTTGTTTTTTTTTTTTTTAATTCTTGACCTCGGGAGATGGAGAAATCATGTCTCTTATTGAAAACACCCTAAACACCTTTAGATTTGAATGAAAATGTTTAACCAAAAGAAAAAAAAAGGTTTTGTGAAAATCATATTTGTGTTGTAATTTTTCTGACAGACAGACAGACAGACAAACAAACCGACGGACTCAGGAACACATAACATCTTTGGCAGAAAAAGTAATCATTATAATAATTAATGACGACGATAAAGATGATATTGACAAGTACGGCTTAATATATTGTGCAATGCTAATACATCACTGCTCATTTGCCAGTCATTGACCATTTCCCCACGGTTATGGGTAGTTTACAGTATCGCAATATTACATTTTTCTTTTTCTTTCTTTTTTTTGTTATCAGAAAGCACAAAGAATCAAATACTTACTTGAAAACAAAACTAAACGAATTAGTTTCAACTCCACTGTGAAAACACTGCAAATTAGGAAGCACAGAATCCACACGTCTAGAGAAGTAATAAGATGGATGAGTGACCTTCAAAACGAGTTAACATGTTGTTCAAAGTCAGTCGCTGATCAAGTCACGACTGTATTATAATGATTCCTTCATACTGGGCCTCATCTGAAACATATGTATATGAAGGCCTGATGTCAGAAAACTGAATCTGCTTATTGTTGGTGACTGTATTGTTACGGTCAAGAAGCACAGTAGCAGCACAGATAATGTCCCTTGATCAGTCCCAGACAGCAAAGCATCCAGCTTGAATACACTCTTTTTCAAAGAGCTCCACAAAGAGGGAACTCTTGCTGCCCTCTGGAACTCTTGCTTACCCTCTTCACCTGTCCGTCTCTGGAGCAGTGGCAGGCCTGTGTTCACTGACACCCAAACTACAACCCTTGTTCCTCCATGTCCATCCTCCGCCTTCCTTTCACCCCCACCCCAATCCGTCCTGCTACCCCACTCCTTCCAACTCCAAACCAAGCTTATAAGCTTCAATGTGTGTGTGTGTGTGTGTGTGTGTGTGTGTGTGTGTGTGTGTGTGTGCGTGCGTGCGTGCGTGCGTGCGTGTGTGCGTGCGTGCGTGCGTGCGTGCGTGCGTGCGTGTGTGTACTTGTTTTCTTAAGCTGCATTGATATATCTGTCACTGGTATGACCGTGTATGGTCGGCTGGGCAATAGAAATGTTGTTGTTTTTTAGAACCTGAATACAAGCAGCAGAAGCATTTTTCCATCTCCTTTTACACACACACGTAAACCTTTGCAGTTAAACCTAACAAAATTAAATATCTCTCTGAACATCGGATTTTACTGGTTTGACGAGTTTGTTTCAAGAGAATCTGACTTTCATTCCGAAAGAAATACTACATGCATCATACTATTTACACAGACAGACAGGCAAAGCGAAAGACAGACAGAGAATGAAGGGAAAAGGTGGGCACTTTGAGAGAGAGAGAGAGAGAGAGAGAGAGACAGAGAGACAGACAGACGGAGACAGACAGACAGACAAAGAGAGAGAGAGCTAGTAAGAGAGAAAGACACTTTCTCTCTCTCTCCCTCTCTTTCTCCAAAAAAAAAAGAAAAGAAAACAAAACAACAACAAACAAACAAACAACAGCAACAACAAAACCGGACCTCATATTCCTGGTTCACTAACAACTTC
>CM031621.1:27707516-27710016 GCA_018398815.1 Conus ventricosus
CTTTCTTCAGTCCTTCTTCCTTTCTTTCTTTCTTTCTTTCTTTTTCCGTCTTCCTTCCTTTCTTTCTTCCTTTCTTTCTTTCTTCTTTCCGTCCTTCTTCCTTCCTTTCTTTCTTTCGGTCTTCTTTCTTTCTTTCTTTCTTTCTTCGTCCTTCCTTCCTTCCTTTCTTTCTTTCTTTCTTTCTTTCTTTCTTCTTCTTTCTTCCGTCCTTCCTTCTCTTTCTTTCTTTCTTTCTTTCTTTCTTCCGTCTTCTTCCTTCTTTTTTCTTTCTTTCTTTCTTTCTTCCGTCCTTCCTTCCTTCCTTCCTTTCTTTCTTTCTTTCTTTCTTTCTTCCGTCTTCCTTCCTTCCTTTCTTTCTTTCTTTCTTTCTTTCTTCTTCTTTCTTTCTTTCTTTCTTCCTTCCGTCCTTCCTTCCTTCCTTCCTTCTTCCTTTCTTTCTTTCTTTTTCTTTCTTTACTCTTTCTTCTTTCTTTTCCTTATTTCTTTCTTCTTTCTTGCTTTTTTTCAAACTGCAGGTGGGAGTGTGTATACTAGGACTGGGCACAGAAGGGCACAGAGCGGAGGATGGACAGAGTGATGGCATGTCTGGTAGAGGGGGGAGGGGACCCAGGTGGAGGGGTGATGAGGAGGGGGGGGGGGTGAAAGAGACAGGGGCAGACACACACACACACACACCACACGTACACACACACCACACACACACACACAACACACACACAACACACACACACACGTACACACACACACACACACACACACACACACACACACACCACACACATATATATTATATATATTATATATATATATTTATATATTATATATATATATATATATTTATACCAAAGACAAAAAAAAAGAGAGAAACTTAACATGGGTTAAAGGGAAGAAAGGGAGTTTGTTTGTTTTTTTAATGCAAAACAAAAACAAAAAAGAAAAAGAAAAAGGAAAAAGACAGCAATAGAATCGAAAGATATAACGAAACGAACAGCCTCACAAACTATGAAAACATGGCACGAATCTGACGAATAGGAGAAAAAAAAAAAAAAAAAAAAAAAAAAAAAAAAACAAAACTACTGCACTCTCCCACCCTTCCCTTTCCACCACCCAAACCACCCCAATTCTCCCTGATCTTGGATGGAGACTGGGTTTTGGGGGGGCGGTGGAGGGGGGGGGGGGGGGGGGTAGGGGGGTCAGCTGTATATCAACATATCTAGATCAGTGAAAACTGGCCGTTGATGAAGACGAGACAGGAAACTGGGAGCGTTGGACTGGATGGAGGAGGAATTGGTGTCTCCACTTGTAGTACGCACTCCTTCTTCTACAGTTCCTGTGTGTCTGATGCGATGCTAACAGCACCAAGTCTGTCGCACTTCTCCGTTATGCCCCACACACCATTCCAAGAACAAACTCGGCCGTAGGAGTCTACTATAGCTCCTAGAGACCCAATCTTCTGTAGTTCTCCTTTGCGATCGGCTGGGCTCTAAACAAGATTAGTTCTCTTGACTCTGGTTGCCGTGGAGGTCAAAAGTAAACTGGGTGAAATGCAAGACGGGAAAAGGGGGGGATAGGGGGTGAGTGTGGGAGGAGGAGGAGGAGGAGGAGGAAGAGCAGCAGCAGCAGCAGCAGCAGTAGTAGCAGGAGCAGCGCAGGCAGCAGCAGTAGTAGTAGTAGCAGGAACGTCTATTGACTACAGGTCACACGTGAAAAAATTAAAAACGGTCTGAAGCCGAAGACAGTGATGGAAAAGCGGAGGGTAGAGTGGACATAGAAGAGCAAGGGGGGGGGGATGGGGGGGAGGAGAGGTCTGAGGGACGGGGCGGGGGTAGGCTAGGGTAGAGGAGGGTGAGGGGGGCAGAGGGATAGAGGAGGAGGTGAGAGAGGGAAAGCAAGGGGTTCAGCTATCGGTCAAATCAGGAATCGAAGTGAAACAGAATACCATGGTAACTTTTTGCCGCAAAGACTGCGATTATTCTTTTTGAAACACGACAATTCAAACGATAGCTGCTTTTTTTCATAGGGAAATGACAACAGTTTTGAGTCACATGAACATTTCTATTTCTACGTAAAAAAAAAGAGCTTGTTTTCACATGAAAAAAGTATTTTCAGCTGAAAAAGATTATTTCACATGAATAACAATCATTCTTAGTGGAAAAAATCGCTGGTTATCTGGTGAAAATGGTTAACAGCGGGTAATAATCACATGTCAACAGTATTTTCGACTACGATATAGCTTGTTATGATAATTATGAGAACAGTTATTTTTTCGAAAAAAGCAGCCATCTGTAACCTGAAAATAGTTCTATTTGATCGTAAACAGCTTTTTAAGGTATGAAAACAGGCCTTTACGAAAACAGGCTGTCATCATGAAAAAAGTTGTTATCAACTGAAAGCAACTTGTATCACATGAAAAAGAAAACATTTAGTTTTATGTGATGACAGCTTGGTATTGGGTGAAAACAGATTTTCATGGCATGACAGCAGTTATTATGAAATATGC
>CM031621.1:27720016-27725016 GCA_018398815.1 Conus ventricosus
ACATGTAACGGTTTTGTGTGGTGGTGGTTTGTTTGTTTTGTTGTTGTGTTGTTGTTGTTGTTTTTGTCTTGTGTGCTCCATATCGTTCTCATGAATAACAAGTACTCGCACAGGAAATCATCGGGAGTACAGAAATCTACTGGTTATTGAGATCCATTTCAACTTCCGGATAGCAGTGCTTGATGGGAAACTGAAAGGGAGGTGCTCATTATTTTGTACTCTGTCCACCATTAATAACGGGGGAAAATGTCAACCATTACCTCTTTAACACAGAATGATAAAAAAAAAAACTCTACACATACCTGATTTAAAAAGGAATTTAAAGTGACTTCGCCGGTTAAGATGGACAAACAAATTACAAAATAAAACACGACGCGTTTCGACCTCTTAGGTCTTCTTCAGGCAAGATAAATAACATTCAGGACCGTGAAAACGAAAAACGAACAGTCACTCACCTTCTCAAATTCGGCGCAAGATGGACGCTGATTCAACAAACAGTCTACAGACATGATGCCCAAACAATTATCCTCCTAAATGAATCCAAAAATAGTCTGCCTGTTGTTGTTTAAATTCGTCTTTGGACTAAATTCAGCTTGGCCTGTTCCACAAAAGTCTCTTGCTGTCTTTCTAGAGCATACATGACTTCAAAAATCTGGGATAAAATCATATCCAGGAGGTCCTGTTGTTCTATTGGAAGTAAATCAGCGTACTTAGATTTTTCTCCCTTGTTTTCATCGAGTAATCAGAGTTTTCAAATGCGCTAAAAGATAGTGCGAAGATCTCGACACAACAGTGACATATTTGTCAGTCATACACATACTGTTAACTCGCAAAAAAGGCAGAAAAAAATAATGACAAGGAAAACAACAACAACAGCAACAATAATAATATGATGATGATGATGATAGATAACTAACAATAACAAAAATGCTACTACTAATGATTATAATGATAATAATAATGATAAGAAGAAGAATGACAATGAAATGATGATGATGATGATGATGATGACAACAATAATAATAACAATAAAAATAACAATGATAAATAATAACAACAACAACATCAATCATCACCATCATCATCAATTCGTCGTCGTCGTCGTCGTCGTCGTCGTCGTCGTCGTCGTCGTAATCATCATCAGCAGCATCATCATCATCATCATCATAACAACAATGACAACAATAATAATGCATCAGCAGCAGCAGCAGCGGCAGCAGCATCATAACAATGACAATAATAATGCATCAGCAGCAGCAGCAGCAGCAGCAGCATCATAACAACAATCACAACAATAATAATGCATCAGCAGCAGCAGCAGCGGCAGCAGCATCATAACAACAATGACAACAATAACGATGATGATGATGATGGTGATGATGATGATGATGATGATGATGATGACGATGACGATGATGATGATGATGATGATGATGATGATGATCGCAGTTGTCATAGAACCATAGTGCCTATAATGTCTGCAATCTCTAACAAATCGTGCCATCTGTAGTACAGTGGAAAAACCTCATGACCAACGACAAATTTCAAAATATATCCGAGCTACCTTGTATTTAGAATTGTCATCTCATCGTTTTCAACAGCTCAGTCCCACCTTCATGTAAACAACAGTTTTCTTTTATTCACCGTTCTTTCCTGTGATTCAGTGTTTCATTGTAATATTTCATAACTGTTTACTTATTTACTAGTCACTGGTTCGCCTGAAAAAAAGAGGAGACCGTTGCCAAACGGTTAGAGAGGTTGTCCCTCTTGAAGCTGACCATCATGTACTTGAACCGCTTGCGGGAGTTAACTATTTACGGTTCGAAACTCTTCTCTGTCCATCCAATAGTTTTAATGGATTCATGATTCAGTCAAGGGAAAGTTGAGGCGGTGGAAAAAGGGATGGACTCCATCCTCCATGATGCCCTGACCCGGTCACAGCAGACCTCAAACAATTCACTGCCGGTATGGCCATCATTAGACCTCAAACAATTGACTGCCGGTATGGCCGTTAGGCCTCAAACAATTCACTGCCGGTATGGCCATTAGGCCTCAAACAATTCACTGCCGGTATGGCCGTTAGGCCTCAAACAATTCACTGCCGGTATGGCCAATAGGCCTCAAACAGTTCACTGCCGGTATGGCCGTTAGGCCTCAAACAATTCACTGCCGGTATGGCCATTAGGCCTCAAACAATTCACTGCCGGTATGGCCGTTAGGCCTCAAACAATTCACTGCCGGTATGGCCATTAGGCCTCAAACAATTCACTGCCGGTATGGCCGTTAGGCCTCAAACAATTCACTGCCGGTATGGCCATTAGGCCTCAAACAATTCACTGCCGGTATGGCCATTAGGCCTCAAACAATTCACTGCCGGTATGGCCGTTAGGCCTCAAACAATTCACTGCCGGTATGGCCATCATTAGGCCTCAAACAATTCACTGCCGGTATGGCCATCATTAGACCTCAAACAATTCACTGCCTTTATGGCCATCATTAGGCCTCAAACAATTCACTGCCGGTATGGCCGTTAGGCCTCAAACAATTCACTGCCGTATGGCCATCATTAGACCTCAAACAATTCACTGCCGGTATGGCCATCATTAGACCTCAAAACAATTCACTGCTGGTATGGCCGTCAGGCCTCAAACAATTCACTGCCGGTATGGCCATCATTAGACCTCAAACAATTCACTGCTGGTATGGCCGTTAGGCCTCAAACAGTTCACTGCCGGTATGGCCATCATTAGACCTCAAATCATTCACTGCTGGTATGGCCGTCAGGCCTCAAACAATTCACTGCCGGTATGGCCGTTAGGCCTCAAACAATTCACTGCCGGTATGGCCATTAGGCCTCAAACAATTCACTGCCGGTATGGCCGTTAGGCCTCAAACAATTCACTGCCAGTATGGCCATTAGGCCTCAAACAATTCACTGCCGGTATGGCCATTAGGCCTCAAACAATTCACTGCCGGTATGGCCATCATTAGACCTCAAACAATTCACTGCCTTTATGGCCATCATTAGGCCTCAAACAATTCACTGCCGGTATGGCCGTTAGGCCTCAAACAATTCACTGCCGGTATGGCCATCATTAGACCTCAAACAATTCACTGCCGGTATGGCCATCATTAGACCTCAAACAATTCACTGCTGGTATGGCCGTCAGGCCTCAAACAATTCACTGCCGGTATGGCCATCATTAGACCTCAAACAATTCACTGCTGGTATGGCCGTTAGGCCTCAAACAGTTCACTGCCGTATGGCCATCATTAGACCTCAAATCATTCACTGCTGGTATGGCCGTCAGGCCTCAAACAATTCACTGCCGGTATGGCCGTTAGGCCTCAAACAATTCACTGCCGGTATGGCCATTAGGCCTCAAACAATTCACTGCCGGTATGGCCGTTAGGCCTCAAACAATTCACTGCCAGTATGGCCATTAGGCCTCAAACAATTCACTGCCAGTATGGCCATTAGGCCTCAAACAATTCACTGCCGGTATGGCCGTTAGGCCTCAAACAATTCACTGCCGTATGGCCATCATTAGGCCTCAAACAATTCACTGCCGGTATGGCCATCATTAGACCTCAAACAATTCACTGCCTTTATGGCCATCATTAGGCCTCAAACAATTCACTGCCGGTATGGCCGTTAGGCCTCAAACAATTCACTGCCGGTATGGCCATCATTAGACCTCAAACAATTCACTGCCGGTATGGCCATCATTAGACCTCAAACAATTCACTGCTGGTATGGCCGTCAGGCCTCAAACAATTCACTGCCGGTATGGCCGTCATTAGACCTCAAACAATTCACTGCTGGTATGGCCGTCAGGCCTCAAACAGTTCACTGCCGGTATGGCCATCATTAGACCTCAAATCATTCACTGCTGGTATGGCCGTCAGGCCTCAAACAATTCACTGCTGGTACGGCCGTTAGGCCTCAAACAATTCACTGCCGGTATGGCCGTTAGGCCTCAAGCAATTTACTGCCGGTATGGCCGTCAGGCCTCAAACAATTCACTGCCGGTATGGCCGTTAGGCCTCAAACAATTCACTGCTGATATGGCCGTTAGGCCTCAAACAATTCACTGCCGGTATGGCTGTCACGTGTGAGTACACCTGACAGGGGGGGTTCTTATACAGGGAATGTGCAGTGGCAGAAACGGAGCGATCACTCAATCCCTCACACCACCAGACCACAAGAGGAAGATTTTTAGACAATATTTTTATTCACAATACAATCATTCACTCACACTAGCACTCCAGATGGGGTATGGGTCATAACAAAGAAGAGGAAAGATAGTCGAGAAAGGAAAGGAAAGAATAAAAAAAAACTGGGGCATAGAAGAGAAAGGCACTATTCAGCACTAACTGTAACTAGGGCATAGAAGAGAAAGGCACTATTCAGCACTAACTGTAACTAGGGCATAGAAGAGAAAGGCACTATTCAGCACTAACTGACTTAGGGGACAAAGTAAATTGAATAGACCACAAAAACCCTTCAATATCCCGGGGTCCCGCTACTGTCCCAACCTAACCCACTAAACCACTACCAGAACATTCAGCAAAATAAACAGAAGAAAGACAGTATTAGAAACAATGCTGCATCCAACGGACCTAATCAACTAGAGTTAACAAAACAAAACAAAAAAACAGAAAAAACAACAAAACGAATCATTGACCGGCTTTAAACCCACGCACACGCACGCCAGACCCACACCACACAAAATGGAGCACTCAACTCAGAGTCCATGAACCGAGGAGGTTCGTAGGAGGTGGATCCTGTAGAGGGTGACGCTCGTGGTGGGCTGGTCTTCCAGTCCGAGGTGAAACCGGTGTCCCAGTAAAGGAGACGAGGTTCACCTCCAGTTCGCAGGTTGGAAAAGCGACTGGTGCCGGGACGCAGGATGCTGACTGCAGGGTCCGTGGATGCTGGTCTTCCAGCAGCCAAAGACCGGAGCTGCAGCTTTAGAAAAACAGGCAAAACAAATCCC
>CM031621.1:27745751-27753251 GCA_018398815.1 Conus ventricosus
GCTGTTTTCACGTGAAACAATCAGTTTTCCCATTAATCTTCTTGTGGAAAACGAGAAAAATTGTGGTGGTGGTGGTGGTGGTGGTGGTGGTATTTTATTTATTGTGTGTGTGTGTGTGTGTGTGTGTGTGTGTGTGTGCGTGCGTGCGCGTGCGTGCGTGCGTGCGCGTGCGTGCGTATTTTGTGTGTGTCCAGTGACGCATGAAGAGTCTTGGACTTACCTTGACACATGCGGTCACCGCCAACACCTCGTTGTTTTTCTGTCCCCAGCTTGTACCCGTTCACCTTATCCTGTCTAGACACAGCTCTAACACACACACCACACACACACACACACACACACACACACACACACACACACATGCGCGCGCGCGCGCCCGCGCGAGCGTACACAAGCACATACACACATACAAGCCTGCAGGCACTTGCACAGGTAAACACACACAGTTTTATACCACACACTCATGAAAACGCGCAAGCACACATGTGCACACGAATGTACATGCATGCTGCATGCACGCACGTACACACATACTGTCAACCTCGGGGTATGTCAGTGGAGGAAGGACTAGCGCACAGCCCAAACACACTCACAGCTTGCTTACAATCTCATTCATATGTCATGCATTCGTCACATCAAACCACTAGTAAGGTCTATAACTTTACTACACATGATCATAGAACGAAACATCAATGCATATGGAGTCAAACAAAATAAAACATTCTCTCTTTCCTTGAACTTCACAAAACCATTTATCTAAATCATCATTAACTAACCCTGGTATAAATAGATTTCTACTTTACCTGGCCAGGTGATCTTAAACTATTCACGAATCACTGTCTTTTCTTTTCTTCTTTTTTTCTTTGTTTCTTTTCACTGTCACTTTCACAAGCACGACACAACTGCTGGCACTGGTCAGGTTGGACTGCTGGCACTGGTCAGGTTGGACTGCTGGCACTGGTCAGGTTAGACCGCTGGCGTTGGTCAGGTTACTGCTTGATGAAAGTGGCGCGGCCAGGTATGAGGTCAAACCCCGGTTCAGATTGAACAGTGACTATCAGACATCGATCTGTTCACCTTTCTTTCTTCCTGCATTAACGCATTGCACTCTCTCTCTCTCTTCTAGTCTGCTCTATCAAATGGACATGGTTGCTTTTCTTTTCTTTTCCTTTTCTCTTTTCTTTTTTTTCTCTTCATCAGTTAGCAACTCTCTCTCTCCACATCTCTCCTTAGTCCTTCCTCTGCAGACTCTCTGTGGTGCTAATGCTACAGCTCGGTTCTCTTCACTCCTCTCATCTCCCTGCTCTTCTCTCGTCAGAGCCTACACCCAGAACCTCTTCCTCTCTCTCTGGTTCTTTCTTCTCTTCTACTGTCTCCACATCTTTCTTATCCCGTTCCGATCTGTCAGAAGGGCGAGTACCATTGGTCAGAATTTTTCCCGCCTCGTAAAAGGTTACCCCCTCCTAATTCCATTGGACGTTCAAACCGCCACAGTCACATCTACTGGCCTTGCTCTCTGTGGTGGTCAATGGGTCATTTAATTAATTAGCTAGATTTCACCCCACTACACAGTACCTTCCCCCCTCCTACTTTGACCAACGACGTCTGACTTAATTGTGGACACTGGTCCTACAAATTGGCTGGATGAGTCTGACCCAGGCGCCGAGACCCGTCTGGCCAGACATGTTGATCCGTCGGTCAAGCGGCTTAGTCTGTCTGGGAATGATGCTGCCTCCATGTAGGACTAAAAATAGCCTCCCGCCGTGCTTAATTGGCTGACTCGACACATGAGGCCGTCTGCCTGGCGCCCAGAATGTTTGACTTTGGGCTTATGCCCAGTTGAGCTGGCTGGCGACTGACCACGACTTCGGTTTTTCTTTTCTGTCCGTGACAATTTCCCCTTGCAAAAGGCTATGCTCAGCATTGTCTCAAAACAACGGTACAAAAAGACAACAACCGAATTTGCTGACACCACAGCTACACGTTCAAAGTTTTGCAAAATACTTTACAACAAACGGTTTACAAATTATAAAATATATCACTAGTGAATATCACCCAAAGAGTTATCATTTGACGTGCGCTTTTGCCTTATTTTTTTTCGACTCATTTTCTGATAACCTCTGTGTGCACCTATGCAATTCCCTTACCTGCGGATTTGCCACATCTTCTCTTCACAACTATTATGAAAAGCACAATCTAATATGATCACGATCCATGACACCTCACTGAGGAATCTCCATCCTCAATTATCGCAAACAGTGCATTACTACACAAGCGACTGTATGCTCCAAACATAACTACATTTACATGAACAAGTCCCACAAAGAAAATAATGAACCATAGCCAAATGGGAATGAACCCATATCCACTCAATCTCACCGTAATCCACACATATTATTTACAAAGTGGCTATGCACCCCGGACATGACTGACTTCCTCTGAGTTGCAGCTTGCTAGACTACACGGCTTAAATAGTCAGCTCCTACATTCTGTCGACCTGGAATGTACTGAATTCGATACCTGTAGGGCTGCAATGCCATTGCCCAGCGCAGCACCCTATGTTTTTCAGCTGTGCCTCCTGCAGTTTTTGAGTGGGTGATCTGTTCTACACGAACTTTTCCCCCTACAAGTATTTGTGGAATTTTGCGGCCCACACGACAGCCAAACATCCTTCTCTACGTTGCGTCCCCTTCTTCACACTGTCAGTTCCAGAGCATACCTCACGGGAAAATCGACCCTTTCGTGCCCCCTGCAACAATTACGCACCTCTCCACACCGATGATCGTACGCAACAAAAGGGTTTTTTGACTACCCTTTTAGCTTCAGTTTGGGAGGGGAACCTGTCTTTCTAGAAATGTTGTAGGTTTGCTCTGCAGCGTCTGACCATTCACCACTCCCGGGTTTCCCCTCCCTTGCCAAATCCTGAGGGATCTGATTGCGCGAAATTTGCACAAATTCGTAAAAACCAAAAAAACCTAGCAGACCCTGACTTTGTTTTGGTCTTTGGTCTCTCAATTCTATCTTCCCCTTTTTCCCCTTTCTGGGCTTTTTGTCGCCTCCAACAACAAAACCTAGGAACTCCAGGTTGGGAAACCCCAACTGGCCCCTTTTTTGGTTGGCTGTGAGTTTGGGCTCGTTAAACCCTCTCAAAAAACTGCCCCAGGCTATATGCCCCTCCCATGTCTAAATGCTATCGAATGTCATCCATAAAATTCACCACGCCCCCCCAAACCCCCAATAATTCCTCATCACCCGAGGGGAAAATGGGGTGCTTTGACCATAAAAAAGGGAAGTACCGCCAGGGAAAACCCCATGGAGTGGGAATGTGTGATTCTTTTGGCCCTCACCCCCAAGGCTTTTCCCAAAAACCCTTGCTCAATTACCCTGGGAAATACTTGTCTTGTTTGGCGGATCAGCGAATAGGTCTCCCGTTGGGTATGACTTCTCTGCCCCTTTGCCTTTTCAGAGTCTTAGAAAACACAGAACCGATGCCACCTATTTTTTTCCCACAAGAGAGGGGTGCACATAGAGATTTGGACGGTTAAATCCCCCCAAAGGTCCAAATCTTTCCACTCCTCCTCGCCACTTTTTTGGTAGATGGGGCCGGGTGGCTTTCCATGTAGGGGTTTTTTGCGATGTTAACTCCACCGTAATGTCTCTAGAGTTGTCTGGGGTTATCAGTCAGGGCCCCTATCTGTTTTAGGACCCCCTAACTTCCTGCTGTCTCCTACTGTCTCCCCTTCATCGTGACACACCCTGTATATCTTCTCTGGAAACCAGGCAACAAAATCTCCCCTTCTTTGCGGGGTCTCCTTCCCCCTCCTCAATGTTTGCTGCGGCCAGTGCTGGTCCCCTGAATATTTTGCGGAGCAAATTCGAGGAAAAAGTTTTGATTTCCATTCACTCATTGGGTTCCCCTAAATTACCTTTTAAATGATGGGAATGGTTTTTTCCCCAATCATCAAGCTTGTTGGACCGGGGAAGCGTAACAGGACTTGATCTCCCACCTTGGGGATTGCTTCCTCCCCCCCTGTCAATGCTTCTTTGACGACCCTAGCCCCCTAAAAACTTCCCCTTGAACCTTCATTTTCCCCTCTACCTATTGCGTAAGCCCACCACTACTGATAAGGTTTTACTCTTCTGCTCCTGTTCCCCGGACTATAGTTTTGAGAATGCACACGGGCCCCCCTGACTGTCCGCCCATACAGCAGCTCGAATGGCGAAAAGCTGTGCTCCCCGGGGGGTTTCCCCTGTAGGCGAACGTGCCGGGGAAATGAAAACGGCCCCAATTGGGGCCCTTTTCCTACAGAGCTTTTAAATCCCTTTCAGAACCCCATTAAATCTTTCCCCAACCCATTGATGGGGGTGGTATGGGGTAGGAGAAGCGTGTGATCTTGCACCTGTTGCCCTCCTCTCAGCTGAGGTGAACTGTGCCCCTGTCACTGGAATTTGTGCGGCACACCCCGCGGAAAAGATGTTACCACCCCTTCACGACCTTTGCGTACTACGCCTTCATGCGATTTTTCGGGGGTATTGGTCGCGTTCCACAGCTCAAACTACTGTGCCCCCCTTTGGGAAAGGGTAAATTTGGGCCCCCAATAGATCAACGCCCTCTCCTAAAGGGTTTGTGTCAATTAAAAGGGGGCTTTTTAAGAGGTGCCTTCTTTTCACCCCTTGTGCTGTTTTTGGGCACCGTACAGACATGCAGAAACCTTTTGTCTCCCTTCCCCCGGCCGTGAAAATCCAAAGATTGGGTCAGCTGTTTTGCGGGTCCAGATGACCGCCTGAGGAACGTGACCCATGACATGACAGTGTCCGATAAATGTGGTACCCTAACGGTTGTCCCTTCCTGTTTTCCCCTTTGGTGAACACTGGGTACAGCAACCCCCCTTTCACCAGAAAATCTTTTCCCTCCTCTAACCCCCTGTTTTTTCCCCCTCTTGTAACTCCCAAGACTTCACGAGCGGGGGTTCTGTTCCGCGCTGCCCTAAACTATCGGCGACCTCTTGCCTGACTTCCTTCGGGAAACGACTAACGGTTTATCACTTTTCCCCCTTCTTGCCCCGTTTTGAACTGGCCCCCCTTAGCAGTCAGAAACTGGGATCCCCTGGATCCTTGCACCTGGAAATTTCCAATGATCAATATAAAGGGGTTTTCCCATCACCAGGCAGAAAAACTCCGAGGAAAGGGGTGTACTTCTTCTTAGAAATGGAACTCCTCACGTCCATCGATTAGAGAAGGTCTGGTTTGCCCTGTCAAACCCCCTTCCCGACCACGTTGTTTTACTACCCCACATAAACAACATGTTCGTAACACTTTCACCCTCTGTCCCCAATCCCCCTTTTTCCCACGGGTAAAAACCCACTCAGCCTAGTGCCCCCCATCCTACATACTGCTGTCCATGACCCATGGGCCGCACCCACCCTTTTTCAGATTGGACCCCTTTTTGGTTCCACTGCAGGTGTTTCCCTGGCCCCCCTTATAACTTTTGCAATTGCCTTCTGAACCTCAGCACAACCCCCCCCCACTGTCCCTTCTTTTAAAAAAGAAACACCCTTTTTCCCTTTGCCTCCTTTTGCCCCCCCACGGGGTTTCAGACTTTGCAGAAAAATCCCCTAGTCTCCTTTCATCTTCTCACTGGCTGACCTTTTCTCCTGCACCTTATCCCAAAAGTGCCCCCTGTACCCTCGCTAACTTTGAAAACCCTGCTGTCTCTGGGTGTCTCTCTTTCAAATGTATGGTAATCGGGCCGAAACCCGACAAAAAATGTTCTTCAAACCCGCTCTTTCAATTTTAGCGAAATCCCTTTTCGTACCATCAAACCCAAATTTTCAAAAAAAGGGATTAACCGGCACCAAAAGAGTTGTTTCACCGTTGTAAATTTTCATCGAAATTTTTTTCTGAACCCCTCCCTTTTGAGGCCAAACCCTTCATCAATGATTCCTTTACGCACCAAAATCAGATTTTTGGTCTGCTGGGGGCGTGAAAATCTGTAATGCCTTACCCTCAATACGCGAAAAAATGACTGCCCATTTCTGAAGGCCACCCTGACTGTACAAAAATTTCAAAAAAACGAGACGCCAAAGAACCCGTTCCCTTTAAGAATTTGGCAACTTTGGTCGGGGGGGGAAATGCCACAGGGCATGGAAAAGGCTACATCCTCGGGGTTTTTCCCCCCTTTTATTTCCTCTCTCTAAATCTAATTGAAACCTTAATCTTTCTTTTCTGCGTTTCCTGTTATTTTTACCCAACTTAATCCTCTTTTCTGCATTTCCCTACTTTTGTTTCCCCGCATTTTTTTAGCTTTTTCCTGTTTGCTATTTCTACTGCAACACGGCTTTTCCGCTCGTTTATTCTTTCCCCTTTTTGTTGGGTTTCAACGAAGCTCCAAACCCTTCTCCCCAGTAGCCTAAACACGAGCGACGCTCAAAGTTGTCAAAGGGGGTTTTTTCTTCCCCATTATATCTTTTTTTTTTTTGAAAAAATTTTATTTTCTACGACGCCAAATGGGGTTACCGCAGAGTGAGAAAAGCACAATCCTATGAATGAAATTTTAGCTTGGGGGAAAAAGTAATGTTTTTATAAGCGCCTAGCGCCGACCCAACGGAGCGAAATTTTAAAAGGGAATCTTGCGAAAAATACTTGGGGCTGAAATGCCAAGCCTAGTATTTAAATATTGGGAAACAAAGCCAAGCCTAGTATTTAACTATCTGGGGGAAAAACAGTAAGAACTCCTTGTCTTTGGATTACTTTTTTGAAACCCACCCCGCTTCCTCTCGAGAAATGAACAATTATAATAAATGGGCGAATATCCTGGGAGGCTCGCCCAAAATTGCAACCTGGGGTAAGCATGGGGGGAAGGACTAGCGCCAGCCCAAAAACTCCGCTTGTTTCAATCGCATTCTATTCATGATTCGTCACATCAAACCCCTATAAAATCTTAACTTTCACACATGACATAGAACCAAAAAATCAAAGCTAGGGGTCAAACAAAATAAAACTTCTCTCTTTTCCCTTGAACTTTACAAAACCCTTTGTCTAAATCTCTTAACTAAACCCGGGGGATAAAAAAATTTCTACTTTACCTGGCCGGTATCTTAAACTATTCAGAATCCTTCTTTTCTTTTTTTTCTTTTTCCTTTTTTTTTTTCCTGTCACTTTCACAGCACGACAAAAAATGCTGGCATGGTCAGGTTGACTGCTGGGATGGTCAGGTTAGATGCTGGCACTGGGGGTTAGACCCCTGGCGTTGGTCAGGTTATGCTTTATGAAAGTGGCGCGGGGAGGTATGGGTCAAACCCGGTTCAGTTGAAAAGTGCATCAGACCTCGATTGTTCCCTTCTTTCTTCCCCGCATTAAAGCAGCCTCTCTCCTCTCTTTAGTCTGCTCTATTTAAAGGACAGGTTGCTTTTCTTTTTTTTCCTTTTCTCTTTTTTTTTTTTTTCTTATCGTTAGCAACTCTCTTCTCACATCTCTCCTTAGTCCTTCCCCTGCAGCTTC